>CM076582.1:716245444-716610471 GCA_034641835.2 Pinus albicaulis
ATCTGTGTGTGTGTGTGTGTATCATTTTTTTTGAAAAAAAAATAGTTGGTGTGCCCAAAAAAATAATCACAAATTGGTACCGGTGCATACGTTTTTATCACGCACTACTCTCGGTGCACATAGAAATTGTTCATACACCGCGAAAGATAAAAAGTATTTTTTCTGCGATACGTTGACGAAACTATCCACCCATGGAAATTGTTCGTGCACTACAAAAGATAAAAAGTACTTTTTCTGCGGTGCTTTGACGAAACTATCTACCCATGGAAATTGTTCGTGCACTGCAAAAGATAAAAAGTACTTTTTCTTTGGTGCATTGACGAAATTATCTATGCCAGGGCGGATAGTTTCGTCAACGCACCGTCCAACAATAATGCATGGTCAACAGTGCGGTCCTGTAAATGACTGCACTGTTGACCATGTACTATTGTTGGGTGGGCAGTGCGCTGACCTAACTATCTGCCTCAGGGCAGATATTTTGGTCAATGCACCACCCAACAACAGTACATGGTCAACGGTTCGGTCCTGTAAACGACGACACCGTGTACTATGTAATGATGTCAGGTGGGTGGTGCGCTGACCTAACTATCCGCCCCATGGTGGATAGTTTGGTCAACGCACCACCCTCCCGACACTAGTACATAGTCAACGGTGTGGTCGTTTAAACGACCACACCACCATGTTAGTTTTAAAATTAGTCACGATGCGCATTTTTTCGGTACCACAGTGGAATCCTGTGCGGTTTCTGTTAACACCGTTCGTGGTTCTTCCTGTAAATTTACACATAGCACCGCGATTGGTGCAAGCAAATGGCTCGAGCACACTGCGCAGAATGAAAATAAAATTAAAAAAAGCCTGGTGCACCCAAAAAAATAGTCACAAACTAGTACCGGTGCAGACGTTTTTATCGCACACCACTCTCGGTACGCATGAAAATTGTTCGCAGACCGCAGAAGTTATAAATTAATTTTTCATCAAGGCGTTGACGAAACTATCTGCCCTAGGTTCCAGTGCAGTACCGAAAAATGCACACCCTAACTAATTTTAAAAATAACATGGCAGTGCAGTTGTTTAAATGACCGCACTATTGACTATGTACTAGTGTCAGGGAAGGCGATGTGTTGACCAAACTATCCACCCTAGGCCAGATAGTTAGGTCAATGCACCGCCCAGTAGTAGTAAATGGTCAACGGTGCGGTCTTGTAAATGACTGCACTATTGACTATGTAATGTTGTCAGGGGGTGGTGCGCTGACCTAACTATTTGCCCCGAGGTGAATAGTTTGGTCAATGCACCGCCCTCCCGACACTAGCACACAGTCAACGGTACGGTTGTTTAAACGACCGCATTGCCATGTTAGTTTTAAAATTAGTCATGGTGCGCATTTTTCGGTACCACACCGAAACCGGGTGCGGTTTCCGTTAGCACTGTTCGCAGTGCAGCTTGTAAATTTACAGGCAACACCACGAATGGTGCAAGCCGAACTGCTCGAGTGCACCGCACATAATTTAAAGAAAAAAACAATGGTTAATTTTAAGGTTTTTTAAACATCTAATCCGCTAAAAGGTTTAGTTATTGAGAAACAGGTAAAATACCTGTACATTTGCACGTCGAGAAGGTATATTTGCTAAGGAATTGAAGAAACCAAATCTTCCCACCTTTTTTGAAAATTCAAACTCTATAAGGTGGGGAATGGATGGCAACAATGCGTTCAATGGGAGCACCAATGGGAGGTCACCTCACACAAGACAAATTCACACTGGTGCTTGAGAGGTTTGGAGCACTGAAGAAGTAAGAATGACATTATTACAACTAGTAATTTTTTTTTTTAACCCTGTTTCAGTGTGCGGGTTTTTGAGACGTACGGGGCATTATTATCGATGGCCCACCACACGCCGTTACGGTGCGTTGGATTACTGCGACCCACCGGGCCTGTTTATACGTAGAGCAGCGGTGCGCTATAATAATTAGACCTTTACTACAAATGGATATCTGGGCTATTTTTATAAGGGGTTCCTCAAAAACATCAGCTTGAGGGTCTTTTCCTTGTAGTGTGTTCTGAATTGATGTATGTAATTGTAAAATTATTGATTTTTTTTATAATAGCAAGGATGTTAAATTCTAATAAGAATTTAGTGACATGTTCAAGTGGTTTTTAGTTATTTAGTATTTTTTTATCTAAGTCCAATAAATCATTTCTATTTTAAGAAAAGCACAATAATGAGGCAGTGGTGATAAATGTGAAATGAATGGTGTATATTTTTCAATAGAAAAAATTTAATGATACTAATTTCTAACAACGCAAACATTAATGATAGAAATAATGCACACACTCATATAATTCCCTATGGTATATAGTTCACATTTCAAAATTGATTTATTATATATTTATCTACCAACCAAATCTGTAATGATTTAAAACAATAGAAGTTTATGAAACTTGATTTTTCTATCTTCTAAAGTTGTAACTCTGGTTTCAAATAAGTAAAGCACCTTCACATGAAAACAACTAGATAACCACAGGGTTCGTGATGCTAAAAATAAAGGAAACAATGCACTTCCCAGAATAAAAACTAAAACCAATTATGTTGGTCTTCGAAAAAGACTAGATAGAAATAAACTTCAAGCCCTATTTATTTGGAAGAAAATGCAAAAAAATAAAAAAGGAAAAGTTGAAAATGACCAAAATGGTAAACTACTAGTAATGTGAAATAAACCAAAGTAATTATAATTATGATCATGGATACAATAAGATAGATAACATATGAATTGAAATAAAATTAAGAGAGAATCAAGAGTTAATGATACCAAACCAGGAATGATGATAGTTGTATCCCCACAACAAATAACATATGAATTGAAATAAAATTAAGAGAGAATCAAGAGTGAATGATACCAAACCAGGAATTATGATAGTTTTATCACCACAACACCACACTTCAATGATAATTTCCCTTTAAAAGCTAACTAGCAAGATTTCTCTCACAACACCAACAACTTCCTAAAATTGCTATACATGTGCATAGGACATGATAAACTATTTTATGCAACTATAACTACAAAACTTGAAATTTTTAGATAACTCAACTTAATATTAAGAACACACAAATGAAAGAAATCAATAATTCTCTTCAAATATGTTAAAAAAAACAAACAATCACTTTAACTATATTGAATATTATTAAACCACTATGCATAAAACATTTAACAAAACTATATATATATATTCAAAATTACAAAACTAAAATATTTAACAAAACTCTATATAAATATAACAAAACCTAATCCACCACATTTTGAAATTACATTTCTATTTCTAAATGAAATCATAAAATTATAAGTATATAAATGAAACCTATAATAATTTTCAAATAAATCTTCAGTCTCTTTTCACGTTTCCCAAATAATCAAAATAAATTAGAAGTATTATAAAGCTTTTCTCCTTTGCATTAAACCAAAATTTGAAAGAAAATTTTAAAAATAAAATGAAAGTTAATTAAATGCTTTAATAATTCATACTTACGCATATTCTCGTGTTAAATTAGCAAATTTGGCTAATTAGCACTAATAAATAAAACTAGCAATTGCACCATCACCAGATGTTGCAAAGGAAACGCCGTAAGATTGTAGTGATTTTGGTCAATTTTAGTCAAGGTAGGAGAAGCCATCAGGTTCACTACTAATGTTGTTTTTCACTGTAAATTTGTTGTCTATTTCATTGTAAATTTGATGTACATATTGTAAATTGAAAATTTTAAAATAATTTATTATGTGAAATGGAGAAAAACGTTGCCATAGACATTGTGAGATGACCCAAAAACCCTAAAAGGCTTTTAAGAATTTGCAGCGAATATATATTATAGGATGAGGTAAGAAGAAATATTCGAAAAAAACATATAATTTTCGAGTTGTTCTTAATGACTTTTTGCAAGTTTTTCTAGTGGATTTTTAGAGTCCAAAAGATCTCACTAATTTTAAACCATCACAACTTCATTCTCACTTTCACTAATATTTCCCAACAGCCTCACTCTCATTTAACTACATCAAAATCTCCAAATTGTTGCTTAATCTACTATTAAGAATAGTTGCACTAAAATAATTTAATTATTTTCTTAAACATTGACTACCTTCACTTTTGTTTATTCATTAAAGCAGTTACCATTTTGTATTCCCAACGAAATTATAAAAGGTGGAAACAAATCACCATGATATATTGAATCACTGCAAGTAGATAACTCCCCAGAGAGCTCATCAGAAATAACCCCCAGTGCGCTCTTCTGAACACCACCCTGCAAGGATGGCCATCTATGGCCATTTTCTCCTACCAGGAATCAGAGAGAACCCATTAATAGCCCATCAAAAATTGAATGGAAAGAATGGAAACATAACTGGTATAGTATCTGTTATGAATAACATACCTCGATTCGCCTCAGCAACTGCAATTTGAATCGACCGTGGAGCATGATTGAATCGTCTAACAAAAGATCCAATGGCACAAAGTATGATAGAAAGGCACTTAGGAAAGTTGTTTTCAAATAATAACGCCTTACAGCGTAAAAATAAAAAAATAAAGTTTCCCATAATTTCAATAATAATATAAGAAATAGTTCTCACAACACTAATTTTTATGAGATAAAATTTTACTTTAATATTGATATGACTAAATGTGCTTCTATTTTACTTCAATTTATAATCATAGACTCATTTAAATTTTCTAAATATTGATATGACTAAATGTGCTTCTTTTTTCAATAGATTAACCCAAAAAAAACATAACTAACTACAATATTAACACTAAACTAAACCCTACGAGTGATAAATATCTTCTCATCACATTTGAACCAACGTAACATTAATCCTAGCATTAGCTTTGCACTAAAGCCACATTTGAAAGCTGTATCAATAAAAATAAACTAAGCCTCGTTTTGTGTCATCAAATGGAGGAGCTCAATAACCTTTTTTAAAACATCGCTCTCAGGTTTTGCCGTCTCAGTCAACACCAGTATTCTCTTCATATTCTCGTTGCTCCCTCCACGAGTGTATGAGCTGAATTACTTTTTTTAAAACATCGCTTTCAGGATTTGCCGCCTCAGCCAATTCCACTATTCTCTTCATATTCTCACATTCAGATGTCCACACGTGTTTCAATGATATCAACGTTTCAAGACCTGGCAGCTCTTCGACTGCACAACACCCGCTCATGTCCACATCTCCAAGCTTTGCAAGGCCACGAAGCCCACTTATTTTCTTTAATGCACAACAATCCTGCAGGTCAAGTGATGTTAGTGTGGTCGGCAATGCTCCAATCTCCACGAGATCAGCACAACCGGAGAGATCGAGGCGTTCAAGGACTGGGCAAACACCACCACCAAATGATATTTCAGTTATTCTCGTCTTAGAGAGAATTAAACTTCTGAGTATAGGCATGCACTTGTCAATAGAAGAAGAGTCCAATCTGAGGCCTCCTTGAACCTTTTCTATACTCGCAAATGGCATTACACCACCCATAGGGCATTCCTCTAAATTCAATTCTATAAGATTGTCCAACTCCCTGACATCTGGCAGGTTCTCTATTTCCTTACACCCCTCCATGTACAGATATCGAAGCTTTGCAAAGCCACGGAGGCCCCTTACTTTCTTTAATGCACGGCACTTCGACAATCTCAATGATGTTAGCGTTGTCGGCAATGTTGACTTCCATGCTAAATTACCAAATGAGGGCAGCAGCGTTTGCAAATTCCAGCAATGAGACAAGTCAATATGTTGGAGGTTTGTGAAATTCTCCAGAGAGTCTGGAAACGACTCCATTCCTGCTCTGAGTCTTAAGTGCTTCAACGAGCAGAGATGAAAGAACTCTTCAGGCAATGTTCCTCTAAAGTGGTGCAGTTCAATATTTTGTAGGTACTTCAACTGCCCTATTGACTTTGATAACTCCAAAAGGCCACAACTAATCTTCAGCTCCCTCAACTGAAGATGTGCCTGCATTACACGCTGAAAATGTTAAAATGAATATCTAGAAACTATACCACCACCTGTTAGGGCCATAAACTTTTAACTAAATTGAAAAAAAACTTTACATGTACCTCAAATTCAGTGTTCCACAAGGTGCCCAACATCTCGTCCTCGTTTGCGCGCCACCCTTCATATTGTTGGAATATTTAAATATTTGAAATTCCAGAACAACAATGGAGAATAAAATTCTCCCTCTTCAACACAGAGAAAATAAAAAAAAATCTTCACTGGAGACAGAGTTTTCACTGTAAAAACTATTTCATTAAACTTCAAAAACTTGGTTACAAAATCACCTCTGACTGAGGGAATACAAAAACTTTGACTGCTTCAAAACATAGTTCAAAACACAACTCACACTCTTTAAAAATTCACTCTGAAAAATACTCTGTCTCTTCAAAAATGAATGCACTGCTGTGCCATTCAAAAATCTGTTACACTGCTGTGCACATAAAATTTTTACACTGCTGTGTGTAAAAATAAAACTTACAAACTAAAACTCAGCACTGCTGTGCTATACCTGCCTTTTTCACTGCTGTGTGAAAAAATAAAAACTTACAATGTAAAAACGAATGCACACAGCCCCTTTTTTTTTACTTCATTTTATATGCCTCAACATATAATAATAAAACAACCTTTTTAAAAAAAAAAAAAAAAAAACAAATAGTAAAAAACTAAAACCAAAACTACTTAATCCAAAACATGGCCCACGGCCTCCCTTTGACAAACGATCATTTCATATATATATGTAACACATATATGTATGTAGACTGTTCACGCGAATTTTTTAAAACAAACATTAAAGCAAACCTTGACCGAATTGAACCGGACACAAAACAGAAATTAAACCCTTTTTCATAAAAATTTCGCGTGCCAAAAAGCTGTTGCTGATGTCATCAATTTGTGATGCGGGATTTTTATTAAATCCGCCCTAAGAGTTTCCTCGGGTCCGATTTTTAGCAACCTGTACGGCAAAAAATGTGATGCGGGATTTTTCATAAATCTGGCTTAATAAAATTGAGGTCCGGATTGCTGTTCAGTTTCTCCGTATCCAAAAATCACTGCGTTGAATTTGACTGCACAAACAAAAATGGCAAGCGGCTACTGTGTCCTGCAAAACATAAATTGGAAGGTGGCTGCCTGTACGTTGCAGCGCTGAGAGTAATTTCAACACTCCCCCTTACTCTCAGCTGCTGGGTTATCAGTCATACCCAGACATTTCCTCAAAAACTCAAAAATTTTCTGCCCCAATGGCTTGGTCAGAATGTCTGCAAGCTGCTCCTGAGTTCTGTAGTGTTCCAAAACAATTTCACCATTGTTTACCAATTCTCTGATGTAATGAAATTTTGTGTCAATGTGTTTCGTTCTCTTGTGAAACACAAAATTCTTGGATAATGCAATAGCTGAGTTATTGTCACAATAAATCACTGTTCCTTTTACCTGCTCTTGGCACAAACTTCTTAACATCCTCCTCATCCAAATTTCTTGACAAGCTGTAGCTGTGGCTGCCACATATTCTGCCTCTGCTGTAGACAATGCTACAATGGGTTGTTTTTTAGAAGCCCATGAAATTGCTCCTGAACCCATGTGAAAAACATAACCGGAAGTGCTCTTCCGATCATCTACACTTCCAGCCCAATCACTATCAGTGTATCCAACTAAATCTGAATTTTCTGAAGTAGTATATAAAATACCAAATCTTTTTGTACCTTTAACATACCTCAAAATTCTCTTCGCTGCCTGCAAATGTGCATCTTTTGGCTTCTCCATAAATCTGGAAATTAAGCTAACAGCATGCATTATGTCGGGCCTAGTTGCAGTCAAATACATGAGGCTGCCAACTATGCTCTTATACAAGCTAGGATCAAAATCCTTGCTGATGTCCTCTCTGCTGAGTTTTAATCCCATCACTGTGGGAGTGATCGCTGCCTTGCTCTCCTGCATATTAAATCTTTCCAGCACTTCATTAACATATTTTTCCTGTGAGATAAAAATCCCATTTTCATCTTGTTCTACTTCTATTCCTAAGAAGTATTTCAACAAACCCATATCAGTCATTTCAAAGTCTTCTTTCATGACTGTTTTAAAATTTTCAATAAGGTAATTATCATTACCTGTGAAAATAACATCATCAACATATAAAACTACAATCAACATTTTACCATTTTTTTCTTTGATGTAGAGGGTGGGTTCTCCCTCACACTTTTCAAATCCATTTTCCAGTAGATAGGAGTCTATCCTACTGTACCATGCTCTTGGTGCTTGCTTCAGCCCATAAAGAGCTTTCTTCAATTTGCACACTTTGTGCTCTTGGCCTTTCTTCTCATAGCCTAGAGGTTGTTCAATGTAAACCTCTTCCATTAACACTCCATTTAGGAATGCCGACTTCACATCCATTTGGTAAACTTTCCACTTGTTTTGTGCTGCTATGGACAGCACTGCTCTCACGGTTTCCATTCTAGCAACCGGTGCAAAAGTTTCCTCATAATCTATCACATGCTTTTGCTTATACCCTTTGACAACAAGCCTTGCCTTGTGTCTCTCTATTTTGCCTTCAGCATTACTCTTGGTCTTGTAGACCCATTTAACTCCAATGACATCTTTACCTTTTGGGAGTTCAACCAAATCCCAAGTCTTGTTTCTTTCTATGGCATTGATCTCCTCATCCATAGCTTCTATCCATTTCTTTTCCTTAATAGCTTCTTCAAAGTGGATAGGGTCTTCAACATGACAATATAAAGCAAACAAAGAATTGATACCTTCATTTGCTGCCTCTTGTGCATAAATGTCATTTAAATTTCTAAACTTCTTACCTCTTTCACTTGATGTACAAATGCTTGAAGAAGCACTTGAATTTCCTCCTTGTGGTGTGCTTGGAGAAGCACTCTCATTTCTCCTCGAGGGTGTCTCTTGCTACTCTTGTGTTGGTGCTGCTGTTTGGGGATGTATTTCAGCCAATTCATCATCATCTTCATCATGAGATAAACAGTGTTTAACATTCACTGTTTTCTCTATGCTTCCATCCCAAGCTTCCTCCTCAATAAACTGAACATCTCTGCTCACAATAAACTTCTTGGTGGATGGGTTGTACAACCTATAAGCTTTGGATTCCTCACTGTATCCAATGAAAATACATTTCTCCCCCTTGTTGTCCAACTTCTTCCTTAGCTGATCCGGAATGTGTGCATAAGCCACACATCCAAAAACCTTCATATGTGTGACACCTTGCTTTGTGCCACTCCATGCCTCTTCCGGCACTTTGTTCATCACTGCTTTTGTAGGGCACCTATTCAAAATGTATGCTACACAATGTACAGCTTCAGCCCAATAATCATTAAGCAAATGCTTTGCCTTTAACATACTCCTCACCATGTCCATTATGGTTCTATTCTTCCTTTCGGCTACTCCATTTTGCTGCGGAGTATATCTAGTTGTAAACTGATTTTGAATACCATTTTCTCTACAAAAACGTAGAAAATCTTTAGAGATATACTCACCTCCTCTATCAGTCCTTAGGACTTTGATGTGCAGCCCACTTTGGTTTTCCACAAGTGCTTTGAAATTGCAGAATTTTTCAAACACTTCACTTTTATTTTTCAAAAAGTAAACCCAAGTTTTTCTTGTAAAATCATCTATGAATGTTAACATGTAGTGGCTGCTAGCAAGCGATGGATTTTGCATCGTTCCACACAAATCTGAGTGGACAATCTCTAAGGGTGCCTTTGCCCTTATGCTTTTCCCGGAAGGAAAACTTTCTCTGTGTTGTTTCCCAAGAATACAACCTTCACAAAGGCTGTCCGGCTTCTCTATCAATGGTAAATCTCTTACCATTCCTTTTCTGTTCAACAAATTAAGACCTCCAAAGTTGAGATGTCCAAATCTCAAGTGCCACAACCAATTCTCATCTTTTGGTTCGCTTTGGATAGCCTCTTTTGCCACTGCTGCTATCTTTTCTTCATTTTTCATATCTGCTCTCATTCTAAGAGGGAACATTCTGTTCCTTGTCATCTTCACTTCAGCAATACATTGTTTGTTGGGTGGTTTGTCCATGATGGTACAAACATCATCCTCAAAAAATACATTGTACCCCTTTTGAACAAGTTGTCCAATACTTAAGAGGTTACACTTCATTCCTGGAACATAATAGACATCTGATATGGATTTCTTTGCACCTTTCCTTGTTAAAACATTTACATTCCCTTTTCCCATAACAGAGACTTTACTATCAGTCCCTAGTGTGACTTGTGACTTCACACTCTCATCTAGCATAGAAAACATTGCTAAGTTTCCTGTCATATGGTTACTGCAACCGGAGTCTAGAAACCATAAGTCTTCATTCTTTTCTTCAGCCATATTACAAGCCAAAAACAAATTATCTTGGCTGAGATTTTCTCTAGTGAAATTTGCACTAGTTCTATTTCCCATATCATGTTGCTTCTTTCTACATTCATTAGCATAATGACCATATTTTTTACAATAGTGACATTGGACATTGGACTTATCATACCTCTGTCCTTCAGCATTCTGCTGACCACTCTGCTAGCTGCTGCCTTGGCCTTGATGCTGATTTGGATTGCTGCCCCTTCCTTGAGCATTTGCTGGGCTGTTCCTTCCACCTCTGTTTTGGCTTCTGCCTCTTCCTCTTTTTTTTCCTCTGCCTTGCCCTCTTCCTCTTCCGAAAGACATCTGGGTCTTAAAGGTACGTTCCAGAGATGAGTTTTCACTTCTACCCAATCTCTGCTCATGAGTCATCAGTGATGCATGTAGCTCATCCACTGTGAACTTTGTGAGATCCTTAGTCTTCTCTATGGTGGTGACAATCACATCGAATCTTGAGGGTAGACTCCTCAAGAGTTTTTCCACAATCCTCTTCTCTTCAAGAGTCTCTCCATGAGATCTTATTTGTGTGACCATTCCAATCACATGAGTGAAGAACGAGTCAATAGTATCTGACTCTTTCATGCAGAGAGTCTCAAAGTCTCTCCTCAGTAACTGAAGTTTTGTTGTCTTCACTTTTTCCATGCCTTGATAGGCTGTCTTGAGAGTTTCCCATGCTTCTCTGGATCTCTTGGCTGCTGCTATCCTTGGAAACACACTCTCATGCATTGCCTGATACAATAAGAAGAGAGCCTTGGAGTCTTTCTTCCTATTGCTCTTCAACAACTCTCTTTCTGCCTGAGTTAAATCTTCAAACTCTTCTTCATTTGCTGGCTCTTCAAAGCCATCCTCAACAAATTCCCATAAGTCTTGGGAGACAAATAATGCTCTCATAGTTATTGACCAGTAGTCATAATTTTTCCCATTAAACATTGGGAGATGGACATTTCCCATACCCATACCAGTGCTGGCTCCAGCCATTCTGCACTCTTAACTATGATTAAAAAACTTGACTGTGTATGTAAAACAACTCACTGTTCTGCAACAGTGACTCAAAAACTGTATAGAGAAATACCTTTGGATTCTTTGGCTGAGTCTTCACACTGCTGGAGAAGCTGCTGCAACAAAGAACTCCTTTCCTTCAGCTTCTTCGATCTTCAAAGAGCCTGGACTAGCTCCGATACCATGTTGGAATATTTAAATATTTGAAATTCCAGAACAACAATGGAGAATAAACTTCCCCCTCTTCAACACAGAGAAAAATATTAAAAAAAATCTTCACTGGAGACAGATCTTTCACTGTAAACACTATTTCATTAAACTTCAAAAACTTGGTTACAAAATCACCTCTAACTGAGGGAATACAAAAACTTTGACTGCTTCAAAACACAGTTCAAAACACAACTCACACTCTTTAAAAATTCACTCTGAAAAATACTCTGTCTCTTCAAAAATGAATGCACTGCTGTGCCATTCAAAAATCTGTTACACTGCTGTGCACATCAAATTTTTACACTGCTGTGTGTAAAAATAAAACTTACAAACTAAACTCAGCACTGCTGTGCTATACATGCCTTTTTCACTGCTGTGTGAAAAAAAAAAAACTTACAATGTAAAAACGAATGCACACAGCCCCTTTTTTTTTACTTCATTTTATATGCCTCAACATATAATAATAAAACAACCTTTAAAAAAAAAAAAAACAAATAGTAAAAAAAACTAAAACCAAAACTACTTAACTAAAACATGGCCCACGGCCTCCCTTTGACAAACGACTATTTCATATATATATGTAACACATATATGTATGTAGACTGTTCACGCGAATTTTTTAAAACAAACATTAAAGCAAACCTTGACCGAATTGAACCGGACGCAAAACAGAAATTAAACCCTTTTTCATAAAAATTCTGCGTGCCAAAAAGCTGTTGCTGATGTCATCAATTTGTGATGCGGGATTTTTATTAAATCCGCCCTAAGAGTTTCCCCGGGTCCGATTTTTAGCAACCTGTACGGCAAAAAATGTGATGCGGGATTTTTCATAAATCTGGCTTAATAAAATTGAGGTCCGGATTGCTGTTCAGTTTCTCCGTATCCAAAAATCACTGCGCTGAATTTGACTACACAAACAAAAATGGCAAGCAGCTACTGTGTCCTGCAAAACAAAAATTGGAAGGTGGCTGCCTGTATGTTGCAGCGCTGAGAGTAATTTCAACACATATTCCAATTCCAAGACTCTTAGATTCTTTATTGGAATCCACGAAGGTAGGCAGGAGTCTTAACTATTTCCCTGAATCCACGAAGGTAGGGAGAGAAATGGATCTAGCTCACACCGAAGCCATAGAAGTTCTGAGTGTGTCATCAGCTTGAATATCATTTCCAAACAATCCGCTGGAGCTCGCAGTAGCTGCAAACGGTTCATATCAACCATACGTTCTTTAAACTCCAAAGGACTTTGGGACGATTCGCCAGATCCTTGTTGAATCATGGTAAGTCCGCGCACCTAAATTGTCACAGTGAAGTAGTTAAAAGCATATTTACCAAAGTAGTTAAAGCATGGTTACCAAAAGTCCGAATATTCGTTGGTTCAGTTCGAATGGTCTGTTAATTTGTGAAATGCAATACGGTACGGTCACCTGTTTTGGTTTACAGCAAACTCTATAATCAAAACATGGTAAAAATTTAAACTTTTGTATTACAAAATTTGAAAGGCAAATTCTATATTCGAAATATGGTAAAATACACAAACTTGTGTGTTACAAAATTTGAAAGGTAAGACCATCTAAAAAATCTAAAGCACACTTTTGGTATATCGACCAATCTTGGAGGATAGCGATGATGAGTGTTGTAGCTGAACGATTTAGGTTATGAAATTCAAATAGAGGTTCTGTTATGAAATTCAAATAAAGGTTCGGTTTTACAGTTTATAATAAAAATTTATTTGGTTGATATTATTTATCATAATTAATAAAAATTTATTGGTTAATATTATTTTTCATTATTATTGAGTAAATTTGGTTTTATAGAACTTGTTAAATGAAATTGACATTTTAAATTGTTTAAAAAATTTAAAAATTTTATAATGAAAATTTTATATAATTATCTAAATTTTGAAGTTAATAATCTGATATCTCATTGTATTTTGGCCTTGATTTATAAATTGATAATTTAGCCTTTATTTATTAAACTTAGGGTTATTTTAAATTTTGAACTAATGTATGTATTCTCTTTTTAGAAATGAGGATGTTTTTTACATTTTTAAACTTTATATAGATTTGCTTGTTTAAAGAGAGAGTCATAAATTTCCTAGTATGTGGAAATCACTAGAAACCTATTTTTAATATTTAATATTTCATTTTTTACATAGGATTCTAGTTTTGAGTTTTCATTCCTAGATTTTACTTTACATGTTTACCAAATTTGTAACATCTTAAATAAGAAAGGTCAACTGGTTGTAAGGCGTTGTAACATTTTAAATAAGAGAAGTCATTGTACTGTAATATCTTAAATAAGAAAGGTCATGGTTGGAGATAAGTAAACTCATTATTTTTGTGAAAAAAAATTAATAACTTTTCTTTAATGATTTTAAAATTTTGAAAAATAAGTGTATGATGCATATTATCCAATTCTTCATTATTGAATTTTAGATGGTCTAATTTTTTCCTTATTTCAATAACTATAGTTATAAAACAAGATTGACATCTTTGGGAGGATCAAGATATCGCAAACTTATTGACACTATTCTCTAGCCTTAAATTTCAGAACACAAAATGATGTCTAGAGCTTTGAACACCTACCATGGATGGAGTTGGCACATTTCGAAAGAGGCTGTCACTTGGTCGCCAAAGACGACGTGGGCATCTAGGAAGCTCCATCAATTCTCTACCCAGGTCCCGCAGGTGATCATGCATTTTATATAGTTATTTTCGTCCAACGTCACAAGGCACTTGCTCTCTAGAACCCTAAGACCCAGCGATCCATTCCAGCCAGATCCATCCCATAGTATTATGGTTGTATCTCTATTTATTCCTATAAAAAACAAGAAATATCTAGGAATTTTTCCTCTTCCTGTTCATCAAGACTGTCATAGCTAATCTTAAGTTTATTTTTTATTTCCTTGGGAAGAACTTGGGATAGTTTGCGCAATTGGTCTTCCCAATACTCGTGGCTTTCCGAGTACAATAGCACCCCAATAACTTTGAGGGACAATGGCAAACCCTGGCACGCCTTTAAAAACTCTCCAACTAAATCTTCATACTGCACAGCAGAATAAGGATGGTTGAAGGCATAGGAGCAAAACAGCTATTCAGAATATTCCAGATCAAGTCCTGTCATCATGTAAATGGATGAGTCTTCTATCCTTGCACATTTTCTTAGAATGTCCCGATTTCGAGAAGTAAGAAAAATTAAACGGTGAGCCTTATTTCCTCTGCTATTGACCCATTAATGCCCCTTAAAAGTACCATCGGTGTTTGCATGGTTAGGCTGAAGTACACTCTACATCTGCAGATCATCATGCATGGGCATGGGCATGGGGCAAGAAATATTGATCATTTAATACACTTATTGACCATCATACAAACCACCGCATATGATTATTCCGATTTTCGGCAGCTCTTCTTGAGGTACTTCTGGTCGGTCGGCTACCTCCGCCTTCACCACCTTCAGGCACGCCACCACCAGACCATACGCCCATTTGAATTTAAAAACTCGCCAAAGCCCAAACTTGAAGCCCGCCATTCCTATATTCCAACCTAGTTTAAAATTTGAAATTGAAACGACACGCCATCTTGAAAAATCAGGTGGTACATTTTCATTCACTAAGGTTGAAGCTTCAGCCCAAAACGAATTCGCCCAGTCCATCGAGGGCCTATTGAGCGTCCTCGCACAAGAGGTGCAGTTGAAGCTTTTCTTGCTCTTAGGCTCCCAACGTGGAACTGCAAAACATACACGTTGGAAGCTGCCAAACCAGGGTTTTAGATGAATTCTACACCGCCAAATTGAGGGATATTTAGGTGGAAGAAGACAAAGGCATCATTGTTGAGCCAAAAATCTTAGACATCATATGTCAGTGAACAATGCATCTCAAAGAACAGATTCCGATCATCCCTTGGCCTAATAGCATCGACGGATATCCGACATCCGTCAACCATAATAATAGAGTGCGCACAGAGCGAGACTCCTCAAACAACCAACATTTGGATTTTCCTTAACAGGATGAATTATTTTTATGGGATTTGTGAATTTTTTAAGATGTTTAGAAAAAATAGTATTTAAATGGGACAAACAGGGACTGAGTTTAGATCTTTCACCATTTTTTGTGTTGTAGCTCGTTGTACCTTTCATCCTGCATTGTTTCTTTGGATTTCGAAGATTTTCAAGTTTTAATTTTCTATAGATCTTCATCTATTTAGTAATTCTCTGTTCCTACAGACTTTGTTTATTCCATCTATATCTACATATTTCCAGGATTATTTAATGACCTTTAGTTATCGCTTTCACTTTTAGATAGAGGAAAATACAACATAGTATATTTTTTTTCCCTAAATTTTTACAAAATTGTCTTATCCTTGTTTGGTCGACTGGGTGAAACAGATATCAGACTTCATCGAGATTAGAACTTGTGGCCTTCATTCACCCCAGCGAAAATCAATATGGACTGCGTAGAGATTTGAACGTGTTCCTTTTATTCACCCGAGTGAAAATCAATATGAACTGCGTTGAGATTCGAACTTGTGCCATTTATTCATCCTATTAATTATATATATTCACTAGTATCATCTTTTCAAATATACGGATACCAGTTTTTGGAGAAAAATCTTGGTATGCCTGGTTTGGGAACGACCAGGCCAGTTATGGTAAGTTGGAAAATTGAGAACAAATATTTTTTATTATATAAACTGTTCTCTCAAATTCTCCAAAACGTTAGCTCAAATTATCTAAAATGGTATAGGGTTTAACGATAAATAGAATTGTGAAATTTCAGTGGAGGAGATGTTCTTAGATTGGAGAGAAATATTTGGTATGGCTGGTTTGGGAACAACCAGGCCAGCTATGGTATGTTGTAAAATTGAGAACAAAGATTTTTTATTATATAAATTGTTTTTTCAAATTTTCTGAAAACGTTCGCTCATATTATCTAAGATGGTATAGGGTTTAACGATAAATAGAATTGTTAAATGGTACCCGAGGAGATGTTCTTAGCTTGTTAATTTCATAGGGCAAAGCTTGTATGCATATCTCAGCTAAAAACTTAAATTTTAAAGGGTAGATAAATGAGATAAAGTATTCTTAGCTTGTTAATTTCATAGGGCAAAGCTTGTATGCATATCTCAGCTAAAAACTTAAATTTTAAAGGGTACATAAATGAGATAAAGTATTTATAATTACAAGTTTTTGTAGGTTTTATATAAAGATGAATTTCTAGTTTTTTTAAAATTATATAGGTTGAACGATTAAATTTATTTGTATTATATAATAAAATTTAATTAATATCTATATCTAAATATGTAAAATAAATTTATAATAAAAAATTATTATCTTTTTATTTATATTTATATAATAAATCAATAAATATTGTATCAAGAGGCATATTTTTTATACGAATACTTAATGTAACAAAAAATATTATGGAAAATATAAAAAAGTATATCATAACATTTTTTCTAGCAAAAGAGTTTTTTTAATTTTAGTTTACATTTTAATATATTTGGTATGAATTTTAATATATATAAAAGATTTATTTTTAATTTAAAATATGTAAATTAAGTTTATGAGATATAGACAATGTATAGCAAAATCCAATCATGTTTAGGGATGGTGTGACCAAGGCTGGGTGCAATCCCTAACTGATTTTGATAGCTTAGATGTAGTTGGATCACTATTTCTCAAGTCAAAAGTTAAGCAAGCAATCATCTGAGCACTCACACAACTTAGTAAACAAAAAATAATTAAAATATGTAAATTAAAATGATTTAAAAATTGTATAA
Source organism: Pinus albicaulis (assembly GCA_034641835.2). Classification (NCBI taxonomy): domain Eukaryota; kingdom Viridiplantae; phylum Streptophyta; class Pinopsida; order Pinales; family Pinaceae; genus Pinus; species Pinus albicaulis. The sequence goes on from CM076582.1 coordinate 716,262,820, forward strand.
TTAAAAGGACAAAAAAAAATGAGTGCAAAAGTGTCAAAGCATTAGAGATACTTATGTTATGATTTGTGCTTTTATAATATTTTTATAACTACATAATATTTTATGTTTATTATTTTAGTTTAATAAATTGAGAAGTAATGAGAAAATAAAATTATAAAATTTTTAATTGCTTTATTCAAAATTGGAAAAAAAAAAAAATTAGAGTAGCTTGTGTATATAGAACTTGGTTTCTTAAATAGTTAGGGTAGCCATATAAATTAAATTACTAGTAATATTGAAAAGAATTAGTTCATACTAAACAACAAAAAGGCTTACTTCATCATGGTGTTGTCTTTTAAATTGGTTTTTTTATTGTATATATGGATTTAACACCATGAAAAACCCCTGGAGCATTTTGATTTAGCAGAGTTCACCCATCAAATTGGCCATTTCAATGAATCCATGCCAATTCTAGACAAAATAGATCAGAAAATAAAGTGGAAAACTTTTCAAAAAGTCACACTTAAAACAACTTGCTTCACCATATATATAAAATTGGTATAGTTAAAAAAGATTCATAAAAGTTAACTAAACTATAACTTTGTTTAAAATAATAATAATAATTATTAATGATAAAAATAATTAATATATATTAAAACATATATAGTTAAATAAAATAAAAATTAAACATGATCTCTAAATAAAATTTGTTACAATAACAAAGTCAATACCACGACTTATCAATACCACTTACCCACAAAAACAATAACTCATTTCATATAAAAATTGCTAATGATTTTTTTTAAATATGTAATTTAATTAAAATGGAAAAAAATATAACTACTATACACTAGTTAGTTTTTTTCTTCTAACAGAAAAAAAATTCTTTGATTTCTATAACCACTAAGAGTATTCTAGAATATTCTATGGAGGTTAAATTCCTACCATCATCTAATAAATATTGATAATTAAATTAAAATTCTTGAAACCCTATTCTAAAATAGATATGCCTAATAATTGCTTGCTCATAAATTTTGGTGGGTAATAACCACTAATAATTCTAAGCATTTATAATTTTGCTTCTACGTAAGTACTGCGAAAAACATAAATAATGGTTGGAAGTAACTCCTAGTAAGTATATTTATTTGCATCTTATTCCTATCCAATTTCTATGCAAAGAAGTAACTAATAGTAAATATGTTATTTAAGTATGAGCTATCTTCATTTAGTGTAACTAATAGATAGAATATTATACTCTCAACATATTTTTTTGGTCAATTTTGTCCAAAATTTGGTAAAGATTTATAAGAATCATAATTTTAGTTATTTAATTTGCAAAATTGAAGCGCCCATAGGTTTTTCAGGTATTGAATCTATATATGTATTCAAAAGTGCATTTTTAAAAACAAAATATCACATTTTTTTAAATTGTGTTGTTGGATTATGGTTATTAGTTATACTACATTTTTTTTATTAAATATTTTTGGATGATTTTCATAGAAGGTTTAAGAAATCACTACAAAAATATCTAAAATTAATGCATGAATAATGCAACAATATCCATAAATTATGGCATAAATTACATGAGCTAGTTATGCATTTGACATTATATTGTGTAAAGGTTGCAATGAGACTTTCAAGCTATTGTTCAATCAAATGTTTGAAAATTATATTTTTTAATAATTTATTGAAAAATAAATGTTCATAAAAATTATAAGCTAAATTGTTTAATGCTAAAATAATAATGGGCAACATGAGAGATGATTAATAAAACTAAAAAAAAAAAACATAATAATATATTTACAACACATTTAAGAAGGTTGGTTGATGTTGTTCTTTAGTTTTTTTTAGACAGGCTATTTTTGTTTTCTTGACATAATATGTAACATAGTAATGCATATTAGTGTTGGAAATTAGGGTGAAAGTAACGACTTTGATATTTTTTTTTAATTATATTTTATGTAATTTTTAATGTAGCATGAAGTATTATGTTATGATATTTTTAGGGGTGTTAATGAAATGTATATGAAATTTATTTCATAATAAATTTATTGTTTATCCATCTCGACACCATGTCAAACCACATATTGGAATTGTGTCTATTTCTAAAGGATTCTAGGGAGAATTATAAATCTTAATCCTAACAATAACTCTTTGCATTATATGCTAGATTGAAAGAAGAGTGGATTGAATTCTTTGGTATCATTTATGTTTCGCATATTGAGTAATGCAAGAAGAGTGATATAATAGGTAGAGGAGGAAAGGTTACCTATGGGAGATTGTAGCATATTATAATCTGTAACATATTATAATCTCTTCATCCCCTATATTTTTTTGTCGATCTGTAACATCGCGTCCTATGCAAGAGCATCGATCTCCATTGGAACACCCAATTTTTTTTTGTTTACTTCCTCCACAATCTATCCCATTATTCCCTTTCTCTTTTCAGCTTTATATGCCCATATACATAATATATGCACATATACAAAATTTTCACATATTATATGGAAGATGTGTGCATATATGGAAAATATGCATATATATGCAAGTTGTGTAGCACTTCAGCCTTTCTACAGGCACATATTTTGTATATGCGCATATATTCGATATATATCCAAACATATATGCGCATATACATAAGTTGCACATATCTTCTGTATATATGAAAATATATATATGCGCATATATGGAAGTTGCAGATATACCAAAATTTGAGCATATACTAAAATTACGGATATACAAAGGTTGCGCTTATACAGTGGCTAAAGTTGCGTATAAATTATGTATACGCACATATTCCATTTATGTTTAGCTTTTGTATATATGCATCTACCGTATATGCGCAACTTCCATATATGTGTGTATATGAAAGCTATGCATATACAACTTCAAATGGAAGTTGTGCAAAAATTAATTCTTTGTATAGGCACAAATTTGATACATGTGAATCTTCTATATATGTGCATATCTTTCTTATATGTGCAAACACATATGCACATATATGAAAGTTGCATATATACAGAAATTGTGCATATACGATGGTTGAAGTTTCACATAAAAAAAATGACAACCAACTGTGTATTTTGGGCCAGTGGCAAGATGCCACGTGGCCTCTTCTAGTTGGTTGAAAGTTATTTTTTAAAGGGAAATGTAGCCTCAGCACTTGTCTGAACCTGATTGGTTCTAGTTTGGTCGAATTTGGTTGGTTGGTTGGTGGCCAACCACATGTTGCCATGTGGCCCAGCCAAAGGCCACCACGTGGCAATGCGAGTGCCATCAAAACTATGTTTGAAGGCCAAACTGCACCCCATGGGATTTGAAACAGTGACCACTTCCCAAACAGTGCACCACTTAATGAGTCGGGCTACAATACTTCTTATTAAACTATGCATTCGAAAACGTATTTAAAGTTGGCATTGACAGAGTTCAGGGGTAAGGGGTCAGGGCTTAGCCCCGACCCCCCCCTACCCAAATATTACATTGCATACGACTTTTGCATCGGAGCCAAGGGCTAGGCCCTAACCGCCCGCCCAAATCGCCATCGTAACCCATGTGACTGTTTATTGGTTAATATTATTTTTCATTATTATTGAGTAAATTTGGTTTTATAAAAATGGTTAAATGAAATTGACATTTTAAAATTGTTTAAAAAATCTGAAAATTTTATAATGAAATTTTTATATAATTATCTAAATTTTGAAGTTAATAATCTGATATTTCATTGTATTTTGGTTTTGATTTATTAGGTGATAATTTAACCTTCATTTATTAAACTTAGGGTCATTGTAAATCTTGAACTAATGTATGTATTCTCTTTTCAGAAATAAGATGTTTTTTACATTTTCAAACTCTATATAGATTTGCTTGTTTAAGGAAAGAGTTACAAATTTCTTAGTATGTGAAGATCACTAGAAACTAATTTTTAATATTTAATATTTCATTTTTTACATAAAATTCTAGTTTTGAGTTTTCATTCCTAAATTTTACTTTACATGTTTTTTCCAATTTCTAACATCTTAAATAAGAAAGGTCAACTGGTTGTAAAGGGTTGTAACATCTTAAACATGAGAGGTCATTGTATTGTAATATCTTAAATAAGAAAGATCTTGGTTGGAGATGAGTAAACTAATTATTTTTGCGAGAAAAAATTTATTAACTTCTTTTAATGATTTTGAAATTTTGAAAAATAAGTGTATGATGCATATTATACAATTCTTTCAGTATTGAGTATTGAATTTTAGATGGTCTAATTTTTTCCATATTTCAATAACTATAGTTAAAAAAAAAGATTGAGAAGATCAGGATATGGCAAACCTATTTACACTATTCTCTAGCCATAAATTTCAGAACAGAACATGATGTCTAGAGCTTTGAACACCTACCGTGGATGGAGTCGGCACATTACGAAAGAGGCTGTCTCTTGGTCGCCAAAGACGACGTGGGCATCCAGGGAGCTCCGCCAATTCTCTACCCAGGTCCCGCAGGTGATCGTGCATTCTTATACAGTTTTCTTCGTCGAAAGTGACAAGGCACTTGCTCTCTAGAGTCCTAAGACCCAACGATCCATTCCAGCCAGATGCATCTCATAGTATTATGGCGGTTTCCCTGTTTATTCCTATAAAAAAACAGGCAATATCTAAGAATATTTCCTTTTCCTGTTTTTCAAGGCTGTCATAGCTAATCTTAAGTCTACTATGTATTTCAGTGGGAAGCACTTGGGATAGTTTGCGCAATTGGTCTTCCCAATACTCGCGGCTTTCCGAGTACAATAGTGCCCCAATCACTTTGAGCGATAATGGCAACCCCTGTCACGCTTTTACAAGCTTTCTAACCAAATCTTCATACTCCACAGCAGGAAAAAGATGGTGGAAGGCATAGCAGCAAAAGAGCTGTCGAGAATGTTCAAGATCCAGGCCTGTCATCCTATAAATGGATGACTCTTTTATCCCTGCATATTTTCTAAGAACGTCCCGATTGCGAGAAGTAAGCAAAATTAAACTATCTGAACGAAGGAAATCCTTTAAGGGCGAAAATACTGCACTCAGCTGCTCAGCATCATCCACATCATCCAAGAATATGAGAGCTTGACGACGACAGAGACGATCTTTTAACTTCGCTGTACCTTCTTCCACATTATCTATTACCGGATCAACTCCAGTCAAGTCTTTATAAAGCTTACTCTACAAGGATGATAGACGGCACCTAGCGGCAGCGTCTCTAACGTCATGTAAAAAACAGGATTGCTCGTAATCTGATCTCTTTGTGTTGAAGAAAAGTTTTGCCAGGGTGCTTTTCCCCACCCCACCAAGACCCACAATCCCCACAATATTGGGTCCTCCTCTGTTGTGCTGCTGCTCCCATAGCACCGTTATTTCAAAATGCTGCAGCTTTTCATCCAATCCAGTTGGATGTGTGGCTACAGGAAATGGTTCTTTTCCAACCTTTTTCTGCACTTGTCGCACTACTTCGTCCACGAGCTGGCCTTCATCCCTGGTCATTAGCAAAAGAAAAAGCACAGCTTGAGTATTTGAAGATTTGTTTATCAGTACAGTTAAACTAATACATAGCATGAGAGAAAGAGTACTAACCCATTACAGGCCTCCAGCTCGAAGCCGCTAATATGTGAAACGTCGGATAGTGCTTTTCTCCCAGCCGCAAGTCTTTCCTGACTGAATCTCCCTTTCTTTTCATGATTAAGAAGGGCTTCGGCATACACCCTATCGCTGCTCATCCAGCTGATATTTTTCAAAAATTGAATGTACACTCTATCTTTGCCCGTCCACCGGAGAATTCTCAAAGCGTAAACGAACACTCTATACATGCCCGTCTGCCGGAGAATTCTCAAGGCTTCACCACATAATCTATCATTGTTTTTGCCCTTGTCCGTCCATCGCAGAGCGGAAGGCTTAACATTATAAAATACCGGAATAACTATGGCGGCACCCGACTCCATGGACTTCAGCATTAAAACGAGCTCGTCCAGACACCATCTTGATTGAGCGTATCCAGAAGATAAAATAGCCACGTGTACGGAGGCCGTTGCTATAGCTCTTTCTATTTGACAATCTATTGCTTCTCTGCGGTGCAATTCCTGCTGGTCAAGAAAGACTCTGAATCCACACGAAAGAAGTTGGCGGTAGAGATGGCTTGCGAAAGTTTTTTTCACATCGCTGCCGCGATGATTTAAAAAAACTTGGTAACTGTAATTGCCATGAGAAGATGCAGTATTGGAGGTGGAGGCGGAGGCGGAAGCGAGTGTTTGAGCCATTTTTATGAATTCAGGGATACACAGAGAAACAAGACGAGGGTAAGGATGAGGAAGGAAAACACTAGCGCGGATTAACAGGTGAAATATAGTTGCGCTGGTTGATACAACTACAGGTAACCTCCCAATTTAGCAGTAAAGATCTTGCGCCTGCGAGTCGACGCTGTTTTAAAGAGCGCCGAAATCGGCAACGAAGTGGGTAAGGCCGTGAATAGTGGACAGGGAAAGTATGCAGGGGTCCGCAACAGTGATGGAATTTGATGGGCATTTTGCCCATCATAACGCATTTTACCCGTATTTGACGACTGGAACTTGTGGATGCCTGTTTTTCTTGACGTGCTATAAAGCATGAAAGACGTGATTTTGACGTCTAAACTATTTTCAAAAACGTTCTTACTCCTTTTATTTGGATTAACGAAGGCCATGCGACGCATGAATGAAATGACTGGTCATTTAAACGCGTATACGGTCCTGAGGGACCACTGACTCATTCCACGTTTCAAACAGTGGACTTGGTTACACCGAAAAAGCAAAGTACTCTTTAAAGAGATGCACCTGTCACACAGTCAGACGACTCTTTCGGAAGCGGCCGACCAAGGTGGGGGCGGAGATGCATCAAATTGCAGATCAGGGTTGGAATTTGGATTTGTTGGGTTGTAATTTGGATCTCTCTTTACTTGTTACACAATTTTTTTTTTTAATTTTGGAGTCAGATTTCCTTAATATATGCTATGATCTATTGAAAATAACTTCAAAAAGAAAAGAACATTCCAATACAAGGAAATATATTGAACGAGTTTTCCTAATGGCTTTAGACTTTCCTTTGCAAGTTTACTCTGTGTAACCATTACAAGAAAAATATTAATGGATTTGGATGGTTTTCTTTAATTTTTCTTTCTTTGAATAATAAAAAATTGCTATAAATTTATGTTTCATATTAATATTGCACAATTTGTTTCTTATAAAAATTGCATAATCAGAGTAAGAATAGATCCTCAGTGTACCATGTGGCCATGATGTACCATTTTTTAGTATCTATTTTATCATGTCTGAAAGTTGATGTATAATTGAAAGTTTAAAAGTTTAATAATTATAATAACCAAAATTAAAAGTTCTGAAAATTTAATAATTAATAATAATTAAATTAAAAATTTTGAAAGCAAAATGAAAACCTAATTATCAAGAACAATTATGATTATTAAAATATATAAAACCCACGAGCAAGCTGCACATAGTTACAAAGATGAAAAAGAGAGGAGTGCATGTGAATGATAACCACCTTCTTGACAACCTACAAATGCCATCCTCAATGCAAGACTCGACTCGACTGGACTGCACTGTGTATCAAAACATTAGGAATGAATCATAGTTCAATGAATGATTAATGTTACCAGACTACACTGTGTATCAAAACAGTAGGAATGAATTAGAATTCAATGAATGATTAACATGACCGAGAAAATTTATAGGGAATGGTGAATTAGAATTCAATGAATGATTAACATGACCAAGAAAATTTATAGGGAATGGTAACTTGATTGTCATTCTACTAAACCTCACTGCGGTGATAAAAATATGCCCCCACCTTCTAAGTGGTCCATCATGGTCCACCAAATGAACAACAATCAACAAATATGATTTTTTATATATGTTTGCATGGCCATTGGACAATGATTTACTATAGTTTCTTAGTAAATTCCAATGGATAATTATTCAAAAGTATTGAAAGTTAGTTTAATATAGTCTTAAGACATAGCCAACATTGGACAATGATCTACTATAGTTTTCTTACTAAATTCCAATGGATAATTATTCAAAAGTATTGAAAGTTAGTTCAATATAGTCTTAAAACATAGCCAACAGTCTTATTGGATAATTCTAGATTACTTTAGCTAACAGCCTTATTGGATAATTCTAGATTACCTCTCCATTCGATGATTGTATATTTTTCATCTACTTTTTCACACAAGTCTTGGTTGATGCTAGATCTTTGTCTTCTATTTCTGAAGTGAAACTAAGAGTTAACTTTGATATTACATTAATAAATAGACTTACATGAATATCCATTAATTTATACTTCCCCACCGAGGTCAATGTTGATGTATAGCCTTCACCCATTGATCTTACATTTAGCTCACTATTCATATTCAATTTTCTCCAGTTCAGCCCAATGGAATAAGGGAAACAAAAAATGAAGTTTTGTTTTTTCTTTCCAATTCAGCCCATCGAAATTAGGAAAACATAAAATGAAGTCCTGATTTTTCTTTCTAGTGCTTCCTACATAATACAAATACTCTTAACAAACAATTAATATATAAATTTTAATCATTCATACCAGAAGCAGTTTGAATTTTCTTAATGAATCTGCTTATAATAAATTCATTATATTGCTCAGGGAGTTCATTTGTAACTCTAATTTCACAAAAATAAATTACCCTTGTAGTTCAAACTTTGAACCTACTTAAAATAAATTCATAAACGCTGGCAGCAACTCAAACCCACAAGAAAAAAAAATTACTGTTTAACCTGGTTTCCTGAGCCAGTCTTGAGCTGGTTTCCACGGAGCCAGTCTTGAGCTGGTCATAAGTCTGAATGCATTGAGAGAGGAACTAGACTGCCAGAAGCTTCTATTTTGCGCCTGTGCAATTTACTGTTTGACCATGAAGCCAAGCCACCAGCGATATTAACACTGCTTCATATTGGCACTGATTGGAATTTTAATTTCTTAGTGCTACAATGGTACTTCTGCATTGCTTCACGAATCAGGGCCGCTAGCTTTATTCGTTTTTGGTGTCTTCCGTAAAAGGAAGGTTTGGTGAACTGGTAGTGGAAAAATTAGATTAATTCTAATTTTAAAATATCAATGATCGGTGGTGGTGATTCCCTTATTAAACTAATAATTTTCAATGAGCCAACAAAGTAACTTTCTCTTACGGTTTGAGTCCAGCTTTGCAGTTGCGGTGTTGCAAAAATACTGGTAAATGGAAAATAAAAGGGAGTAGTCTACCGAGCCCGCATTTTAACTCGGAAACCTTTGCCCGTCGGAAAACTTCGCTGCCCAAATTCGAAGTCATTTTCAGGTCGCAGAGTGCCTCAGGATCACGACATGACCCCACTGTTGTCGGACCTGGAAGGCGGCGGCGGCGACAGGTTGGTGGGTGACGGATGTGGCATACAACTGGCATTCAACGTGAACTTTTTTCTGCAGTCAGTCTTGGAGTAGTCCATGACTTATGCCAATCCCAGATGCATCATCCATCCATGACTTATGCCAATTCTAGATGCATCATCCACCATGCGCATGATGGATCCGAAGTGAATTAATTGGGATAGATTTGAATTTTCCCACCGAGTTTTGAAATTTGCCCGCTCACTATATTTTGAATTTCTCCATCCTCTGAATCGATTTTCCAGTCCTGCTCTCCCACTATATTTTGAATTTGTCCGTCCTCTGAATCGATTTTCCACTCCACTCACCCGAAGGATCTATGGAATTTGGCATGTGTAAGCTCTCTCTCGGCAGTTGTATTTTTAAATCATGGTGTTGTAGTATGAGGACTGATTTTCTCTCAGAGGCGAATTTCAAAATTGTGCTGCATGGTGTAGTTTGTTTGTTACAGGTGTCCGCGATACCATTTACTCACTGTGTTTTGATGAGTTTGGTGGATCAGAAAGGTTCGAACCTACATGTTGAGTGGTACGTCTTCTACATACGAACTCAGTTTCTTCCTTAATAGTAAGAATACATGCACTATGCCCCGATTTCTTACCGTGCAAGGCTGCATTTACCTATCGTGTTATAGGGTTTTACCTGTATTTTATTTTGAAACTGCCATGTAAAACTCGTCATCATGGGCACTCACAGCGATCTATATAAGTCTTTCTATCTACGATTCTGCATATAGAACTGTTAGAGTGTAGATTTCAATAGTGAAGAAAAATTTCTTATTGTGATTGTGATAAAATTTGGAATGGATTCTTAGGGAGGTCCTCCACACCCACACCCAGCCCCTGGAGGTCGGGGCGGTCCTGATGCTCCCTTTCCTGGTCCTGGTGGAAGTGGCGGTGGCAGCTGGGGACTTTTGATTATTGTGATGCACTGTAAATTTGTTTTATTAATTGGGCATCTTCTTATGTTAAACGTATGAAATTTTAATCATGTTGGATTTGTTGACTTCCTTTCTTGGTTGTTTGATTTTGGTTTATTAGGTTGGACGTGATACTGACAGAAATGGACATATGTTTTACTTCCCTGTTTTGCTGTTGCTGTCTCTTCCTCCTCTATGACAAAAGAAAATGCTAAATAAAGGGTCGATCAGATACATATTTTCTTACAACAGCATCAAGTACTCAAATATGTTATGTTATACCTTCTACTTACATTATTTAAAATATAGTAATAGTGTGCTAATAATGTACTCTATTATTCATAGTAACACACCTATTAATTTTCTATTCACATGGTAATATCAATTATTTAAACTCCATTACTGATATAGTTTTTTTGCTTCTATTTGAACGTTGATTTAATTGACCATTGGTATCACTGGTTGGAACCATGGAACTATATTTAAGATAATGACCGACTTAGGATTTTCTGATCAGGATAGCCTTTAGTGCTCCAAAATACATTATTTTATCTATGTTACAAAAGAATTGGCTTTTTGCGCTTGCTGGATGGATATTTCTGATGCTAATTTCTAACGGATTTATATATTTCTTTATGCTGTAAATAAAAATTAGTTTTGAGTGCTTCAAAATACATTATTTTATCTATCTTTCAAAAAAATTGGCTTTAACAGCTTGCTCGATGGATGGATATTTCTAATGCTAAGTTCTAACAGATTTAAATATTTCTCTGTGCTGTAGATAAGAATTAGTTTTGAGATACGACTTAACATTAGTTTTGAGATATGAATTAATTTTGGTTATGAGAAGAGTATAAAGAGAAATGAGTTATTAATTGAAATCTTGAATGGTTAATAAAGTTATAATCTATTTTTTTAATTAATCAATATTAATATTTTAATATTATTTTTTAAACCATACATATATGAAAAAATAAAACAATATATATACTCCACTTCCATGTCTTACCAACTTACATAGTGTGAAAATTATATATATATATATATCACTGCCACGGCCACATCCATCAGTGGGCCCCAATTGCAAGTTCAATTCTAGACCTTGCAATTTTTCCTTCTGTTCATCAAAACATGTGAACATCGTAACACCAGCTGAATGTCAAGTTATCATTTTTCATTGCTTTGATTTTTTTTTGAAGTAGGTGGAACTTATGTTGTGTGAGTCTATTTAGTGGAAAGAATTTGTACATTTTTTTTGGGATAGTTTTAATTTTTTATAAATAATTTCATTCTCAAACTATGAAAGATTTTGAAAGAATATTTTTCATGAAATTTGAATTTAAAACACTTCATATGTTTTCATATGATAATTTATTTTTTTAATGTTAAACAATAAATCTAAAATAAATAAATTAATATATATTTTATGAATAAAATTTTTAATTTATATTTACAATAATTATCTATTAATGATAAATTTTTCTTTCTAATTTTGAATATTTAGATGCAACTTTTTTTTATATGTGAGTAATATTTTCAAATTTTTTTGAAGTGGTGGATGGTGTGATTTTTTTATATAACTTAATATCTTAAACTATTAACTTAGTTAATATATTGTTTAAGTAAAAAAATTATATTTTATTATTATTTTTATATCATTAATATTTAAATGTTAAATTTATGATATCAAGTATATATATTTATTCACAAGGTTACATCACTACTTTAATTTTATGGTTTAAAGAAGACAAATTTGGTAATAAGTCTAAATCATTAATTTAATTGGAATTTTATGAGTTGAAAATATTATTTTTCAAACTTAGGATTTTGTTGTCCAGATCATCAATTCCATAAACATTAATTTTCAACCTTATAAATTTGTTTTCATAATCATTAATTTAATTAAGATTTCACAAATCAAGAAATTAATTTTCGAATTTATAAGTTTGCTTTTGTCATTAATATTTGAATGTTAAATTTATGATGTATAATTTATATATTTGTTTAGACGGAAAAATATTTACTTAATGATACATTATCTAAAAAAATGTCTTTTTAATTTATTTATTTTGCATTTTAATTTTATTAATAATAAATTTAAATATACTTGTATTTGTCACCTATCTAAATCATTCATTTAACATTTTGATTTTATTATTAATAAATTTAAATATACTTGTATTTTTCACCTATCTAAATCATTCATTTAACATTTTGATTTTATTATTAATAAATGTAAAAATACTTGTATTTGTCACCTATCTAAATCATTCATTTAATTGATAGATTATTTAGAAGTTTTTTTTTTTTTCAAAACCATAAATTACTCTGTTATTATTTTAGTTGGATTACTATTTAGAACTTACATATATTTAATTAACATAATATTATTGGAAACTCATACAAATCAAATAAATAAATCAGTTAAAATTATTAATTTATAAATAATTAATTAAGTGAAAATATTAATTCAAAATATAAGTTTATCATAATTTTGATGAAGATATATATAGTATTTTTCATTTAATTATTTTTATAAAAAATCATTAAAATAGTTTTTTTTACTATTTGGTTATCTTTATAAGAATTTCATTAAAATAAAACTAGTTAATTTAGTTCTTCAACATTTATATTAAAATTATATTTAATCTTATATATCTATTACACTAATAAAGATTTGGGTCCTTATTACTTATATATATATATATATACACACCAAAATTGTCAACATTTTTATTAAAAGCTATATACAATCTTCCATCCATTTCCATGTAAAAAGAATATATATAATCTTCTATTTCTTTCTTACCCGAGGATCTACACTCTTTAAATGTTATATAAAAGTAAAAACTACAAAGTTGGAAGAGGGAAAAGACAAATATTTACTCATATACATATGTTATGACTTAATGGTGTGGCTAGCACACAATTATGCAATCTCAATTTGTATTTACAAAATATCTCTGGTGGGTCAGAAAGGTAAAGTTTGGTTTAACAATTCTAAAAGGAATTTTATGATGTTAAAAGAGATACTTATTTCTAAAAATAGTTACAAGTGTTTTATTTATTAGAGGTATAAAAAATTATTTAAAAATTTCAGAAATAATAAAGTATAAAAGTATGTAAATTTCACTCGGAACAAATAAATTAAGAATGTAATACAATTATTAATAGATTATGAAAATTAAAAATTATAATATAAAGATTATGATAAAAATAAATGAAGTCAAAAGATAATGAGGCACATAAAAGATTAAGAAACCTTGTTCCCTATGATGGGAAAGATGTGTGTTTCTTTACAAAGGAATTTGGTTATCTTTCCTTTTATTTAGTGAATGGGAGCCAACGTTTTTAATTCCTCACAAAAGCCAATTAAATAAAGTTATTGGTGTAGAAGAATGTTGATATCAAATTGATGAGAATGGTGCGAGTTCCGTGAAGCTTAGCTATGCATCTCTAAGCTTAATGGTGTGTAATAAAATTTAGTATTTTGTTAATTTGTTTGAGAAATTCGAGAGGGTTTGTTTTGAAACCAAAATTGGGCATCCGATCCACCATTCATGGATCTGGAATAAATACCTTTTTTGTATTTATTCATTGTTTGAGTTTAATAAAAAAAATCAGAGTGTGGAGTAAGTGTAATTGAATAGATATTTCTAAGACATCGGAACGAGAGGCTTGTAAGTGTAGAGGAGCCAAGATTGTTACGTGATAATTTTCAAGTCGTTGATATATATTTTCTTCTATTTTGTGAATTTGTTGCATAAAAAATATCACAATATACAGGTGAACTAGTTATCTTTTCTTTTCGAAAAAATTCTATCACCTGACAGAAGCATACGATGGAATAAACTTCCATTAACAAATATTCATCATAGAACATGACTAGGATGACGTGTATCAGGAGCCTTTTCCCGCAAGGAAGTATTCCGCATGTAATTCATGACTGTTGGGCGAACGCTGAGCTAGGATGATGTGTAAGGGTACTGATGTATGAGGCTGACCAATGCGAAGGAGGTCAAGATAACATCGATTCCAGTTACGAGGCATAGTAACCACCTTTTGATCATGATTATAACTTAAAACTCTTGTTGATTGGCTATGATTTTATTTTCCTTAAATATAAGAAATAAATTTAATAATATAAAATTGAGAAACATGTAATGGAAATGGAAGTTTAACACTTAAAAAAAAAAACATTTTTAAAGGATTTTTTTTTTTTTAAATATTAAAATCTCGAAATTATATCAATAAAAATAGAGCCAATATTTAAAATCAAGTCAATAAATTTAAATATTGGAAACTTTTCTTTACTTTAAAAATATATTTAAAAATTCAATAACTTTCAATATTATAAACCTTTTTCTACTTAAAAAAATATTTTAAATTCTATATTCATTAAAAGTTTCAGAACCTATTTAGTAAAGAGAAAGAGGTAGAATGAGTGTCGAGGGCTTCAAGGCTTAGGGATCTACAGAATTTCTGAATCCATAGGTACACCATATACTCATTGTCACAACTACATACAAGTTATGCGCATATACAAAATATTATGCACATATACGGTTGATATGCGCATATATGGAAGTTGTACATAACTTCCGTAATATGCATACACAAATCTCTATATATGCACAAATTCCGTATATGTGCAACTTATATATATGTGTATCTTCTGTATATGCATATATCTTCAGTATATGCGCATATACTGAATATATGCACATATATGGAAGAAGCGCATATACGAAAGTATGCACATTTACAAAACTTACGCATATACAAAAGATATACGCATATATGGAAGATATACACATATAAAAAAATTGCGCATATACGAAAGATATGCACATATAAGGAAGTTGCACATCTACATAATAAATGCGCATATACAGAAGCTATGCATCTATGGAAGATATGCGATACAAAATATGCACATATACGAAAGATATGGGCATATACAGAAGATATGCGCACATACGGAAGTTCTGAGTATACTGAAGATATGAGCATATACAGAAGATATGCGCATATACAGAAGATATGCGATACAAAATATGCACATATACGGAAGTTGCTCATATACGGAAGATATGGGGATATACGAAAGATATGCGCATATGCGGAAGATATGCACATATATAAAAACTTGCGTATGCGTATTACGAAAGATGCACAAAACTTCTATATATGCTCAACTCTTGTATATGTGCATATACAAAAGATATACACATATAGAGAAGATATGCACAACTTACATATATATGCAACTTCCATATATTTGCATATACAGAAGTTGTGCACAACTTACATATATATGAAACTTCCATAAATTTGCATATAAAAAAGTTGTGCACAACATTAACCTCCTTATATACTTAGCTTCAGTAAGTATATAATATAACATTCATAAAATATAACATCAAATCAACATCATGAATTTAAAATTCATTGAAGATGTTGTCATTGTGTAGCCTCAGGAAGCCCTAGTTGATTTTTTTTATGAGTCTCACATTCATGCTTGGAATATGGAATGGGGGTGACTGGCTAAAATAAATACTTGGTTCAACCAATCAATGGTCGGATGGAACATGGAAGTCCCAAACCTGGTTTTTCTTTGCATACATTAATAAGAGGTTCTTTTCCCTTAAGCTATTGGTTATTAAATTCCCTTTAGAGTCTTTATTAGACGTGCAATCCATGGCCCCATCCCATCCCATCCCATCCCATGGACATATATAACTTGAGATATCGTATATCCATCCATTCGCTCACATCCCATCCCGAACCCCGAACCCTCCCAGCCTCCATAGTCTCCCTCCCCTCCGGTGTATGCATCGTATTTATACATTCCTGACTATGAAAGGATTGTGAATATTGCAGGATGAGGTACGATACTATACCCATTAATGAGTGTTCATTTGAATTTTGAAAACCCACCCTCCCAAATTTGAATTTCAAATTTGGGGATGGGTAAATCTGTTTTATTCCATGGACATGGATGACACAGTTGTTGAACCCGGTGCTGCTATTGTCAAGCTAAAGAAATGGTAAGCTCATTATATATCACGCAATTTCTGTGTTGTATTCTGCAGTCTCAATGAGAATTTCTAATTATAAACTTTTAGATGTACCTCAAAAGTAATTATAAATTTTTTTCTTTTAGATTTAATTAAAAAAAACTATAAAATTAAATTAAATTAAAGTATTTGTAAAATATTTGTATTTTGAAATAAGTTATGGTTCTTGGGCATGTGGTATTGATAATCCATGGTATTGGCCCATGGTATTGTAACAAAATAGTTAAAATCCTAGATCCATAACATAATAATCAAAAGCATAGATGACCCATGGTATTGATAAACCATGGTATTAGCCCATGGTACTATGATTTTCTTCCCTCCTCTCCCTCTATCTATCCCTCTCTTATGGGTATCCCGCTGCTAAATTTGTTGTCATATGTCATCTACTTTAGTGGTATCATCTCTTAAAGTTGCTCTCATGATCTCTCTATCATCTAGTGTATTAGCTCTTAAATTTGCTCTAATCTTGATTTACTTGTGGTATAATCTTTTATTTAAAGTATAGTATTTGTGCCCATGATAACTATTACTACCACTTCATTGCCTAAAATATAGGAAACGATTTCAGACCATCATAACATTTGTTTGAATGGTAGATTGAAGGGATATATAATTTTTTTAAAGTTTTTCATTCAATATTTATTATTGATTATTGAGGGCATACACGACCCGACCAAGAAAAGAAAAATGCATACTCTGGGAGTTATGTATGGGTGAAAATGTGAAGTTGGGTTACACTTTTTGCCCTTTTTTGAGAAAAAACTTTCATTTTTTTCAGTTCTTCAACTTTCTCCAAGCTAAAAAAAAAAATTTGCTTAGAATTTCATTTTGCGATAAAAATAAAAATTGTCAGAAATTGTGTTAGCTTTCTATTACTTATTTTTTGGAATTTTTTTATACACATTTGTTATGTCAACTTAGCGTTTCTTTGAGTGTGTGTTTTTTAACAATCAACGGATTTATAAGAAGTCATGTTAATACACAATGTTATATTCTTTGACAATTTATGTTTTTGAGAAACAAAACGTGTTACAACAATCTAGAGAGAGTCTACTTCGGTTTCGTCATATTTACAAAGCCAATGGATGCATATCATAATTATTAGAATTTTCTGAACTGGACCAATATGAAAAATTGCATATTTTGAATATGTTTCACGACGCAAGAAATTTCTTAACATATAAGTTATAAACTAAAAATCTAAAAGCTACCCATTAGAGACAACAGACCAATGTAATGTACGATAATTTTTTCAATTTTTTTTACAATGTATTTTGGAAGATACTGAATTTTGATTTCACTGAATCACAATGACCTTAAGAAATTGTTTGCATCTGTTTTATTACAAAATTAATTAAAATTAGTAAATATTTATGAAATTCCATGAAAGTTATATTTCCTGAAAGTAGATTCAATTCTGAAAATGCTTGTCTTGGTTCCGACAGTTAATTCAGAATGTTTCATGGAGTTTAATCAGTCCAAAGTTGCAGAAACGTATTCAGGGCTTGGCTTTACGTAATTGGTGATGCGTTAGTTCGGCTGAACTCTTAAACAAAGTTCAGCCAAACTTTTTTTTGTGCCGAAGACACGTTAAATCAAACGACAAAGTAGTTCAGCCGAACTATTTATTAGAATTTCGGCCGAACTTTTACCTATCTTTCCGTTGGCCGGAAAGTACCGTCGAACCCCTCCAAAAAAACATTTCGCGGCAATATAAATTGCCGCGAAACCATTTAGTATTTTCACATATTTTCGCACGTTTGGTCTAATTTTACAAAAGTCTTGATCTGATTTTGAAAAGAATTGTTTTGGGTTTAAGGACTTTTCTTTGAGACACATTATTTTCGTACATTTGATCTGATTTTGCAAGGAATTTTTTTTGGGTTTAAAGAATTTTCTTGGAGATACATTCAAAATTTCTTGGAGGTACATTCAAAAGACATTTCTTGGAGGTATGTGATACAGTTTTTTAGGCTTCATATTTTTTTTTAAGTATGAATTTGGGCTTAATTTTGAAAAGACATTTTTTGGTTTTGGGTCGAAGTAAATATTTTATAATGATTTTTTAAAATGAGTTTTTGTGTAACTTTTTAAATGAAATTTTTTTTGTAGGACATGGAAGGAAATATTTTGAACTTCGTTTCATTTTTATAAGACATTTTTTTCTTGAATTTTTTAAAGTAAGTGTTTTGGATTGGAGTATGTATTTTTTGCAAAAATTTTAAAATGAGTTTTTTCTTAAATTAAATCTTTTGTGATGTTTTTTTAATTGAGTTTTGTCTAAATTTTTTAAGGAAATTTTTTGAACTTCATGCTCTATTATCATGGGAAATTGAAGAAATTGTACGAGAAAATATGATCGAAAAAGAGACCCTAAGGAACGTAGAGAAGAGACGAGACAATCTCGCAAAAAAGATAGAAGCACTCTCAAATATTGAAGGGGAAAATCAACCTCAACTAGAAGTTGAAACAAGTATGTAAATATAAATATTATGATTTTGATATATTTAAAATTTTCCTAGTGTAAAATGTGAAGCTTAATTTTTATTTGATGAACTAATTTGAAAAATATTTTGCAATATAAACAGAGAGAGATATTCCTCAAAACATTGATGATGAGATACAAAATTTTGAAAGAGAAAGTGAAAGAGATATTGAACCAATGATTGAAGAAGGTGTGTATATATATATATATATATATATATATATATATATATGTTGAACACATGCACGTATTATTGAAATTATATATATATATATATTTATTAATTTAGTTATTTATTGAATATGTAAACTTATTATGTACTATTCATTCAAATATGTACAGATGAAATCAATGTCGATGACTAGATGCTAGTGTTGACACTCACACATATGGATATAAAAAAGCTGACCATTATATACGATATTGTGTTAACCACATTTTTGAGAAGTATTTCATAAAGGAAAATGTGACAGTTCAAGCCCAAATGTTGAAAGGTCTCCTATCATTAAGGAAATTAAAAGAAGCTACGACTTTATTGGGTATTCAAAAATCAACCAAAGATAAAAAAAAATGAAGGAAAATGTGACACAAAATATAAATAGTGTTATAATTTCAATGAAAAGATCTAGACAGAAAAATGTTTCAGTTGTATGTAGAGCAATACATATGGTAGTGGTTTCATCAAGTACTAAAGAGAATCACTTCGTAAAATCTATGGCATGAGCATTAGAAATCTCGCAAAAAACTTTGCACAAACATCGAAAATTTCGGTTGCAAATAGATGTAAATGATGAACTTACTTGTTGGAGAGCTATTTGTAGGAAACCATATAAAGATAGACTTGGAGAAAATGTTAAAAAAATAATATATGAATATTGGAAGAAGAATTCGCGTGTTTCGCCAACTGCAAGGCATGTGATGCAAAGAAGAATAGCACGAAATCAGTACGAAGAACATGAAAAACATTTCTTGGAAACCACTCAGATAGATTTTTCAACAAGTTCAAAGAAGAGAATCGTGAAATTCATGTTTCAATTAGTGCTTTTGTTCAACAAAAACCATGGTATGGAAAACCTATCACCGTACGCGACACTTGTTGCCGTTATCATGTGGAATTTGAGTTATATTATGGCACATTCCTTGATTTTGGTAGAACATTTTGGAAGGATTCACCTCATCCTTCTACTATCCGTGATTTCATATCTCAAATTCTATGTGAAAGAGAAAGCAATGAACTATTTTACGAAAAGAAATGTGTTGGTGGTAAAAAATGCGATGATTGTGGAAATTTGACTAAATTTCAAAACAAATATCGTACTGATATAAATCATCAATCATTGTCCAACATGAAAGTTAAATGGAAGAGATATGAATATATCCATGCATCAATTCAAGGCGAAAATAGTGTTAAAAGAATTGAATTACGAGAAGAAGAAATTTTTGTGATAGACTTTTTGAGAAAGTTTGAGGCAAAAATTTACAAATACACCAAGCATTCCCATAGAGCTCGATGGCAAGACTTCCAATTCAAAAAATCCCGTGAAGTTTTTCCACCAGGGACCATTTTGTCAGTAATTGATTTTGTAGAAAACTACACATTAGTTCCACAAAAAGAAATTCAGAGTGAATACTATCATTTTGACCAAGTCTCCATGCTCGTCCATATTCTATATAGACATGCTGAACAAAACGTCGATCATATAGAAAGCACCAGTGAAAATCGACATATTATTAAAGAATATCACTTTTATATCAGTGACGATCGTACACATGATACATATTTTGTACAACATTGTTTTGGAAAAATTTATGATTCCTTGAAAAATCGTGGAATAACATTCAATGAACATTGGATATGGTCAGACGGATGCGTAGAACAATTCAACTTTGCACGATCATTCTTTTAGTTGTGTTGTCTTCATAAGAAAACCGACATTAAACATTGTTGGAATTTCTTTGAGACTAACTGGCCATGGAAAAGGAGAACATGATGGTGCAGGGGCATGCAAAAAATGAGCACTTTGAAGATATCAAATGAACCCCTCTGCAAGCCGACTTGTGGACGCGAAAGAAGTTGTTCAATGGTGCATCGCTGCTCTAAGCCATGAGACTAACTGATCAAGGGAAGTGCGAAGGTACATTCAATTTAACTTTTATTGGATATCTAATTAAATAAACAGTGTGCATTTATCACAATGATTATCTTTGATTGTATTTTGATATCATATTTACATTCTTCTTTAAATTTTCCATATAAAGGTTTTTTTGGAATATTGGGATCGAAGACGTAGATAGATCAATTGGAAATGATGTTGAAACAATAAAAGGGACTTGAAAATTGCATTCAATTAAAACAAAGTCGTCCAAAAATGTGTTTGCATTGGATAAAAGAAAATATTTTTGTTTTTGTCCTGTTGGCATAGATAACAAAAAACCCAATGACGCTTGGGAAAACAAAATGTATGTAAAAGATTGGAAACATACAGAGCTAAATACAAAGGGCAAAATGTCCGTTGCAATGTTTGAAGAAATGCAATCAGAGGAGACTACAATATCATCCGATGGTGATCGAGTTTCTGATCTTGTTAGAGAAGGTAACATTTGATTTGCTTTCTAATGGTAAAGATCTAGAAATAAATTTGAATATGTATAATTTTGTCAAGTTTGTTTTATTGTGCAGGAGATGCTTCTGCTGTAATTACACCTTTTGACAATGATGAAAATGTGAAGTATTATTTGATGCATTGCACTGAACCAAAAATGAAATTATTAGAAGACTATAATGATCACATATTTCCATATGAAAGAGGATCTATTATACTGAAAGGTTATTTTTTCAGACAAACTAATCAAAGTGGGAATTTTGTTTACTTTGAAGACTATGAACCTGATTTCATAAGTTGTTAATATATTCACTTGGTGTGTCCAGCACGCATAAAGTTGATCGAGGTTCAATCAAAGAAAAAAACGAATATTAAGAAATGGAAAATGTCAAAATCCGATCATGAACGGATTATTGAAGATGGCATTCCATTGGAATTTTTTTGATTGAACTGCCCAACAATCTATTCTCTTTGGATGATATGTTCTAGAACTTCCAGTACTCAATAAAAAATTGAGCTACCTTGTTATGTTATCTGTGCAAGTGTTTGCACATGTTCAAATTGTTTTGGTATATGCACACTCTAGTATCAACTAAAAGTAGCTTTTTTATACATGCATTGATGAAAAATGTTGCATACATATTGGATATATGTATACAGCCATAAATCTATTCAATTACACTTCTCCACACTCTTATTTTTTTTTATTAAACTCAAAGATTGAATAAATACAGAAAAGGTATTTATTCCAGATCCATGAATGGTGGATCGGATGCCCAATTTTGGTTTCAAAACAAACCCTCTCGAATTTCTCAAACAAATTAACAAAATGCTAAATTTACTTACACACCATTAATCTTAGAGATGCATAGCTAAGCTTCATGGAACTCGCACCATTCGCATCAACTTGATATCATCAACATTCTTCTACACCAATAACTTTATTTAATTGGCTTTTGTGAGGAATTAAAAATGTTGGCTCCCATTCACTAAATAAAAGGAAAGATAACCAAATTCCTTTGTAAAGAAACACACATATTTCCCATCATAGAGAACAAGGTTTCTTAATCTTTTATGTGCCTCATTATCTTTTGACTTCATTTATTTTTCTCATAATCTTTATATTATAATTTTTAATTTTCATAATCTATTAATAATTGTATTACATTCTTAATTTATTTGTTCCGAGTGAAATTTACATACTTTTATACTTTATTATTTCTAAAAATTTTAAATAATTTTTTATACCTCTAATAAATAAAACGCTTGTAACTATTTTTAGAAATAAGTATCTCTTTTAACATCATAAAATTCCTTTTAGAATTGTTAAACCAAACTTTACCTTTCTGACCCACCAGAAATATTTTGTAAATACAAATTGAGAATGCATAATTGTGTGCTAGCCACACCATTAAGTCATAACATGTGTATATGAGTAAATATTTGTATTTTCCCTCTTCCAAATTTGTATTTTTTACTTTTATATAACATTTAAAGAGTGTAGATCCTTGGGTAAGAAATAAATAGAAGATTATATATAGTCTTTTTACATGGAAATGGATGGAAGATTGTTTATAGCTTTTAATAAAAATGTTGACAATTTTGGTGAATATATATATATATATAAGTAACAAGGACCCAAATATTTATTAGTGTAATATATATATAAGATTAAATATAATTTTAATATAAATGTTGAAGAACTAAATTAACTAGTTTTATTTTAATGAAACTCCTATAAAGATAACCAAATAGTGAAAAAAAACTATTTTAATGATTTTAAGGAATATTACTTTTTCATTCCTTTTTTTTGTACATTTTTTCTATTAGAAGTCTAACATGTCTCATTGACCAATTCTCTAGAAACTCATCCTGTAGTTTAAATAAAATTTGATTCTTGGAATCATTGGATTGATTTTTGTATCGTAAGTGGAAAGAATGTCTATACATTCGTTCCACTAGATCCCTCAAAGTTTTGTAAAAAAAATTCCCCCTTTCGTTAATCTCCAACACCACTCCAGATGATCTAAGGAGCAATTCATTTTCATTTCCATGTTTTATTTTTTTCCTTTCTTAGAACAACATTTATTTTCTTCGCTTTTGGTCCCTGTAGAACATTAAACATATGTGAATTAATATATTGTTTGAAACATGTTATCTAATATTTTTAAGTATATTATTAATGAAAATTCAAAAAAGAAACTCATATTGGATTGATAGTATTTTTTCATTCACCTGATTCATCCTTCTACAATTTTTTCATCAAGTTTTTACGCTCTTCTGGTCTTATATCAGAAATAATATTATCTATCTTCGTCATTTTGTGGCTGTTCATAATACACAGTAAAAAATACATATTATTTAAACTCACATATAGCTCAAAAATAATAATTTTTATAAAGAATTTTTAAAGAACTTTCCATTTTTCTTTTCTCGGTGTGCTATCAGTATTTTTGTTGCTTGATCTCTTGTCAGCCATTTCTTTATCAATATGAAACTTGTACCATGCAATTCATTAATATATTTTATAAATAAATAACATAATTTTTAGGTTTAAAAAAAAAAAAAATTCAAGAAAACAATGTGCCTTTCTAACAATACACACCGAAGGCGGTGTAGTGTGTTCTTATAAACGCACCACCAAAACAGTAGAAACATCGTATGATGCTCTCTGTCAACAAGGAGACCCGATGCATTATATGTTAACAAAGACATAAATTAATAAAAAAATAAAATTTTATCAAATAGTACACGTCCGGTGTGCTATACTAAAATAGCGCTCCGATGCACTATTTAAACTTTAAACAGGGTGCACCGACTAAAAATATATACATATTTTTTAGAAACATGCAAGGGCTGACATGGATTTGGATCCAACTCTGCAAGTGGTCCTGCATGTTAGATGTCATACACCTATATATATAGCAATATAAACCCTATAAATCTAAAATGAAAAGCCATAATTGGGAAGTCACAGAAATAAGAATAAGCAAGGGCAGAAACAAGAAGCAAGGGTTTAACGTAAGAATGGTTTTTTTTCTCTGAAAGTGCACAGTAAATTTCAAAATTTTACTATGCATGTATTAAATCCAACAGAAACTGTAAAAAAAACAATTATTACAGTAAAATTTAACAATTTTACTATACTATAAGGTTTTTGTGCGAATCACCAGATGTTTCAAATATTAGTTCTCTTAATAGTGTTGTTGTTCGAAAGTATTTTGCTTCTCCACGTGCTCTTGTGCTCTCTTGCTCCAGGTATGTCTCTCGTGCAAATCCCTCCCTGAAAATTTTTGCAAAAATAATGAAATAATGAATATTTTTTACTATTTAATTTTTTTTTTATTTTATGAAATTAGATTTCTGAAAATAATTTTTCGCCCATTTTTCAATTACTTATTTTTTCACTTAAAAAAAATAAAGTTGAGTTTTTTTAATTTATGAATATTCGGTGTGTTTGTTAACTAACTGCATCGATGCATCAATTAATAACACCGAACCGGTGTGCAGTAACTAAAATGCACCAATGCGATTAATTGTACATTCGCACCGATATCAATAAGTCCATTTTTAAAACACCAAAATGAATTTTAGTACACCAAAATTTATTGTTTATTTTTCTCAAATGCGAGAAAATATCAAAATTATATCAAATGGACAATTCTTCAAAATCCAGCACGTTTCATAATATTTCTCAAATTCCATTGTAGATTTCTCCCCATCTATCTCCAAAAGTAATATTTACTTTAAATTTTATTTATATATTTTATTATCTAATTAAATTTATTTATTTTATCCATGTCAATCAGCTAAATAAAATTGATGGATACAAATTTGCAGGTTCATGTAGATTCAGAATTGAGTTCAAATGCACAAAATATTCAAATAGCTCCAAAACATAGGAAGATCTTATCAGGAGCAACATACCACAAGGCGAATTTGGTAGATGAAAATGGATAGCCGCTTCACCCTGTCAATTGTAACATTGCATCTTCTAGCCACAATCCTGGGAAAAGGATGGTAATAATAATTTTTGGTATATTAATGTAATTATTTCAACGTCAAACCAACTAATCATGCATTGTCGACGTGCTTACTAATTGATATTATCGATTTTGTACTAATCATGTTCAAATATATTTTTTGAAATTATTAGGATTGTAGTGATGATGAGCAGTCCTCCTACCATCTTCTGTTGGTCTCGACGACAATGTCAAATCGACAGAAGGCTAAATTAAGAGAAAAACTCGAAGAGGAATGATACCAAGAATGGTTGAATCAACCACCTATTCAATTCCCACTACGCCCATATTCACCAATTAGGAATGACTATGACAATAGTAGTTCTTCACAATCTGGCAATGGAGGCAATCAAATAGAGGTTGGCATGGATGATTACTTAAGAGATACGACTGCCATGGAGACGATTTTTTTAGATGCATTCCAGAATGATGATCAGCTAGGGGATGATGCTCATATTGCTGATACCTTTTTCGAAAGCCTTAAATTTTCTTCCACCACCCCTCTCTTTGGACCTGGTGGTCAGTCAAAGTATACCCAGTTGGGGAAAATGATGTTATTGTACAACTTGAAAGCAAAGTTTGGCTTGTCGAATGCATGTTTCTCAGAAATTTTGAGGTAATTGACCATCAAGTCCTCCCTTATATTTTGAGAAATATAGTCACACAATGAACATTAAAAATGGTAAATTTTATGAATGTTAATAATTATATTGGCATTAATGTACATTTAATATTGTCCATGACCAACTACAGCTTATTCAAAGACAAGGTTCTTCCAAGTGATAATGTCTTCTCAAGTAGCTCCGAAGAGGCAAATAAATTTTTGAAAAAGTTGGGTGTTAAGTACATATCATATCATGCATGTCCAAATGATTGTATTCTATATAGAGGAGAATATGTAGACAAAGGGATATGTCCGAAATGTGGGCATGACAGGTGTGATAAATAAAAAAAGAAGGGTAAATCACATGGTCCTCCTTTTCAGATATTGAGGCACATGCCTATAATCCCAAGGATTCAAAGGATTTTTCATTGCAAAGAATTAGCTATGTTGTAGGGATGGCATGCCTCACACAGAAGTGAGTTGGGAATTATGTGAATCCCAACATATTCAATAGCCATGAAGCATATAGATTATACATGGCCCGAAAAATTCAAGAATTAAGTACGAAGCCTACGACTCAGCATAGCCATGGATGGTGTCAACCCATATTCCCTCCAGAACACCAACTATTCAGTTTGGCCTATAGTGGTGATCAATAATAATATCCCCCCATGGTTTTCCGTGAAGAATGAACATCTTATGTTGGTTCTCATAGTCCCTGGTAAAATACAAGTGAAGAATATGGGTGTATACATACAACCACTGGTAGTTGAATTGAAGGAATTATGGGATGGGATAAATGTATACAATGTATCAAGACCCATCACAGTAGAGAGGAGTTTTACTTTGTATGGCATATGTGCTTACATGACACATGATTATCTAGGTTTATGTTTTTTCTTTGGTAAATTACATGTTTATTGATTTTTTTTTATATGTAACAATATTCTTTCGAATATTAGTTATTTAATTCGTTGAAATTGTGCTGATATTCATGATAGTCTTTAACATTCCATGCATATTGTATACAATAATTTCGCAGGAATTGTAACAAAATGATATTTTGGATGTAAATGTTGTGGACGTTCTTTGAAATCTAGATGGTCCAATGACCTACGAAAGCTAGTGTATGACTGCTCTAGGGTATTCCTCCTAGAAGAACGCCCTTACAGAAGAGCAACATCCGCTTTCAATGGTAAATGAGAGAGAACCCAAAGGTCTCCAATAACGACACCAACTGAATGGCTTAGAGCACATGAGAGAGAGAAGGAGAAGGAGTTCATAGAAATGTTCAATTCAAATGGGGAGCCTATGTTCGATGATCCATAATTTTTCGACATCTATTTTGAGAAATTTCCCATTGGGATGAAAAGGAAATCTACCTTTTATAACCTCCCATATTGGGAGCATCTTAAGATTACCCACTCATTAGACCCCATGCATTTATTTAAAAATGTTTCATCTTCTTTATGGAGGTACATATCATCGAAACAAAGTGAGACATTGGATGTTAGGAAGGATCTTATTACTTCAAAAAATGAAAAGAAACATTGGCCAAGACGATTGGAAAGTACATGATCAGAGGTAGGCGTTGGTCCCTCTAATTGGTATTTCAAAGAAGGTGATGTCCCATGGATTTAAAAAAAAAGATTGTCTTTCTTTGGAAAAGGAAGTTCATTAGGGGAATTTTGAGGTCTAAAATGGGCCTCCTAAGGAAAATGTACAATCAAAATTCACTTTATGTGAACCAATCACATTTTAGAGGATGACATCATCTCTAATGGTTGAGGTGGCATTGCTTGATTTAAAGGTACTTACTTGGCATATTTTCAATGGTGGATAAAAACTCATGGTTAACCATGGTAGTGTTCTAAGTACTTTTAAAGTCAAATTAAAGTACTCATAATAAATGTCATTTCACACTTTTTGAATAAAATAATATTATTGTCATTTCATATTTCTTGAAAGAAACAATGCATATCCCTTTACATTTATTATATTATTTTATTTTTATATAGTATATTAATTACATGTTATTATACAATTTAAATAATATGAATTTTAATTAATAGCATATAAATAAATTTATAATTTATAATTTATATTTATATTTAATTTTAAGTTATTTAAGTACAAAGGACAAATGCATTATTTCTTCAATGATAATGATTTTTTCTTGAAAATCTCATTCTATTTATAGTCACATCGTTACAATTTCTTTATTAATTTTATTTTGGTACAACTTTTCAATTGAATTTAACTATGGTTACATGGATTTTGGTGAAAAAAGTGAATTGAAAATTCATATATATTATTTTATTGGTTTGGCTATTATTTTATTATTTCCTTAGGAGGCCCCTTTTAGACCTCAAAATTCCTGTAACGTATAATGGGTGTGAGGGTGCTATCTTCATACGGGTCTTCACTATAGCGTTGCTTCACCATGGATGACCATTTGTCAGGGTTGAAATCGCATGATCATTTGAATCTTCTAAGAGTGCGTATAATGTCAAAAGCATGATTTTATTATTTGTTATATTAATAAATTTTATCCCATCCAAGGATCATAAAACATAACTAATTTTGTATATTATTTCATGTGTTTATAACTTTTCAGTGTCATTATCTTTTTTTTTCGTGTGTGGGTGTGTGAAACATGCATTCCCCCAAGACCTAGGATGTGTCATATCTAAATTATCTGCATTTGTACATTGGATCATGTCAAAGTAGATTCCTATGGCTAGTATTCTACGGTTGCATCAAGAGATAGTTTAGATTTTTTGTATGTTTGAGAAGGAACTGCCGACGAGTTTCATGGACTTGCAGGTTCATCTTCTAATCTACCTAGTAGATGAGGTTGAATTAGTTGGGGTGGTTTATTGTCGTTGGATGTTATTTTTAGAGAGGTACATGAATAAATTGAAAGGTTTTGTTTGATAAAGGGAAAACCCTGAGGGGTCTATGGTAGAGGGGTACATATCGTATGAGTCTTTCTATTATGCCAGTGAGTACATCAAGTAGATCGAAAATAGACTAGGTGCAGTGGTTTGGGACGATGAAAGGGATGAAGACAAAAGAGAAGGGGAGTTGCTCCAAACAAATGGAAAAAGGCGCTTGATAAAGAGTAAGCGACTTATAATATTTCAAATTTACACAAAGTAAATATTCATGTTGAACTTCTATATAATGTATATTTTAATCTCATATGTACTATATGTCGGTTTGATTTCATCAACGAATGCATAAATTGAAGCAATCAATAAATTTGTTCTTTACAATTCCGAAGTGACACAATCGTGAGCCGCATTGTACGAACAAAAGAGGATGAAATTGGATAGTAACAGGAAAGAATTCAGATGGTTGAATGGTAGAAGTGTGCCTTATCCCGATCATTTAAAAGAAAATATGCCAATTATATGCCCCAACAATTGGGTTGTTGACCAAGTGAGAGAGAAACATAGTGCAACCAGTCATTACCCATGTGCTAAAGAGGATGTGCTCAATGTAGGGATTGGGTGCACCCACTCAGTAATGCACCTTTGAAATCTAACATCTATATTTCATATTTTAACAGTTGGGTTATTATAAGACATGCGACACTATGATTTTTTAATTTTTTATTGCTGAATTTTTTCTCATTTATATGGGCATATGGGCACCATTTTCACACAGAAAATGTCGATGATGGACACATGACACAATACTGTTGAGTGAAAGTCAAGTTCGATCAATCTAATCGAGCTAGCCACCGTGATCAAAACCTAGTACGAGGGATGTTAGGTTATGTCAGAAAGATACAAGAGATCATTGAAGTGGATTTCTGTTCTTTCCAATGTGTTATTTTTAGGTGCAAGTGGTGGGACACCTTTGATAGGAATAATGTAAAGGAATATTGTGATAGTAGGCTGATAGGTATCAACTCTAGAAAGATGTAGGATGAAGCTAAGGAGCCCTATGTTTTCCCCAAACACTGCAACCAGGTGTTTCTTTACCCAGACATGTTGGATAGGGATTGGTGGTTCGTATTGAGACATGACCCTGGATCAAAACATATTTTGGAGAACAATAGTGTTATCATGCCAAGCGAGCTGGAAGATAATGAGGGTAATCATGAAAACTGAGAGTCATATGGTATATGTGTTATTTCATCATTTATACTTTTAAGATGGGTTTTTATAAAGAAGATGACTTAATTACCTTATAACTAAGAATCTTTTTTTCGAAACATTATAATATGTATTTTGAATTACATGGTTTGCATTTTGTTAACATTAAAATCATTTCACTTGATAATTTGCAATTATGTTGATCTCAAAAACAATGGCACACTGTATAAAGTTCTTTTTTTTATAATGTCAATTCCTAAAATAGTACAGCTACTTGATTGCTTTAAATGTGTGTGAATGATATCTTCAAATCGTACACTGTTATTATTTGTATGTAAGATAATAATAAAATAATGATGATTCTAAACATGAATTTATTTTCATTATTTTCTAAACTTTATTATGTTACAAAAATTCATATTATTCTAGATTTATTATTTTATAATTATTTATATTCATACAAATTTATAATTTTACAATTATGGTAATTTAACAATATTTACGGTATACATTTTACTTATGGTAGTTATGATTCAAAATTGACAATTAATTTACAATTTTACAAATTTACAAATTTTAATAAAATTGAATGATGAAAATACATACAATTACAATTACAATTTTACAATTTCACAATACAATTATAATTACAATTACAATTATAATTACAACTACAATTACAATTTTACAAATATTTTACATACAATTACAATTAGAATTTTACTGTTTTACATACAATTAAAAGTAAAATTTCAATTACAATCATTATATAATATTTAATAAATATCATGATTTAATATTAAAAATAAACATCACAATCATGATAACCATCGTACAAATATCATATTCGACTAAAATAAACATTCAAATTCGCTAACATCATCTATTCACATTACAATCACATTTTTAGAATTTTACAAATTTACAAATTTTACAATTTTAATAAAATTGAATCATGACATAAATACATACAATTACAATTACAATTTTACAATTTCACAATATAATTACGTACAATCACAACTACAATTTTACAAATATTTTGCATACAATTACAATTACAATTACAATTTTACAATTTTACATACAATTAAAATTAAAATTTCAATTACAATCACGACATAATATTTAATAAATATCATGATTTAATATTAAAAATAAACATCACGATCATGATAACCATCGTACAAACATCATATTCAACTAAAATACACATTCAAATTTTCTAACATCATCTAATCATCGTGATCATGATCATCTAACAAAAGACAAACATTGTATAACATTATCACAACCAAAACATCAAATATACATCTGATGTCAAATAATTTCTATCACATACACATCTTTCTACAAGCACATTAAATAAACATATCTAAGATGACCTAACAATATACACATCATGATGATCACCAACATGTAAATTAAGTACATCAACATGAACATAAAATACATGGACTATATATATATAACTATAAAATGTCAAAAATATACAACTGTAATATAACTGCATATAAATGTCAAATATCTGGTGGTACATCAATACTAGTACTAGTCGAGGCCTGCTCAATCGATGGTGCAACCTCATGCTCAGATAGATGGCGCGCCTTCTCTAGAGGTGCCTGCTGATTAGTCAATGGTGCAGTCTGCGTAGGAACTGCCAGATGATGACTCGTCGATGGAGCAACTAGCTCAGTGGATGGTGTGGAATGCTCATATGGACCTGCCTGCTCAGGATCAAGTGCCTACTCAGGACTAGGTGTCTGTTGAGATAGTTCAGACTGCTCAGACGATGCCTGCCGATCAGGACTGGCTATTGGCTGCTCATCATGATCTTTGGGGTGAGGTGAAGGAGGAGGAGGTGGAGTGATAGAATGATGATCACTCCTCTCATGATCATGATCATCAGATGAGGCGTTGTTATGTCGTGCATCTCCACAATGCCTACTCCTCCTAGCCCGCGCCAGTGATCTGGAAGCTCCAAAAATATGACGCTTGAGGGTCAACATATTGCATGGCATGCCTCTTCAGAGCTGTGTGAGCCTATGATCAGCCTGGATCTCTCTGATCGTAGCCGGGCAGACTCCCTTATCAACTAGGAGTCGACAGAGTTGGTCGCCCAACTCCATCATGAATCGGGTGTCCGACCTACGCCTCACCCCTGCGGGTGTCTGCACCTGATTAGGATCAGGTCTGTCACCCTGATCCTTCGCCTTTTCCATCTCCTTGTCAACATCTACACCTAGATCATTCGGTGGGGGTGGAATCATGTCCCCAACGAATGTCCCAATATCTTTAAAATATATAGTACACAAAAATAATTAGACATTTTCATTAAATAATTTAATAAAACAAGTTAAAGAACATGTTAGAATAAATTTGATAATTCTAATTAATAAATTAAGACAATAAAATGAAACTATATTAATTTAAATAAAACACCAATATTACCTCTCGCATCCAGCGACTCATCTTGTGTGAAGAGGATGTTGGTACACCCTTGCCAATCCAAACAGACGTATGAACATGACACTATAACAAAGGAGTGATCATCAAAACTAGATAACAACTCAAGTGCATGAGTAGATATTTGTTACACAACATTTTGTCACCGTCCTTGCAATCCCTCGTCCTGTACATTGGAGGACTATTATCATGACCTGTGAATAGTAAAATTTCCTGAAAACACCTTGATGGTATCCTTCTGCATAAGGGCAAGAATTCTCTTGAAGAACATTTCCTCTGAAAAACCCTAAAAACCCATGTTTTGGCATTGGCACGGGTAGCCCGTTCATCCCTCGCGCCATTGGGGAAAATACACACTAGTGGGCGCGCTAGCTGGTGCTCTATCCCTGTGTTGTGCCCACACCAAGCCTATTAAGGAATGTTTTTTAACAATAGAAGGCAGAAGTTTGATTCTAAAAAATTCAGAACGAATCATCAAAAAAAGGTTGGGCTATTTGGCTCCGGATCTCCTTGATTAGGAAGTGGTTTTCCACCTCTCATGGAACCTTCCTAAGAGATAGGACTCTCCCCCATGATTATAGGGAGCCCCACCTCTCCTTCCCCCTCTATAAAAGCCTGGCCTCTCCATTTGCTAGCTAGCTAAAATTTTTGGAATAAAACTATGGCTGAGCGACTATTGAGAGCAGAGCCAAGGAGAACCCCATAAGAGAGAGAGCCTTATCTAAATTCCCGACAAGCTTTGTGAGAAACGCTCTGCTGGAAGCCCTGCCAAAGGAAGAACGCGACGTCAAAAATCGGTTGTAATATTTATTTTACATTTTTATATATGCTTGAATATGTTATTGGTTCCACTGTTGTATTTCTTATCTGTGTAATGTAATTTAGTTCAATATTTTCCAATTGATTGATAGTTACATGTTTGAATTATTACGTTGTATGCCGTCATTTCTTCTCTGCATGTGTACAGGTGTCCGAATGCGGTGAGCATAAGGATTGTGATCTTTCAAGCTAGGAACGGGAAGCAGTGCTTCTTCTTTGACAACATTAGCATAGTACTGGAGGTAAGCTATCCATCGTAGCTTTGTCTTTTGTAACTAGGAATTGATATCGTAGCGTGTTTTGTTTGTTGCTAGACCCACTCTTGGGCTAGTGGGATCGCCTTTGTCCACAAAGGGGATTTACCTCCACAACAAATTGGCGACTCCACTAGGGACCAATGGGAGTAGGTCCTTCCTCCATTAGGTTGTTTTTGGATTTTTGTTTGATTAATCTGCTTTTTTGGTTCACGTTCCTTGGTGTTAAAACCTTGTTTAGCCCCCAGAAGACTAGATCTAGCCTCTGTTAGTTCATTTTCATCATTTTTCTAGGGTAAACTTGATTGGCGCGGTTATACCTCTTACAATTGCGTCAAATGGCGCTAGTTGCTAGTTAGGCACCCGCGCCATCCCCTGTTTGGCGCAGATTACAACCAGACAGGCGTGCCAACCTTGCTTGGTTTTAGGGTTTTCTTGTTCCTGGACTCTCTGAGCCTGAGTTTTGGTCCTGGTTTTTTTTTTTTTTTTTTTTTTTTTTGAGTGCTTTGAAGTCATTTTTTACTGTGTTTATCCCTTGTCCTCCGGTTGTTTTCCCTTTTCTGCCAGTTTTTCATTTTAGCCCTAGGGCTTCTAGGTGCTTCAGTGTGCTGAGCCTCCTGTGGGAGTTTTGGGTCTTTGCTTTCCCGGTAAAAAAAAATTCTGCTTCTTTGCATTCATCTTGCTGAATCAAATTGAGTCATTGCATTTATTGAGTGATTGTCCTCTCTTTCATTCAGTTTCACTTTGTGTTAGTCCAAGCCTAGATCACACAACTTGTTTAAGTCTCTTTCGAGATTCTTCTTCACTTTGAGGGATTTCGTCATTGGTTTGAGTCTTGATTGTGCTTGTTTGAGTTGAGTGAACTTGTTTGGTTTCAGCTCTCTCTTTATCATTCTCAAATTTTTGTTTCCATTATTTTTTCATTTATTTAGTGCATTTTCTCTAATATATTGAAAAATATAAAAAAAAAATCTTTTGCATTTTTTGGCATAAGTGAAAATTGAAAACTTTTTCACATTACTAGCATTGTATAATTATAGAGAAAAGTTTTCTAGTTTCATTAGCTTGAATTGAAATCGTAGTGGATGTTTTTGTGCATTCATTTCGCTATCATTTGAAAGCTATCAACTCTCCCGTAGATAGCTCTTCATTGAACAAAATGATGTTTTGTGGCATGTAGCTTGCATCTACAGGTTTTATGAGATCCAACATTCGATAGGGCCTTGAAATCGAAACGTAAATTGAAGATCAACTTCAAAATTTACTGAATTAACCTAAGGCAGCATTGAAACTTAACAGAATATCTAGTGGTCTAGGCTAGTGACGTGTTCCGGCATCGTTAAACCTAGTAGCTGTCATTTGCCATCTGGATTTAGACAGCACTAGTATGGACTTGTACTCCCTGTACCGTTGCGTATATAAAGGGAGACCCCATTAGGTTGCAAATCCTTTATCCATAGGAAGCCAAGTCTACCACCTCTTACCCGTGATACACCGAACACAACATTCAGGGAGATTGCCTGCACATACGTTAAGTCGTTGGTTGATTTCTCTTTCATTTTTACCAAGGTGTATATGGCAGTTTACGGATATCTAGTACACCCATTTACCTAGATTACCAGAGTAGTCACTTTGATATTTACTGACTCTTTTAACTGAAAAGATCATTGAGCTCTTGTCCTTTCAAGCTCGTGTCCAACCTGAAAGCGATAGATTCACTTTTTGCCTATTTCTCGACTCTTAAAATATGAAACAAACGAGTCTGGTTTCAGTGTCTTAAAAATTAATCGCCCACGAAATATTCCTGGTTAGAATTTTTGTCCTTAGTGTTTTATTTCAAGGTCGTTTCCGATGGAAAATTTTTCGGAGTTTTCCAATCAAGGAGTCCCCTCTGAAGGGAGTCCT
The DNA here is from genome assembly GCA_034641835.2 of Pinus albicaulis. Taxonomy (NCBI): domain Eukaryota; kingdom Viridiplantae; phylum Streptophyta; class Pinopsida; order Pinales; family Pinaceae; genus Pinus; species Pinus albicaulis. The sequence goes on from CM076582.1 coordinate 716,298,499, forward strand.
AGTCATTTTCCTGCTTTAGGAAATATTGGTGCTCCTTATATGGCCACGTTATCCCTCCCTGGGTTAACTGTTGGGTTGCCTGTTTGGTTGTTTTCAACCTCTGTAGTCTCAAGTGTTCCGGCTACCGTACCATCCACTCCTCTGCCTGAGCAACGCCATGTTGATTCGAAAGTGGACCTCTCCCCTTCTTCTCCTATTCCTTCGTCCTCATTTTATACTTCACCTGGTGAAAGTCTGGATTCTAGTAACCAGGTGGCTAAGAAGAAGAAGAAGAAGACTGAGAAGAAGAAGTCAGATAAGCGAGAGGTTAATTCTGCAGTTGTTGCTTCTAAAACACCTACTCTCGATGAACCTTCCAACCCTCCGTGGAAAGTTAAGTTCCCTTGCATGTTGTGCCAGGGAAACCATCTTCTTCAAAATTTTCCTAGCATTCCCAAGGTGCTTGACGTATGGTCCAACGGTTGTCCGTCGTTGCCTTTAGCTTCCGGGAGTCAGGTTGGGGGCACGTCTTCAGCTAGTGCTGGTAAAGCTCCTAAGATTCAGGTTAAGCTCACCAATACCTATAAGTTGTGTGAAGGGCATCATGCCATTCACCTTTGTTCGTATATGGATGAAGCCAAGAGAGTTTTGGACAAATCAAATGTTTCTGCACCGTGCCTTCTGGCTGGTTACAAACAGCTTTCTTTGAGTCCTTCACTAGTTGATTCAACGATCAGTCAAGATTCATCCTTGCTTGATCCCGCTCCCCTGGAAATTCAACATCATGAATCCATCCCTGACAAACCATTAGTCGTGGGATTGGTTGAGATGGCCCTGTATGTGGCACACTAGGTCTTTTCTGTTGAGAGTGGATCTCACATCCTACAGGTTCTTCTTGTTTCTTCAAATTCCTCAGACTTGGAGAAAGATTCTCCTGTCCCTATATTTCAGGAAGCTATTCCTCCACCTCCCATGATGGAGGTCCCAAAGGATACTCCTTCTACCTCCATGATGGAGGTGGCAGAGGATGCTCCTTCTTCTACCGTAACACCAGGGGAAGACCATCTCGATTCGATTGTAGCCCCTCCAAGAATTTTGGTCGCCTCCTTTGATTAGGGTCGATTCGCAGGTTATCGCCTTCCTTCTTATGTTCCCTTTGAGATCAGGGTACATGCCTCCCATTTGGTCATACCAAACACCATTATAGATGAAGGTGCGTCTGTTATTATTTTATCCTCAACTACTTGGCAAGCTTTCGGTTTGTCGCCGCTTGTGCTCGTTACGTAGAATCTGTTAGCATTTAACAGAGGAACTAGTCAACCGTTAGGGATCCTTCCGAAGTTGCCTATTACTTTGGGAGGGAAAAATGTCCATATGGACGTGATGGTTGTTCTTGGCCCCTTGGAATTCAATTTAATCTTGGGCTGAGATTATACTTATGCCATGGGAGTGCTTATCTCCTCCTTCGTTCATGTGATGTGTTTTCCGCACCAAGGTCGGATCGTAACCATCGATCAACTTGCGTTCTTTGGTCCTAATCTGGCAACTGGCCCACCATCATCCCTGCCGGATCTTTATCTGCCGGTTGTGTCATTCCTGCCGCATTTCAATTATGTGGCTACCTCTCCTGTGCCCGTATTCAGTGATAGTGCCATTGTACATCATGTGCTGGGGGCATTGGGTCCATACTCTCAAGATGTTTTCCTTCCATCGAACGGGCAACCCTTGGAAGCTATGACTTCTTATTCATTATGATGAGCTGTCATTGGAGCATGGTTCATCTGCTTGTGTCAAGCTCCTTAAACCATGAAACAAGGTCTGTTGGAGCAGGATTCGTTTTCTTGTGTCAAGCTCCTTAAAAAATGAAACAAGATGGTCATAGTAGAGTTCCTTGTCTTGTTTCCATCTCCCTAAAAAATGAAACAAGGTGCTGAGGATAGTTCTTCTTCTATGTCTAACTCGTTAAAAAATGAATTACCTCTAAGGATAGTTCTTTTAATGTGTCAACCTCGTTAAAACAATGAAACAAGTTCCATGTTCAATTCGAGTCTTTGATTAGATCTAGTAAAATCACAATCGAGTCTTTCACTTGAACTCATAATTTGAGCCTTCACTCCATTTTTCATATGGACCGAAGCTTGGGGGGCATGTACACCTCAAATTGAGTCACCACGCTGGGGCATGCCCGATTTTCCTTGTCATTTCAAGCATAGTTTATTTGGTGTTTTCAAGCTTGCGTAAAAATTAAAACTCATTTCAAGCATAATTTACTTTGTGTTTCGAGCTTGTGAAAAAATGAAACCCATCTTCAAGCATAGTTTACATTTGTGTTTTAAGCTTGCATAAAACATAAAAATCATTTTCAAGCATAGTTTGTGTTTGTGCTTTTAAGCTTGTGTAAAAATAAAATATGTTGGTTTGATGCATTTTGCGAACTTTTAACTTTTCCATTGGGTCGTTACTTAAGCAGATTATTTAGCCAATACATTAGATAACATTGTATTAGACATTTTCATAACATATAAAACATCATCACGTATGTAAAGCATAACCATGTAGAAAATAGGTGTATATATATATGTCGAGTGTTTGCAACGTGTGAATCATATAAAACCAAAAATATACATGTTTGTTTCAGTTACATCTGGAGATGGCATGTCTCTAAAAAATATGCAAATAAAAATCCTAGGTGACTAATCAGCATGGTCCTCATGGTAGCACGCACCAACCGCCTCAGCAAGCTATGGAGACGACTCGGCACCCCTACGGTGTGCCTCTGATAAGCTAGGGGAACATCAGCTAAACGAGCATAATCCAGAACCCCACGAGCAATCCCCTCTAGGTTCTGTACAAGCTTGTCTCCCTCGCCCCCCTCACCTTGAGGGTCATAAGCGAGAGGGGTCCTCCTTACTATTGGTGACATCCCGGCGAGCCTCTTTGGGCCAACATCTGCATACATATAGGATTAGCTGTTAGAACATGCATGTATACTAAAAATCATAAAACTCATAAAATTAAAAAGAGTCTTACCAAGTTCTTCGTCCCAGTCCTCTCCCTCTGGGAGTGGGAGGTTCGGGTCTCCAGTAAAATCTGTGTCGGCATAGGGCCAGTCCTCCATGATGATGAGATGTCGTTGGAGCCACCCAAAGAACTCAGGCCTCTAAGAAATCTACTAGCTGCCCGCTACCCTCGGTATCAGTGCCGCCCATCGAGTCATCTGTGGCTCCCTCAGTGGTGGATCTAGGACTATGGCCTCTTGGCGTTGAAAGATAAGTAGTCTTTCCAGGAAGAACAACACCAAAATCGATCCATATCTGTTTGAATTTTGTGAGTTGCCGCTTGATATTCATTGTTACAGCCTCCGCCTAGTTGAAAATGGTGGGGCTCATGCACTCTGAAGTAAGCAGCAGTTGCATCTTTGTGGCTTCATACGATGCCTGCGACCCCGTAGCCCGCGTAATGGTGTGTAGCACTACTCTGAGTGCTATATCAGGGACAGTCTGAATGTCTACTTTGCTGCTCCATGTTCCCTTTCGTGCCACTGGGCACACCCTGTTCATGACCATTGTCATGTTCTCTCCAGAAGGCCGTGTACCGGTCAAAATAGGGATTATACCTCTCCGTGATAGTCCGGTGATGAAATATACATCTGACACTTCAAGTTCAAGTTCCTGATCTCGAAGTTTGAACTTCTCCTGATCCTCGTACCAGATACTGATAAGATATTGTAGTAGTTCAGGCTAGGCCCGAAGACACGGTGTCATAAAGAATTTCTTGAGCCCGCAATTCTTGAGAGCACTCATACATTGTTCATTCTCCATTGACTTCTCATCTTCTTCACTGTGCTCTCTTTCCTTCCATTCAATTACCATTTTTTCTTTGTACCTGCATCAATGTGGTCATAAACACATTGTAAGATCCCTTGGGTACTTAAAACAACCATTCATCAACTCTATTTTTGTTAAATTTAAATGAAATGTTGGGTTGTGCAGTTGGCGTGGCTGTTTTGATAACAGTCGCACCACCTAGCGTGGCCCCTGTGTGAAAAAGGGTCGGCTGGCGCAGGTCCGTGCCTGAAACCCACGCCAACCTCGGAGGCCCTAATTTTGCAATTCCTCCCCTCAGGGATTCCAAATGACAATTAAAAAATATGAAATATTACTTAAAAGATGGCTAATGGAAGCGGCTCTTACTTGAAGAAGACGAAATCTGGATTAGTCCACTGGATTGTTCACAATCGTCGCCTCAAGATAGCAAAGGAAATGGCTCACTATTGCTCTGCAAAGAGGTAAAAAGGTGAAAAGTGAATAATTTTTTACTATTTTTAATATTTATAACTTTTCAAATCAAAATTAGGTTTTAAGACTTGTTTTTTCGATATTTTATTATATTTTTGTCGAAAAATGGGTTTTACACTTCCTTTTTGTGCAGCGACAGGTTTTCACGCGATTAGGACAAAGATACGAGTTGTATTTTATACTTTTTAGGGCTCGGTAAAAACACGAAAAAGTCACTACTGGAGTCATATTTCAGCTCTTTTATGACTCTCTAAAAATGAAAAGATTACCAATATGCTTGTCGTTTTGAGCTCGTTAAATGGATACAAAACGACATCTACCCAGTATACGTTTACCCCTTTTTGGGCTGGGAAAGATTATTTACGAAAAAGGAATACCCTAGACTATCGCGACTAGGAGGTTCTCTCAGACATAGTTTTCTACCTTTTTGAATCCGAGGTACTACCTACGAAAAGGGACTGTTGGAGATTTCTTTTCCGCTGTCTTTTCAAACTCTCTAAATATGAAAATACGTCGAGTTCTTCCTTTGTCAGACTCGTTAAAAACTAATGACATCGGACTCCGTCGTAATGACGTTACTCGAGTTCCTCCTTCCTAGGGCTCGTAAAATGTACTAGGTTGGATTTTTCCGAAGGAAAAAATTATATCGCAAGCATATGCTATCCCCTTCAAGTTTGTTTTAAAAAATAATTGGGGTACTCGCCAGAAATGGTGGGGGAAAATGGAACCAGTATCATAATCATGTCGGTAGTATGTTGCTCTTAAACATGGCACTTGTCTGCATTCGTGTTGGGTTGGGGACATCTCATCTCATTATCTGATTGCCTTCATGGGTTTGGGTAATCTATTTTGACTGCTCATATGGTATTTTCCACGTCACCATGACCTCAGATCCCTTGATCTCAAATACTGCCAAATCCAGTGTCTTGCCGCTGATATGTTCAAGAGAAGTTGGCCTTTGCAGTTTTCAACCTCCCTCTGATTCTTTGTTGGTATTGATTCACAAACATCATGTTCCTCTATCTCGTATCGATGATGTGGGAAAAATTATGGCCCACCTTTGATCAAGGTCACTTCCTGTCGACTTCAGCTCATTCTCTAGGAAGCTAATCTAGAGACTCCCTTCAGGTACCTTGGAGCTTACATGCCTCAATGGCAGGTTATTCGCATTCGACGCAAGGTTTTCATTATTGGCCTTCGATCGGATGATTCTACGGTTGTTCGACGTCAGCTCACTTTTCACATTCTGTGGATTGTACCTTTTGTACCTTGAGAGCCATCGTCATTATTGGTGGTTTCTCTCACATATGTTAGCGGCTTTCATTATTGGCTGGTAATCAGACGATGTTCTTGCATGTTTAAATTTAGCTCACATATTCACATGCTCAAACTTGTACTCTGTTCAGGTCGAGATGGAGCGCAAGACCCTGGATTTTTTCTGATAAACATCCAGGCTTTTGGTTCTTTGTGGATTGTTATGATTTATTACATGACTCTTTTGATTGGATGGCTGCGACCATACCTGAGTCTACTTGTTGATATTTTTTTACTGGATGGTTGTGTCCATACCTTGGATCCCAGTTTTTGTACACTCTATTATGGATGGCTGCGCCCATACCACATATCATGTATCAGATATTCAGTTGTATTTGTACTTGCAGGTCTTCCGACGGCAGTGTTTTCAGTTGGACACGTTCTCATAAAGCATTTCATCCCTCCCTTTCTCTCGGACCTCATGCTTTAGGGGGCATCTGTTACACAGTATTTTGTCACCGTCCTTGCAATCCATCGTCCTGTACATTGGAGGACTATTCCCATGAGCTGTGAATAGTAAAATGTACTGAAAACACCTTGATGGTATCCTTCTGCATAAGGGCAAGAATTATCCTGAAGAACATTTCCTCTGAAAAACCCTAAAAACCCATGTTTTTGCATTGGTGTAAGTAGCCCGTTCATCCCTCATGCCAATGGGGAAAATACACACTAGTGGGTGCGCCAGCTGGCGCTCTGTCCCTGTTTTGTGCCCGCGCCAAGCCTATTAAGGAATTTTTTTTAACAATAGAAGGTGGAAGTTTGATTCTAAAAAATTCAAAACGAATCATCAAAAAGAGGTTGGGCCGTTTGGTTCTGGATCTCCTTGATTAGGATGTGGTTTTCCACCTCTCACGGAACCTTCCTAAGAGATAGGACTCTCCCCCATGATTATAGGGAGCCTCACCTCTCCTTCTCCCTCTATAAAAGCCTGCCCTATCCATTTGCTAGCTAGCTGAACATTTGGGAAGAAAACTATAGCTGAGTGACTATTGAGAGCAGAGCTAAGGAGAACCCAGTAAGAGAGAGAACCTTGTCTAAATTTCCGACAAGCTTTGTGAGACATGCTTTGTTGGAAGCCCTTCCAAAGGAAGAACACGACGTCGGAACTCGGTTGTAATCTTTATTTTTCATTTTAATATATGCTTGACTACGTTATTGGTTCCACTATTGTATTGCTTATCTGTGTAATGCAATTTAGTTCAATATTTTCTGATTGATTGATAGTTACATGTTTGAATTATTACATTGTATGCCGTCATTTCTTCTCTGCATGTGTACAGGTGTCCGGATGCGGTGAGCATAAGGATTGTGATTTGTCAAGCTAGGAACGGAAAGCAATGATTCTTCTTTGACAACAACAGCGTAGGACTGGAGGTAAGATATCCATCGTAGCTTTGTATTTTGTAACTAGGAATCGATATCGTAGTGTGTTTTGTTTGTTGCTAGACCCACTCTTGGGCTAGTGGGATTGCCTTTGTCCGCAGAGGGGATTTACCTCTCCAACAATATCCTAGAATTAAAGTCAGAATATCCCCTCTTGGGAATCATCTGGCCCCACATCTGCATATGTACATGCAGCATCGGCCTACGAGGCTACTGAAAAAAGTATGCCTCGTCTCTGGAAACCTCTCAAAAAATAAAAAAATAACTCCGAAGAAAAAGGGAAGGTCAAACTCCCACTACTTGAGAACAACATCTATCTAATGCTATACAAAACTGCTGCAAAAAAATTGCAGACCATATCACAAGTCGTGGTGCTCGGAATAAAGAATCAACATAAAATAAAATCTAGAAACTAATGCATTAACCGTCACTGGTATAGTGTGCAATAGTCGTCAACAGTAGTGAGAGGCACCTCGCCTCTTCTGCACCAAACAAAGCAATACGTAACTGACCACCGAACACCCTAAAATCTGCAGGAGAAACTGTATCGTCCCTAATGTATCTCTGGGAGTACGCCAAATGACTCCCTGCTGCATAGCTGGCAGGGACATCTGAGAACTGGGGTAAATCCTACCCTCTCCTAGATAGGCCAGTACTAAAATATATGTCCTCCTTAGTGGGCACAAACCACTGGCTAGGACCGACCCAAAAAACCTATCGGTGGGCATCGTACCTGAAGATCAGTTGTCTCGATAACCCACTATGGCCCTTTAGTGATGTAGCCTCCTCATAGAACTTGAGGAGGCATACCTCCCTTAGGAGCTACTGGTTGGCTACCGTAATAGGGCGAGGGTACATAATTCTCTCCCTCTCTCGTGCCTCCCACAAGTGACTCACATTATAATGGTCCTCCATATGTTCTTGTTATTCCCTTTTCTCTCTCCGTTGACGTTAGTGAATGATTCACATATTAAATACATTTTTTTTTATTAAATGAGAAATGTAGTTAAATATATATATATATATATAAATTTTTTTGGAAAAAAAACAGTCGACGCGCCCAAAAAAAAAGTCATGCACCAGTACCAGTGCATACGTTTTTATCGCGCACTACGCTCGATGCGCATGGAAAATGTTTGCGCACCGCAAAAGATAAAAAGTACTTTTTTTGCGGTGCGTTGATGAAAATATCCACCTCGGGGTGGATAGTTAGGTCAAATCACCGCTTAACAATAATACATGGTCAACCATGTACTGTTGTTGGGGAGGTGGTGCACTAACCTAACTATTTGCCCCGGGGCAGATAGTTTCGTCAATGCACTGCTCATGAGCAGTACATGGTCAACGGTGTGGTCCTGTAAATGACCGCACCGTTGACTATGTAATGCTGTCAGGTGGGGTGTGTGGTGACCTAACTATCCACCCCAAGGCAGTTAGTTTGGTCAATGCACTGCCCTCCCAACACTAGTACATAGACAATGGTGTGGTCATTTAAATGTCCACACCGCCATGTTATTTTTTAAATTAGTCATGGTGCATGTTTTTTTGGTACCACACCAGAACCCGGTTCGTTTTCCGTTAACACCGTTCATGGTGCGGCTTGTAAATTTACAGGCAACACCACGAACAGTGTGAGCTGAATGGCTCTAGCACACCGCACAAATTTTTTTTTTTTAAACAGTTAATTTTAAGGTTTTTTCAAAAGCTAATCTGCTAAAACATTTAGTTATTGAGAAACAAGTAGAATACCTGTACATTTGCGGATCGAGGAGGCATATTTGCTGAGGAATTGAATAAACCAAATTTTCCCATCGTTTTTGAAAATTCAAACTCCACAAGGTGGGCAATGGACGACAGAAATGCATGCAATGGGAGCACCAATAGCAAGGTGCCTCACAGAAGACAAATTCACACCGGTGCTTAAGAGGTCTAGAGAATTAAAGAAGCTAAAAAGACATTTTTACGACCAATAATTTTTTTATTTAACCCTATTTCGGTGTGCAGGTTTTTGAGACGCATCGGGAAGTATTATCGATGGTGCACCGCAAGTCCTTACGGTGCATTGGATTACGGCGACGCACTGCGACTGTTTATATGTAGAGTATCGGTGCGTTATAGTACTTAGACGCACTGGGCGGGTTTGTATGGAGAGCACAGTGTCTCGATGTGCCAATTTTTAGTACGCATCGGTGCATTTTGAGTAAAACGCACCAGTGCGGTTTATGATGAGAAACACACCACACAAAACATCCGCAAAAGCCTCCACCTACCAACCTCCTCTAGAGACCTCCGATACAAACGAATATCTGGTCTATTTTTATAAGGGGTTCCTCGAAAACATCTGCTAGATAGTATTTTCCTTGTAGTGCTATCACGTGCCCCTCCTAAAGGCCGAATTTTGACTATGGCAAGGTCGAAATTGCATATTATATGGTCAGGAATTTTTTTATACAAGCGGAAGGGTAGAGGTCAAGGTAGATCCCACAACCTCCGCAACTCAAACTCTACAACATACCAGCTCTACTACAACATGTTTCTTATAATATAGTGTCGTCGGGATATATTTGTTGTTAACAAGGGTTTACGTCAGAGGAAAGTAGGACCAACACTATAGGGCCAGCCCTTACCACGGGACCTCACACGAACGACCACGGTGGAGGGCTAATGCAAGTTCGTGGATTAACTACATTAAACGTGCTTAATTATCCTATAACCCATGTGTTACGCGCTAATCCATTTTTTTAATATGGATTTTTTTAAAAATTCTTAGCACGCTAAACTATCAATTAAACCCTTCTTATCGACTAATTAACCAACGCTTAACTTGGCAGAGAGGTTGGTGGAGTTCGCCATTTCGGTGGAGCTCGAGAATTGTTGGGGTTAATTGGAGTTTCTCCATATTTAGAGGAGATTTCCTACGAGAAACTGAAGAAGCCATAACTTTGGCATATTTTGACCAAATTAGGTCTAGCTTGTTCATCAATACCATGCTCCAAGACGGCGGTGGTACCAATATCAGAGGTGGCGGTACATGTGCAATATCCCTACGAGTTTTGAGATGATCATAGCTACGTCCCCTGTCATATCCATAAAACTGTGATCCGATTCTTGTGTAATTTGGCCTCATATGCAGCATGAACTCCACATATAAATGTTGTGCAAAGTAAAGGGGGATCTAGTCATGATGGTGAAATTGACCCCAAGATCAAATGAATCAATCATAAACAAAAGGAGTAGCATCAACATTCCTAGAATATTTGAGTGGAATTATACCACGATGGCTAACATGACCTAGAGGGATGCCAAAGAACTCCCCACACATATCAATGTCCTTGGTGGTGGCTTTCACCACCTCCCAATAATCTATTACTCTAACATCCTAACTCCTAGTATTTTGTATGGCATGTAGGAGGCCGCTTTGTGGGCCCAACTTCTAGTATTCCTGGATCAAGTGATTGATACTCTCCAAAATTAGAGCCAAGTTATGTATAGTTGATGATACAACATGGATTATACCCATCTCTCTTGTAATCCAAGCATGTTATTCCCTAGCATCATCGAGTGTGATAATGGCCATGGCATCGTCCCACAGCGGGGGTCAAAGTTGCATTGTCACACTCAAATTTTCCCTTCTTAAGCTCTACAAGCCATAAACATAATTGAACATATATAACAAAATAAACATAATAACATATACATTAAATTCAAACACATAAATTGAGGATGATTTAAAAATTACAGAAAATTTGAAGACGTAAACACATAAGTTAAATAGGATTTGAAAATGTAGGAGATGTACCTGGGACAGGTGAAGTTGGACTCTTTTAAACATAATCAAAATAAATATATACACTACCTACCACACTCCCACTAGTGTCAAAGCCATTATCTACCAATGAATGTGGCATATAGTCAAGCTATGTGATCTCTTAAGAGGCTGACCATGTGTCATTGATCTTCCCTCACTACAATGGTCTGTCCATAGGAGTGGCATGGGAGACGTCTGAACATAAATGTAGTTAGAATGAGATTTATTATAATATGGACAAAGTATAAAAATTAAGATTTGATTCAAATAATGTAAAAAAAAACCATATAATCATGTAATACATAAGGATTTTAGGTTTTTGAAATATAATACTAAGTATAATATAGAAAATTTATAAATATAAATGAAAAAATAGAATGTTAAGTTGAGTGAAACCATATATGAAGTGCTAACGCCTAAAATTATATTTAGTGGGAAAGGTTAATTACTTTGGGCATAAAGATCTAGCATTAACTATAATGTAGAAACATTAGAAATGGAAAATTTGAGAAAATATAATGCTAAGTTTATTAAGGGATATATAAAAGAGTTGAAACTTCATGATAAATTGAGCTAGTGAGGTAGGTTTTCTAGGCCATCATGATTTAAAATTAAGACTAGTATAGGGATATGTATAAAGGAATAGAGTTAAGAAATAGAAGGAAAGACTAGTATAGAGGAATAAAGGCAATATAATTTTATTTTAAGTATGTAAGAGTCATCTAAGTTGTATAATATTCTATCATAGACATTTAGAATTAAAAAAAAAAATAGTACATATAATACATATAAAGTAATCCAAGAAAACAAATAATGTATAAATAGAAAGTTTAGATTGAATGAAGAATATTGACAAGAAAAACATTTCTAAACTCAAGTATCTAGAACATCTAGCCTTCCTAAACTTTAGAATCCCTTTTGATCATTTATAAACCAAAGTATTGAGTTCCACCTAAATACAATCGAAAGAAGCGATCAAATCTATCCTGACACTTTTTCTCATTTCTAAATAACACATTTTATTCATACAGAATAAATATATAAATATATGTAAAATTTTGAAATAATCCTATTTGCAAAAATTAAAATTTAATGCCAACCAAATACTCCATAAGGAAACTTCTTATAATGTTTGACTTTGAAATATGACATACTAGGTGCAATCTCATGAAGACAATGTTTATACAACACACTACATATCAAGTTGTTATCCAATGGTAAATATACAGTAGGTATTTTCTTTGTAAGGAATGCCTCTAATGGTCCCATGAAACCATATTTATTGTCATTAACTTCCTTACCACTATTAACACTAATTATGTCATTACCATCTTAGGTTTCACATGCACTAGGATAGTTAAAATTTTGGACCAAGAATGGATTTACACCATATTGCCAATCTCATCTCAAAAACACATATCAAACATTGTCATTTCTAGCTAAAACCAAATTGTGCATGTTTGTATTTGTTCAAAACACACATGCACATTATGGATGAACTACTTTTCTCATGTTATCCATAATGCATTGTCCTTTTCCTCCATGGTTGGGAAAAAAAGGGTTTTATCTATTATAGGTAATAAAATTGGATGGATGTCATGATATCATTAGTTGATGAAATATGTCAAAGTTCATTTTAGGTGCTTCATATGCCATATGTACGACCATCTTAGTAAAATGTGCCACAAGGATTTTCTTGTAGGTGAACACACCGTGGAAGAGAGGATAATAGCTAACAAACATGAATCCTTGTGGGAAAAAGTGGTAAAAGGTTCAATGAACAATACAACTTTATTAAATTTAGGTTAATTTCTAAGAAACCTACTTCCAATATTGTTGATAAGATTTTACAAGAAACAATTAGAGTTAAGGGAGTTCTTGCTAATGTGAAATAAAGAATAAATGGAGAGATGAAGTTATATATATATATAAATTTAATTAAAGTTTATTTTTATATTTTTACATTATTAAATGAATATTTTTTTTTTTAGTATTATGGTACATTTTCTTGAAATAATTGATTAAATAAAATAATTTTATATAAAAGAGATTACAATATATTAACAATCTTGAAATATGATATTAGAAAAAATATACAAATAAATTCAAAATAAATTATTTTAAAAAAATCAATATTGTATTTTATTAACTTTTTATATAAATATATAACCACACATTATAACTATATAATACATATTTCAAATGATAATTTTTCCTCATATCTTATTATTTGAGTAAATGCATTTTTTTTACTTAATTATAGACATACTCACGCAACACTTTTAATTTTTCATTATCTATATAATTGTGTGTAACATTGGATATCGAAATTTGTTCTCTATTTTCTGAATCCGATAGCGTAAACACTTATGCTAAACATATTTGTCATTATGAAAAAGATGGTTCATGATTAATCTAATTTTCAAGATCACAGTGCTAAGAAATTACAAATATCTAAATAAAAAGATGAATATAAATTTTTACTAAAAAATATTAAAGTTAATATTAAATTTATACAATACATATATTAAATTTAATATTAAATTGATACTATAAAATATTTTAAAATTTGAATTATTTTTTATATCATTATATTCATATTTAAATTATAAATAATATTTAATTAAATATAAAATTAATAATTAAAAAAATTATATAATTCAAATAATAATCGAATAGATTCATAATATTTAAAGATTCAGAAGTTGAAATTTTTGTTTATATTTATATCAATATATTCATATTAATGTATTAAAATATTTATTTAAGTGAATAAATATTAATAATTTTTTTCTATCATATTATAAAAGTGAATTTAAAATTTGTATATTGTATATATATTTTTAAAGATAATATTACTAATTCAAATTATGTTTATATATATTTAATAATCAATATATAAATATTAATATATTTAATATAGATTAATAGGTTGTATTATGGACATTAATAAAGATAAAACAATAAAATAACAATGTTAAGGATATATACTCGCCAACATACATTAAATATATTAATATATTGGTGTTAGTATTTAATTATAGTTAAAATTTATTCAATAATAAATATTTATAGGTAAATATATATTATCATAATAATAGGGTGTTGTATTAATTTTAGTTAAATGTGATCATTTATAATTGATAATAGTTGATTATAATGAGACATAGTTAACATTTTTACTATAACTTGTTTTTTGAAAATTTTTAGATAGCAATATTTTTGGGAGACTGAGGGTAAATGTGGTCAAAATGCTAGGGTCTATCTCATTACACTCTATTCTCTCTAAGATATAGCCTATGGAATTTATGGTTTGTGACTAGTTCACGTACTAGTTTCAAATAAGTCATCTTAAAATTTCCGCTTTAAGTTTTTCAAGGAAAATTTTCGTATTATGAAATTCTCAGGAAACTAAGGAAACATAGAAAAGTACTTTTTGTAAAACTTCTAGCTTTTAAATAAATATTTTTATGAGATATATAAGATGGAAATTGGGGTTTTTACTCTCACTAAAATTAACTCATGTGGAATTTCACTATAATTTTTTTAGTGAAGCTTCAAATTATTTTAAGAGACATATCAAAGTACCTTGGATAGAAATTTTGGGTTCTAAGGTGCTCATAGGGGGTAGGGTCGTTATAGGCTTCAATACTATGTCAAAACATAATATAAATAATGTAAGGAAATACATCATATTTATAGAATTTTGTAGACTTTGGACTTCAAATTTTTTCTCAAAGTATTTGCTAAATGATAAGGTCATTTCTTCAAACAAAAATCTCTTTGTACATGGGGTATCCAACAATATCTATGATCACATCAAACCTAATTTAAACTATTCAATATTACTCTATTAAAGTGGATTCCCAATGAGGATGTTATAACCATTTGGCAATGTCTACTGTTGAGAAAAAATACTTTTACAAAAAATATAAATATTGTCATTAAAACACATACAATATTTACCATTTATGGAACCTAAAAAACAATGTGGTAAAAAATAGGATACAATTTAGCAATGTCAATGTCATGTACCACTGAGTTATATGTTTTGGTTCTTTCAAGTTAATGAAGCACTAGTGGCTTAGAGGGAGAAATCATAGTTTCTTTCTCTAACATAGGTTGCCAAGTCTAATTTTGAAAATAAGAATCCAAAAGAGTTGTAAGAACACTAGAAATATGTTTAACAAATCTAGTTATCGTATCACTATAAAGACACATTTAAAATTCACAAAACAAATCAAAAATAATAATATCATATTTTTCCATGTGGTGCTTTTCCTATGGTGGTTTTTGAAGGCAGTTTTCCTAGGGTGGTTTTCCTGTGGTGGTTTTCAATGGTGGTTTTAATTTAAAATTAATTCATTTATTAAGAAATAATTTTTTTTTACATATCAATTATTCATTTGCAAGAAAAAAAATCTATGATTAACATACAATGACAGAAAACCTACCTCGATCATCAAACATTTTGCAGTTAACCTTATAGTATGTACGCTCCTCGGTCGAGCTTTGTTCTCCTTGATCGAGCTTTGTTCTTCTCAGTCGAGCTTTGGACTCCTCAATCGAGTTATATTTCTCTGTTACGCTTCTTGATTGAGATGCCTTGGTCCCGATCCGTGCAAAAAAATGCTTCCACAAACTACGACAACGCTATTTAAGACACTATGGAACTCGATCGAGCTTTTTTTGCACAAATTACCATGAAAAATAACTTGATTTAACTATAGGCTCGATCAATCTATGAGCTCGATTGAGCTTTTTTTTTTCAAAAATCCTTGCCATTTCGTTTCAGTGGGAATTTTGAAATCATGGTTACATTGGAGCTCAATTTAGGGTTTGTTTTATAGCTCGTTCAAACATTATTTAGCCTTGAAATAGGTTGATAGAGGGCTAAAATATTTCTTAATCGAGTGCTTAAAAAGTCACGCTCGATCGAGTTGTTTTTCTTCATCTTCCACCGTGCTTGCCAAAAATTGTAAATGACCTATGTGGGTTCACCCATTAGTTAAACATATGTCCATTTAAAAAACATGTAACAAGAATTTTAACTATGGAAAATCACCCCACTTTAACAGTAAATTTTTAATTTGTAAATAATTTTTTTTGTACAATATTATAACCCAATGCCATGACTAGTTAAATTGAAAGACACTCTAATCCATAAAAAAAAATGTTATAATGTCTTATCCTATCATATAAACATTTTCAACTAATACTATTAAATGAGAAACTAATATTTTATACTGATCATTTTCACCACGGCATTACATCACCGTCTGAATGGCAATATTTTGTCATTATTCCAAAAAAAAATCCCAATTAGCTTACTACCCACGAACAGTACAAGAAAAAATAGTGATGTGAAATAGCTAAGTATTATTTAAAATTTTGAAGAAGGTATTCTCTTGAAATTTCAATTGTTCCTTTATATTGAATAGATGGACCTTACCTAAATCTTGTGCAAACATCATCGTGCAGTGACAGATTTTCTCTCGTCACTCTTATTTTCATGAATATCAGATAATACGCCCTTTATCATAAATAAAGGGATTGTTAATAATTGAAGAAGATAAGTTCATGGAGAACAGCGGTTTGATATTGAAATTGCCAAATCCTGCACACGTAAGCCTCACCGGAAGCACAGTCATGTCGGAATAAACGAATATATGGAGATCAGTCAGGTTATTATGAATATGGAAATCGAAGGCAAAGTCATGTAAACCAATACTGAATCATTCCTCTGCTCTGCATATGTGAAAGGGCTTTCGTTTTCTCTATTCCTCTATTTAACTTGCAATTTTATAAATTATGTGAAAATTTATAAAATTTAATGAATAGAGGAAACTAAAGCAATTACAAAGCTCTAAAAAAAAAAATTTAATAATTCTTAAAATGAAAAAAAAAAGGTATTATTTTTATTTAACAACTAAAAAATCTTTAAATTTAATTAATTTATAGATTATTGTTTTATATGGCATATGGATGGTTCATATGGATATCCCATGGGATAAAGAGTGCCATTCTTTTAAAATTCAGGTTTTTAAAATGTGCATAATACATTATTGCATGATTATTGTTTTATATGGCATATGGATGGTTCATATGGATATCCCATGGGATAAAGAGTGCCATTCTTTTAAAATTCAGGTTTTTAAAATGTGCATAATACATTATTGCATGATGTAAGTGGTGAGGGATACTGCACTTTTCAAATTTAATAAATTTGAAGACTTATTAGGAGTGAGTTTATATTTATTTTGTAATGTAATTATGTCAATAAATATGTATATTTTAAAATAGGGTTTCTAGAATTTTAATTTAATTATCAATAATTATTAGATGGATGATATAGATTTAATTTCTATAAAATATTCTTGAATATTTTTAATAGACAAAAAATTAGATGAGAAGACATAGTGCACACAAAAATATTCGTATATTCAATCACAAAACCCAAATACATGCTTTATGAGATCTAACAATTTCTAAACCAAGAAATTGCTAGTTGAGAAAATCTATCAACAAAACTCAACAACCAACAAACTAATCTTACATATACTCTTGTAAGCATTATTCCAAGTCCCCTCTTTAATGCTTACATTACATCATTACAAAGATTATTATAAGAATCACAAATTACATATAGTCACATTTGTGTGGCTGGTCTTCATCAACACTCACATCTACTCTCGAATCTCACAAACATTGTTTTTTTTTTCACCACCTCATTTTCGAGTTGTCACTTAAATTTATTTAAAACAAAAACGTCTCTCACCATCTTTGATGAACTCGCATGATTAACAATGTTGACATATTTTATTCTGCCAAATTACATAACTCGTTGTAACTATAAAAAAAGTAGCCAAGTATCAAACCATTCTATGGACAAACTCTCATCTCCCAAAAAAAATAACTCACTCTATTTGACAATTATCTAGGATAGTTGTCTAGATACTAAATGTGTTCATAATTTGACCATACAACTTTAACTATCTCACATATATGAATTTTAACCTATAACTCATGCTTTGGAAGCTTGAAGCACAACGAAACCCATTAGTGTATAATAGACTTACACAATCAAATTAATAAAACATTCTCTCGGCACCAAACAAAATGTCCAGAAACACTAATTTAATTATATTCTTATGTTCATTAACCAAAATTAAAAAAAAGAAATGGAAAACTACTTAGCCAAGAAATCGAGAAATATCCGCTATGTCATCCAAGCAGAAACAATGATTCATCCCTTCCTCACACAAGTGAATAGGAGTTACATAACTTATCCACACTAGTCCGCACTCAGAATGAATACATCGTACTCGGCCCACGAGTTTTCCAACAGCTGGATTCGACCAAACCATTGGTCAAACCTCTAAAACTCAACAATATATGCATATTGGGAAGACCCATTACCAAGAAGGAAATTTAGAGCTAAGCGGAACAAATTTCGATCTTGAAAGACTTGACTGAGTAGTCTTTGAGTAGCTATTAACGAAACTCATAGATACGTTGATAATACCTCCCAAAAGTATAAAGAACACCACAAGAACCAACTATCTTATATGGGCCAATGCCACCCTTTACGCCTCGGCCAAAGGCATGATGGAAAGTTTTTACAACTACGTTGATCATACAAAAAAGATAATTGTAGAGCAGTGTGACATTGGTATAATATCTAGCTATTACACCTCAATAATTGTTACTCTTCCTCTCCATTAATCGATCCACCATGCAAGCAACAATGTCTCATTTTCCAGCTAAATATTTTACCAAAGTGCTCTACATTGGAATGAGACAAAAAAATATGCAATAACTCGTGTGATGGTGACTCACGCAGAGGTGGACTTAAGGAAATCAATGTGGTGTGTATGAGTAGGCAGCGGCTCTGGTTTCACCGTAATTTTCTTCAAAAATTTATATTGTAAACCATTTTCACTAGAGGACTCATCAAAAATCTGTTGTCAATGGTCGTTCCTCCTCCACGAGAATTGAACTGGAATACCTATGGCGAGATATTTAGGTACCAGAGTCCATAATTTGTGCTTGAACAACAATGTATTTTATTTATATTCTTCTTATTCACTTTAAAATTTAAATAATTTTTAATAATTTTGATAACAATTTTAAAACTTTCCCCTGATCAGGGTGCTACGAGGCAGTGGAAAGGCGAGGTTTGGCGGTGGCACATGGCGCATGCAAAGACCGCATGGATGATTCACCATTTCACATGATCGGTTGGGACAGGTTCGCACGCCCGATAATAATACCTGTCGTAGGAGTAGCTGGCAACCACAGGGGAATGTAAAGAGACTCTTGGAAACAACATTGGGATCAAACGTTAAGGCAAGAGGCATGCCAGAGAGGTAGCACTGATCCTGGAAGGAAGTTGGAAGAAATGGTAGAAGCAAAGGCAGAAGTTTTGCGTCAACAGCTGGTCATCTGGTATGTTCTGCATCTCCTATTTCTGTTAGCAACCATGAATGTAAATGTAAATTGGATGTCTCTGCTTAAAAATCCCTCTGAAAGAGGTTGTTTTATCGTTCTAAGGCCCTATCCAAACTAGGAAGTAGGATATAGAATGCTTCATTGTGTGCATGCGACCCTGCTCCATAGTTATGAGGCCAATTTCAAATTTTCGGTTAGTTTTTAGTCGGTTTTTTTCAATTGCAAGGTTAAGGGTTCTGAGATTCTACAACATGCAGTCTTTTGTTTTTCATCGAAGAATGCCATGGTCGTTCTCTTTTTCCCGGGCCCTGTGGTTATACCTTGCTTTCAAACCCCCTTTAATGTCCCTCCTCTTTCTGGTTCTCTGTTAATGTTGGGGAAGGGCTCTCGTCTCGCAATTCTAGGATGGGAAATGGGTTGGTATGTCGTCCAAAATGCTTCAGTCTCGCAATTGTATGAGATAGCTAGCATGGATAGGAACGACCGTCCCAGAAACAATGCGGGAGGTGGCAATAGGTCCTGCTCTGAGATTCATTTTACCATTTCCCAATTACATTGCATGCAATGCTATAGGGTTTGCAATGCAGAGTCTAGTTGTTGGTTATTCTGGGGGGGTAGTGCAACCATCCATCTGGGATTCTTGTTCATGCATTTTACTCTGCATTTAAGTAGGTTTATGTTGCGATTGAGTCAGAATACGTCGCATTTGAGTCTACATTTTAGTCTGCCTTTGCTCATAGACTTACGCCGTTCTTGGAACACCTTCTCTGACATATTCCAAAGGAACAACAAGGCCGTGGGCCCCACCTACAGTAACATCAATATTGTTATTGACTTCCTTTAGCCTTACACATGCCATGCACAATTAAAAACAGGTTTCCCCAGCTCTCTGTCTCATAATCCAGGGCAAAATCGAATCCTGATTGTACGTGAACACACATCAATGGCAAAAGGATAGAATACCAAGAAGAAGGCTAGGGAAAAAGGAAAGCAAAAGTAGGTCAAACCCATTTCAAGCTCCAACAAGCAAGGCAGGAAATCCAAGAAAGAGATCATAGAAAATATTTTTGAAGCCTACACCACAGGGAATCCTCCCCAAGTCCGCAATCTCATAGGGATGGGAGAGAGAAAGTGGGCATAAAGAAGAAGAAATAGAAACGCAGGAAGAAAAAATGGAATTCATAGTTGATCCAGGGAATGCTAGAGGGTGATTATCCCTATTCCATTAGTCTATTCAGATTTACTGGACTTTTAAATGTGTTCTGGAAAAGGTTGTTATGAGCCTTCAAGAAGTGGGAGGAGACCCACATGTGGTTTCTCAGGTGATTTTAGTACTACAGGATATTAAAAAGGAGTTGCAAGACATTCAGGTATCTCAGCATCATGCAACAACATGACTTGGAAGAATCGAGAGGAAAATTCAAACAATGCACCAAGTGGACATGCCGGGGTCTAATGTCAAAGACCCTGCACCGGTAGAGTCCTTTGATGACTGATTCACTGGTTCTCTTTTTTGATGTTTCATGTTTTTAGCAGATAACATTTGCATTTACATGTTGTTGTCATACTTTGGCAGATGTAATTGGAGTCAATAGTCTATAGGAGGAAAAAACAATTTCAATACTGGTTGGTTTTTAACTCGCTAAGATGACCAACAGACCTGGTTTCCTTCGGGCAGATTAAGGTTATCGCACTTTTATATGTAAACCTGCTTATTTTTTGATAAATAGAAAAATGGAAAGGCACTGCTAAACTTACGAAAAAAAAACAATTTTAAAACTGTAATTCACTAAACAAAAACACAACCACCCTTATTGTAAGTATCTTCAAAATCTCTCTGTTTTCAAAACTCAAAATGATATCTCTATCAGTTAATTTGAAAAATAGATTCCTTCTTAATTTTAGATTTCAAATATTATCTATTTTTTTTATAATTGATACATTTTGAAAAAATAAATATTCAAAACTTATTTTTATAAAATTCATTCTAATATAAACATATTTAAAAATTTAATAATTTTTATAAAATTTATTAAACTCAATTACTTTTTATAAACTTCTATGTTCAAGTTAAAATCTTTCCTTTCTCTTTATTTCAGCTTTTTAAAACCTTAAAAAAAACGTTAAAATTTAAAACTTTCCCATTCACAACTAGTTTCTATTTCTACCTGTCACCCCTCAACCATTTAGACTTCACTTACCATTCAAGAGACACCAACTATGAAATTTGTATGCCGCGATTAACTACCATTAACCTACCTAACTCGAATTCTTATCGAATAATTTGATGTACAGATCAAATTATCGATTTTCCATATTTTATCGATTTTCCATATTTTATTTCATAATTCAAACGTATTTGGTAACTATGCTCCAAACACAGGTCCGTGGATCCACCCAAAAGGTCTGCGGCTGACAATGGCTTTCAAAAAACAAGCACCTCATGCGGTTGACAACTCCACATTGCAAGCTCAGAGTTACCAAGACAACAACACAAATATATTCCCTAACATAACATAAATCACACACCTATTCTATGCTAATGTACAAAGGATCTCCTCTCATACTTCACATATCTTCCTAGCCTTCCCATAATGGAATTAAGTCAGAACAAGCTCTGATACCAAGAAAGAAATTAAATGAGAAGACATTGTGCACAAATTAATCACAAAACTATTCGTATATTCAATCACAAAACCAAGGTACATGCCATATAAATAATTCTTTATGAGATCAAACAATTTCTAAACCAAAAAATTTCTTGTTGAGAAAATCCTCAACAAAACTCAACAACCAACAAACGAATCTTACCTATATTCTATTGTAAGCATTATTCCAAGTAATAGTATACACAAATCAAAGGCTTAGATTTATTTCTAAGGTAGTCATGCCTTTTTTCGGCTTATAATTAAGTTCACTAATTGTAACAAATCCTATTTAGAGTTTAAGAATATCTATAATAAAGTGACATTAAATTTCCATGATTAAGAATCTTCTTACATATTTTTTAAAATGCATATGTATATATATGTGTTTAATTTATATATTTTGTAATAATAATAATAATATTTGTTCTAAGAAAAGTTATAATTTAATTAATTTTTATATGTTTCTTTTTATAATGTAACAATTTTATGATATTGATCATGATTGATGTCCATTAACACTTATTGGCCATTTGATATACATATATATAAGCCATTTAAAGGGCTAGGGATTTTCTCTTTATGCAGATCAATAAATGAAGAGGTGGTCCACCACTTTCTTGGCTACCATTTTGCTAAAATTATCTAGCAGGAAATTTTGAAGTCCTTCAATATTTGGTGGTTGTTTCTTTTTTCTCACGAACAAAGAAGTAGAAAAACCTAAAAAACACTTTAATTTTTTTTCGTAACATGGCGGTGTCCAGACGCCAATATTTTCGACCATGAAGCCTTGAAATGTGTGCTATGTCGTTCGAAAGATTGGGGTTTCTTATTAGCTCACTTTCAAAATTAGTCTCTCGACGTCTATTATTTACAAAGATTTTGATTCATCTCTTCTAGTGGTATTTTTTGATGGAGCCTACTCGAAAGGTCTTTGTGGTTGTGGGGCTATCATTTTGATGCCAACAGGTCTCCAATACCATTTCCATTGGAGTATTAGGGCTCGATCCACTAACAATGCAGAGCTTATCACTCTTTGGGAAATTTTACGATGTGTTTTCTGGTTAGAGATTGATGAGATGGAGGTTGTAGGGGACTCTAAACCTGTATTTGATTGGGTATAGGGAAATTCTTCCTTTGGGCCTCCTACATTATTGAACTGGATGTCTCAAATCAGACAATTGATCAACCTTTTCAAGGGAATCAAGTTCACTCATGTATATCATGAACATAATCAGTTTGTTGATTTCCTCTTAAGGCTTGGTAGGTGTGTTATGCGAGGATATATTTTCTTTTCTATATCAACAGTTCTAGAGCCTTTATTTCTAGGTATTTTTGTCTCCTTTTGCTTATTTTTTGTGCAGGTCTCGACTGCTTCAAATTTTGTATCCTCTCCTTAGATTTCTAGGATGTCTTCTTTACGGGTCCTCTGCCATTCTGGGTAGATACAATTCCTACTCTATTTTGTTGCTCGACTGATCTGTGGTTATTGCCCATTAGTATTTTCTGACGACCTGGGTATTTTGTTCATGTTTCTTACACATGAAGGTTGTTATTGAGGCAACATATAATATGATTAAGCATATATCCCACGCTCATTATAACTACTTTGATCATCTAATAGAAGCGACAAAGAATGAAAAATAATGTGGAGCAGAGGCGTGTTCTTCTCAATATTATGAATCAGTTAAATAATATTACCTTGGAGACATCAACAATAAATAACTGGAGTGAAACTGAACTAAACTGGACTAATTGAAACTGAACTAGGACACTTGGATGGACACATGTGACACCTAGTAAGTGGTTGGAATTATATTCTCCAAAACTCCCCCTTAATTTCAACCACATAAAAATTTAAAGTAAGATGCCTGCGAGTCTATGTATTAGCTAGGCTTACAATTTAAAAAATAGACATCAACCAAATTTCTTTTTCTTTTCTTCCAAATCCTACATCCTCTAAATTTCTTTGACTTTTTCTTTTTGTTTTATGCTTCGAATTTCAAATTCTTGATTTGCTGGTGCAACTCTTTCATTATTCCATGTTGTCTAAGCATATCATGAATTTCTTCAAAAATCAACATGTATGTGGATTGTTGCCACACATCATCTTATGTAGTGCACTTTTCACTATCAATATTTTATTGCAACACAAGTCCATAATACAATTTCATCTCTTCATGACTCCAATACGCGAAAAGTTCATTGATTTTTTCATCATGCAATTTATCTTCAAGGTTCATTGTTGCAACCTCTACGTAGAATTTATCAAGACATGGCGTTGCAAGCCATGTTTCAAGGAAACTTAATTCTTCTTCATAATCATCTTATTTATGTGCACATTGGAAATCAATGGTAAGTGTGAAAACATCTACATAACCACATTGGTTCTGTTTCTTCTGTTGTGCAATGAGAGCTTTCTCCTTTTGTGCTTCCTTATCTATCTCTGTCTCTGTCGCTTTCACCTTTTTATTAATCCGTGTTGCTACAAACATGATGTCTTCCACTTGGTTTTCACACTCAAGTGGGCTTCTCTCACCAAATAACAACATGTCGATATGATGTTTCTGTTGTGTCATATGCAACCATTCATCATTCGCCAAAAATTCTTCATCAAACTCGATATCAACAAGTTGAATTGTTGGATTTTCCATAGCATTCGTTGCTTAACTGGAAACTTCACTATCATCAACAAGTTGTGTTGTTATATTCACCAAACCTTCATCCACTTGTGGCTGTGCACAGTGGGGTTCACAAGCATCTATGTGCTCCTTCTCTATTGCTTATGTAAGATCATCATCCACTTGTGACTGAGCATAGTGGGATTCACCAAATTCTTCATCTTCAACTATATTTATCCCCCTTTCACCAAAATTCTCCACAAGGTCCTTAAGCTCTTGAAGGTTTCACATCACTGAAGACACTTTCTT
This sequence comes from Pinus albicaulis, assembly GCA_034641835.2. Taxonomy (NCBI): domain Eukaryota; kingdom Viridiplantae; phylum Streptophyta; class Pinopsida; order Pinales; family Pinaceae; genus Pinus; species Pinus albicaulis. The sequence goes on from CM076582.1 coordinate 716,323,307, forward strand.
TGAATATTCTTAATAATGAATTTGTTAGCCCTTCGGTGGCTTAATGGCCTAAATATTCTAAACACATCATTGGGAGACTTTTAAATATTCATCATGAACTCGATGAAGGTGTAACTTTAATTATATGCATCTACATAATTTGAGTGACACTTCATCGATTCAGTGTGCGTGATGTTTTATATAGAACGCCTCAGCCATTCCTATGATAGCCCAAAGGATTTGCTGAATATTTGAATAAGATAATGCTAACCATGTAGTTAATAATTCAAGAGGATAAGTTGGTGGAAAACGGCAGTTTGATGTAGAAATTGCCAAATCCTGCAGAAGTAAGCCCCTCTCGAAGCGCAGTCATGTCATTATTAATATGTGCAGATCAGTCAAGTTATAATGCATATGTAAATGGAAGGTAATGTAATGGGCACCAATGATGAAAGATTCCTCTGGTCTGCATATATGAAAAGCAGATGCAGGTCGGTAGCTTTCGTCCTCACCCTTTCGTTTCATCACTTTTAATTTTCTTCAGTGGCTTTTATGAATAATCCGTGGTTCTAAGTTTATGTGGACAGACGGACATGAGTGCGGTTAAATAATTGACGGCGCCTATGTTGGTATGATTGCCGATTGCCGAATATTCAGAGAATCAGCAATCGATATAACTAGCAATTGCACCGGGGTGCAAGGGAACGCCGGATGAAGGAGATGTGGATTGTTTTGTGCTATATGAGGGGTAAAAACTGAGTTGTGATATTACAGAAGAAAATTCAAAGCTGAACAGAGAATCATAAATGGTAAGTAGAAATATGATCACCTAAGGTGGAAAACCTATAGCTATTAATGTCACGTTCAAACTATCTATACTGTATACTAAAGAAGCAACCTGCATGTGACACACTGGCCGTTCAAATGGCCTGCACATCCTCGAATGGAATCCTCATATATGAAGAAGGCAATGAGACCTTGATGTGAAATTCTCGTATTTTCTCTGCCTGTCCTTGATGTTATGTCTGGGTGGTCGAATTGAGTGTGCTCATTTTGATTTGCAGAAGGCCTAATATGATGAGCGAACCCATTATCATACGTTGTTTGCCCATAGAACCTCTAAGTTTATCTAAGGCGGTAAAGCCTGCCCGTGTAGTTCATCATCAAGACAAGATGGAGAATCTGATCAAGTAACCTCTTTAAATAGAAAGTATAACTCCTACTTGCCATTTGTAAAATAACAGCTAGGTTGCCTCAAATAATAAAAATTAATTTATTTTATTTTAAAAAGTGTAAACCAAATGATAAATGTTTATAATTTGAATTTTAAATATTTATATTTATTTTAATAAAAATAATATTTTTTAATTTAATATTATTAAATTGTAATTTATGTAATTTTTTTAATTTCATTTTATTTATTTATTTATTAATCTTTATTTTATTTTATTTCTATTTATTTATTTTATTTTTATTTTTTAATTAAGAAATTTTTTTATCTATTTTATTTTTAATTTTAATTTTATCTTTATTTAATTTTATTTCTATTTATTTATTCATATTTTATTTATTTATTTAAATAATTAATTAATTAATTTATTTTAATTCTTTTTAATCTTTTCTTATCATAGCATTCAATTATTACTTGTACTTGGATTATAATTTTTTTTTCCTAGTTTATTCTTATTACTTGTACTTTGGATTATATTTTCTTTTTAGCTCGCTTATTCCTATTACTTGTAGCTGAAATTTTTTATAAAATAGTAAATTGCTATTGAGCTCATAAAGACACATATTATATTTATTATAATGAGAGTTTTTAATAGCAACAAAGGTACATGTATTATATGGATGGTTTTTTCTGTCACAGGTCCACGCAATGACGAACTGAGACAATGAAAGAAACAAGGATGGTTGCTAACGCAGCAAGTCCCTGCCTTAGGTGTAAAACATGTTTTTACCTGCCCGGTAGAACAAAAGCAAGATAAAGGAATTATTTTTTACCAACGAACCAGTAGAACAAAAGCAAGATAAACCAAAGTTTTTAACATGAGAACAAAATAGGAAATAAACATATAGATTATATTATAAAGTATATGCCAGTTGTAATTGTATGGCATCTCATGGAGATCGGTGCCTATATAACCTGCCCATAAAGCCAAGATACACATAGGGTATTTTCATAAAAAAATTAATGCAAATAATGAATAAAATTAAATATCGAAATGTATAAACACACTAAGGTTTGCATGTGGGACAAGTGGTTGTAAAAATTCATTTTAAAATGTTTGGCGGAGATTGTATGGAGGCTTGTTTGGTTCATGGTTAGCTGCTTGTCCAGGAGCCAAGGTTCTGAAGTAGTACTTGAGCTGCTAAATCCAATTTAGGCATGCGGTGTCTGGTCTGGCAAAGATTCTGGCAGGCTGTGGTCATGAGAGCAAGAAGATGATGGAGAACGGTGAGGAACCTGCTTGCCTAGTTGATTTTTGGATGGCTGAGACTGTGAAGGAAATTAAAGAAGAAGAGATGACAGATGCCCCTAGACCTCCACATTCTGATGATACTGAAATTGGAGGATATATTTTTTGACTTTTTGTTTGCTGCCCAAGATACATCTACATCTTCTTTATTGTGGGCTATAACATTATTGGAATCCAACCCAGAAATTCTAGAGAAAGTCAGAGAAGAATATAGAAGAATCAGGCCTGATTTTAATGCGCCCATTTCTATAGAACAGATTCGAGAGATGAAATACACAGAAATGGTAGTAAAAGAAGTTGTCAGATTCCGCTCGCCTCCAACACTTGTGCCTCACATCGTTGCTACTGATTTTCCCATAACAGAGAAGCATACAATTCCTAAAGGCTCATTAGTCTTTCCTTCTGTGTTTGAGTCATCATTTCAGGGCTTTGTAGATGCTCATATGTTTGACCCAGACATATTTCTCCATCCCGTCAAGAGCATCAGATTTACAAACGAAACTGGCTTCCATTTGGCGCAGGTCCTCATCAGTGTGTTCGACAAAGATATGTTCTTAATAATCTCATGCTTTTTATTGCTCTCTTTTCTACATTGGTAGACTGCAAGAGATGCAGGTCTCCTGATTGCGATAAATTCGCTTATGTTCCTACCCTTCTCCCAAAGGACGACTGTCTTGTCTTCCTCTCAAATAGGAAAGATGGGGACATCAAAGTATGAATCTGTCATCTAGCTTTCAATTGTTTCTTTTTGTTTTTGGTCAATGTTCATGTTTGTAGCTAGTATGATTTGTCTTTTACTTATCACAAAATTCTGAGATAATACTCAATGTTGTACATAGAAGAAGAATTTTAGATTTAGAAGGACCAATAAAAGACTAGTGTGTTTTTGGGGGACAAATGATACAAGATGTAAAAGGGATGGTAAAACATAAGTTAATGTATTGTTCATCATATTTTATTAAGAATGTGTGTTTTTTTTGCTTTTTGAAAAAGAAAAAAAAGAGAGGAAAGATGCAGTTTTGGATTCAACGTAATCTTCACCATATTAGATGTAAACTCCAAGGTCAAACTAGTGAATGTCCTCCAATAGCTACTAACATTTGGTGCTACTTAATCTTGCATTAGACCATGGTGTGTGAAAACAGAGGATTCATAAGATAGATAATTAGCTGGTATTATCATCTGGATAGAAATTTGTGCATTTGGTACTACTTAATCTTACATTAGACCATGGTGTGTGAAAACAGAGGATTCATAAGATAGATAATTAGCTGGTATTATCATCTGGACAGAACTTTGTGCATTTGTTCATGAACTGTAGTGACATCAGCTCCCTATTTTTTCTGGGCAATTTTCTTGATACTTTCACACTCGCTGGGGATTGAGAGAATGCAGGTATACCGTGATGCAAAGAGCATCATTGACTGGATAAAGGAACATAATTGATTCAGCCCGCCAATATTATCAAATTGGATGAAACATATTAAATACCTGGTAAATCTCTTCCAGCTTATCCATTTCGATCATGTTTTCAGGGAACAAAATACAATTAACTTACTGTGAAGCAATTCCTACAACTATTTTACTTTCTGTAGAGGGAAATCATGACATAATATTGTAATCCATATTGCCGTTGATCTCCTCTATGTTTGAAGAAGCAAACTGTTTTGAAAAAGGAAGTAGAAAGCTGGGGATAAGGCTTTCAACGCCTTCCAGAATGACAGAAGACTAGAAAAAATGAACTATTTAGCAGGGTAAAGGACAGAAATATAGACTTAAGGGAAAACCAGTACTGTATTTGGGATGGGTAGGAGAATATCAAGGAACCTGGGACATGAATTTGTACTTCCTCTTTTTTTTTGGAACCGTATTATGGAGAGAAAATGTGTACCTGGGCATCACTGAGGTAGCCCTTCTGAGAAGTCTGAAGAAAAAACTAGATTTATATTTGGGCCTTTAGATTAATTTTAGTTAGTGTTGGGTTTATTTTGTTTCAATATTTTCTGAGAGCCAAGTACCAGAACCTTACCTATAGAACCATTCAAGCTCTATGACGAATGACAAGAACTGAAGCAGTTCCGGCTTCCCTATCATTATAGCAAATGAATTCAGTTCTGAGCCAAGTAAACCAAATGAACAAAACATTAAACCTTTGTATTATGGAGATAAAACGTGTACCTGGACATCACTGTCGTAGCCCTTTGAGAAGCCACCTGGGCATCACTGTCATAGCCCTTTGAGAAGCCTCAAGAAAAGACGAATTCTCCTTAGCGTTGCAGAGCTTTCCCGAGAATGGTCGCCTTAATTCTGTTGATGCAGCATAATCTCGACATACAAGGACTTGCAGAACAAGGGTGCATCGACCTACTACATGTGTTGTGCCGTGTGGCTAAGTTGTGGCATGTGGCTAAATGATTCATGGCTTAGAGGTGAATTTGCTGCGGCGAATGCTATTATCGACTCATTGTGTCAGCATTTGCGGATCGTAGGTGAACCGGGGGAATATGATTTTGTGCTGAGTACTATTCAGCAACGTCGCTGTAACTGGACCATTGTTCTTCATATGCAACAATATTTTTCGGTTGCAGAGGTCGAGGAAGCAGCAAAAAAAATTGAACCATTCAATTGGAACTCAAATCAATCCCGTATCACATGGAAAGGATAATGTCCGTACACGTGCCAAAATCTCATTGGTTCCATGTGCGATAGCAAAACACCTTTTCATTGGCTGGGGTGAACAGTGTTTTCTCACCCCAAGCCCGCAAAGAAAACGCCTCCGGCGTAAAAATGCCCAATTATTGGTTGATATGCATTAATTAGACATCATTGCAGAAGTGGAAGTGGGCCAAAAGTTTAATTGATTTCTTGTTTCTAGCAAATAGCCAACCATTTTTCAAAGAAAAGAAAGAAATGTCACTAGCACATAGATCTATTTTTTCTTGGCTAGTATAGATGGTATTGGTGTACATGCACTTAGTTAGTTTTAATTAGCTTCAGTTAAACTCTAGTGTTTGCATGTAATGTGCACTTAGTTAGCATCAAATCTAGTGATTACATGTGGTGTGCACTTGACTTTAGTTAGTTAAATCTAGTGCTTGCATGTGCACATAAAACACACTCAGCTTTAATTCGCTTTAATTAGCCTTGGTTATTTCATTTACAAATAAGCTTAACTTAGTTTCTTTAGGTATTGATTTTCAAATCTATATTGAGTATTAATTGAATTCATTTTTTTTTCCAATTTTCCTTTTCAATTCTTACAAGTTTGTGCAATTATTCTTCGGCTAGATCTTTATCTGTGCTCTAATAATTTTACATAGTATCAGAGCCGCTTGGGTTTCAAGAAGGTGCATGAACAATATTTTCCAGGTTTGAAGCTCAAAGAATTGGAAATTATTGGGAAATTTAATTTGTAGATCAAAATATTAGAGAATTGTTGCAATTGTTGCTACAACTACAAGGTGAAAGAATGGAGTTTCTATTTTCAACGATTTTCATTTTGTATAACTACTTCCAATGGAAGCCATAGATTTTACTTCACCTCAGAGGGAAAGAGTTGTATCAGATAGTTATGAATACGGACGCTGAACCAAATTCCACCTTTGAAAAATTCAAATACTTCAACAAGATGGAAGAGGCTTTTGGTCTTTTATTCTTGTCCATATCTCTATCATTGTGCTTCCATGTGGACACATGTAGCACTCTGAATGATTTATAGATAACATTGGAGAATTTATTTGGAAAATAGGATGAGATGCAGGATCATATTCTTGAAAATGAGTTAAATTCTTTAGATCCAAATATCTTTGGGAACATTCAAGATTTTTTTACACAATTCAAATCATTGCTTCTTTAATTACAGGATTGTGAGATTGATAAATCCAAACAGGAAGGTCAATTGATCCTTTCTATTTTCCTTAAATTAGGTCGTGACTATGTTGTTTTTGTTTCTACATTTCATATAATTAGGCTTGCAACTGGAGATAAATGGAAAATTCCCAAACTTGATGCATTTATTGAGTCTGTCATTCATGAACATGATAAGCTCATCAAGATGGGTCCATTACAGTCTTCAAATGCACATGCACTTGCCATGCATGAAAAAGGAAAGTCCAGCTCGAAACCAAATTAGCAATCTAAAGGCAATGGAAATGCAAGATACATGGATCAAAGAAAGGGAGGAAATCCAAAACCTATAGATGATTCTTCTAGCTCCAAGGGTAAGAATGGAAAGAAAGGAAACTCCAAGTGTCCTTATTGTAATAGAGTCTATCTTCCTGAATCCTCTTGCATGCAAAATACTATTGATATGATGGAAAAGACTTCAACAAAATAATTTTGGTCATCACATTCCAGAAAGTGCCAAGAAGAAGATAGAGGAAAAACCATCAGGAACAAGGGATAATGGTCATGCTTTGATTTCCCTTCATTCTACACCGCAAGAATGGATCATCAATTCCAAAGCTTCACATCATATGGCTTCTTCAAAGGAATCCTATTCTTCTCTACATGCATACTCGAGACCTCCTATTTTCATCGGGGACAATTCTGTAGTTTAAGCAACTCGACAAGGAAGAGTGCAATTTGAAGATGGAAGTTTTTAGAATGTATTGCATATTCCAAGGCTTTTTGTGAATCTTCTTTCATTTTATCAAATGACACACATCAACATCAAAAGGAAAGTGGAATTTACCCCAGATTCTGTGAGAATTTATGATATGTAAATCAACTTTAAGGTTGCATCTAGAAAGTTAAATGATCAATCTCGTCTATATAAATTTTCTGATTTTGTTCCTTAGTGAGATTCTATTTTTCTACTTACACATGCAAATGCAGAAAGTAGGATTTGGCACGAGAGATTTGGGCACTTGAATTTTAGATATATGCAACAACTTAGCAATTTAGAGATGGTTAAAGGATTTTCGACCATTGAATTTTCAAATGGTGTTTGTAATGGATGTGCTCTTGGAAAGCATCCACAAGACAAGTTCGAGAAGGGGAATGTATGGAGAGCCTCTTCACCTTTGGAGCTTGTACACAGTGATCTCCTGGGTCCTTTTCTAGTACCTTCAATGGGAAAATAAAAATATGTGTTGTGATTTATATATTATTACATGATATTCACTTGGGTTTATTTCCTAAAACTCAAGTTTGAAGTTTTTCAACATTTTTCAAAGTGCATGTAGAAAATCAGTGTGGAAAACACATCAAGATCCTTCACACACATAATGAGAAGGAATATGTCAACAAATATATCCAAAATATTTGTAATGAAGTAGACATATATTTTCAACATATAATTACTTACACTACGCAACAAAATAGGGTGGTCGAGAGGAAGAGTATATCTTTGAAAGAGAGGGCTAGTTGCATGTTGCATGCAAGATCTCTTCCATCAAAACTGTGGGTTGAATATATCAATTGTTCCTCATACATATAGAATAGATCTCCTCATATATATATTAATGGAAAAAAATATTTTGAGTCTTGGACTGGAATGTAACTTGAAGTCAGTGATTTCTGTATTTTGGGATCTCGAGCATGGGCCCGCATTCCTACAGAGAAGAGAAAGCCTTTGGAGCTTCAAAGTAAGGCATGCATGTTTTTTGGATATTTTTTTGAAGTTAAAGGGTATGTATTTCTTGATATCAACACTGAAGAGCTCTTTATCGAAAGGAGTGTAAAGTTTGAAGAATATTCTTTGCTTGCACCACCAGATAAAGATGTTGCAAAGTTGCCCTCACTGCTAATTGATGAGTGTGCAAATGATACTTCAGATCATAATTATGATCTATATTAGTCTTTTCCCATGACAATTATTGGACCACTAGTTGTTGAACATTGAGATAATAATTCCTCGTGTATTTTGGAAGATTCTTGACCACCTTTAGCACAAAAATGGCACAACATGAGTGATCTCTTAGATGATCCTGCCTTTATACCTTAGTTTAAGGAAGCTACACAAGAACTATTAGTTATGGATCCATGCATTCCCATGCACACTTATATGATGCATTCATCTTATCCACATATTTATGCAGAAGAAGTTGGGCATCCCGAATGGGAAGCAACTATGGATGAGGAATACAACTCTCTCATTGAGAACTAAACTTGGGATCTGGTTTTGCTACCTTCCAATCGTAAACTTGTCAGGTCCAAGTGGGTTTACTGGACCAATAAAGTATCAGATGGCCAAGTTAGTAAATATAAGGAATGATTGGTTGCAAAAGGTTTTCAACAGGTACATGGTGTTGACTATGATGATACTTTTTCTCTAGTGGAAAAAAGGATTCCATTCGGTTAGCTCTCTCCATTGCAGCAACAAGAGGATGGGAGGTGCATCATATGGATGTGAAGAATGCCTTTCTTCACAATGATCTCAAGGAGGAAAGCTACACATAGTAGTCATAGGTATACATGAAAAATTCATCCCTATTATGCAACTAAAGAAGTCTCTATATAGCCTCAAGTAGGCACCTAGAGCGTGGTATGCAAAGATAGATTCCTATTTGTTATCTCAAAATTTTGTACATTGCAAATCTGATTCCAATGTTTATTTTTGAAGAAAATTGACTCTTTGTTGATCATAGTACTCTACATAGATGCTCTTTTGATGAAAGATAGTTCAACTTATGCTATTGCTGAGATTAAAACTGCATTGCATAAGCAGTTTTCTATGAAAGATATGGGCTTACTAAATTTATTCCTTGGACTAAAGATCATTCAAAGTGGTTCTAGGATTACCATTTATCAACCAAAGTATGTTAGAGATATTTTGGCACAATTTCACATGAGTGATTGCAATCCAGCAACCACACCTTTATTATCGGGGATAAAGCTTGAGAATGGAAAAGACACACTATTGGTTAATTGCACATTATCCCGTCAGCTTGTGGGGAATCTTATTTATCTCACTCACTCTTACCTTGATCTCTCATATGCCATAGGAGTAGCTTCCAGATACATGGAGGAGCCACATGAGTTACAATGGAAATTTGCAAAGCACATCCTTCGATATGTCTAGGGGAAAATCACCTAAGGGATTCATTATGAAACAAATTATTCTTTGTATCTCATTGGGTTCACAGATTTAGATTGGATTAGCAACAAACTTGATTGCAATTCCACCTCTATTTATGAAATTAGGTTGGGTTTTGACCCAAGTTTTTGGTCAAGCAAGAAGTAGGTTAGCATTATTTTATATGTTGAATTTTGCAACAAGAAATAGTGAAATTTGCATCCGTAAACAACATCCTTGATCCTAGTGAAAATTAAGCACCTACACTAGGTGGGGCCCACACAAGATATTTTTAGGTGGATGTATATTTATAGATGCATGAGAAAATTCTATTTATAGATGAGGTCTATTTATATATGTAAGTGCAAGTTCTATTTATAGATTGCATGTCTATTTATAGATGCATGTCGACTATTATTATCCCTTAATAATAGCTAGACAATAAATAATAATCTATTTTCAATGAGCACTTGGAAATAGTTAACTGAAGTGGAAAATCAGTTAGCTATAGGAATTTAGAGTTAAGTGGTTGGTTGGTGGGGCATGCAAGTGGACTTAGTTGTAACTGAGTGATCAAGTTGTAACAGTTGAAGTGTAGTTATGGTTGTAAAGTAGTTTAACTTAGTTAAGTGAGTTAAACTTAGTTGTGCTAGTTGTAACTGAAGATACACTAGTGAGAGATAAAGTGAATTAATTATTAACTAATTCACAATCAGTGGTATCACATGCAACTAAATATTTACTACTAATTAACTACATGCATGTCAAATCCAGTGGAGACCCAGTTGAGATGTAGGTGAAAGGGACAGATTGAATATCAGTTGTGACATTATCAGTTGCACACATGCAACCACACACACATTGGATGTGGCTATAATGATTTCACACTGAAGGTAGGCTAGAATAATTCATTCAGAGGTTCTTTACCATTAGGGATTGCACAGTGGAGGCAGGCTGCCTGGAGACAGTAAATTGGGTAAGGAACTTGCCAATTTTTGTATGATAGTGTGAGAGAGTTAGCTATTGTACCGAGAGCTCTTGGATTGGAGATTTGTATGTAATTTTTTCATGATCCATGATATATACATGATAGAAGATAGTGGGGTTTTTAGCTTTATGATTTCCCGGTAAATTACCTGTGTTATGTGTGATTGATCTTTCTTCATGATATTGTGATTGGCGATTGTTGTTCAAATTCTGCAAAGATTTTGTAGAAGAGATTATGTATTTAATAGTGGCATATAATTGTTCGATCAGGAGAATCCACGCAATAAATATTTTATATTAAATTTCTACGTGGTATCGGAGCACAAGAGATTGAAACTCTGAAGCGGGCGCTGAGTTTGTTGGTGGAAAGAATTCGAATTTGCAGAAAGACTTTCTTGGTGCTACAACTGATTTAACATCAAAATGGCTTTCAATGGCTTGAGGTTAGAGTATGCACTTGAGGGCAGCTCGAACTACATTTCTTGGAAGGATAGGATGGAGGCGGTGCTTGAAGATAATGGCTTGGAGGAATTCATTGACAATGGTGTTCCTAAGCTTGCTTTTTCAGATGCGGCCAATCTTGATGCATGGCGAAAGAAAGTGGCAAAGGCGAGGATGATTTTGTTGGAGGGAGTACGAGACCACATTGTCTCAAGCATCCATGGGAAAGCCACACCATTTCTATGTGGAAGGCTTTCACAGATCTATTCCGAAGCAATAACTACCATAGGAAATTGGTGCTCAAAGATAAACTTAGGATGATCAAGATGGAAAAGAATGACACTATTCCAGTATACTTAACAAAGTTTGTCCAATGTCGGGATGAAGTTGAGAGTGTATGAATAAGTGTTACTAATGATGATTTGGTAAGCTTGGCTCTCTTGGGAATTCCTAAGAGTTGGCACAGTTATGAAGACTTTGTTAATGGACGGGAAAAATTTCCGGATTGGGAACGACTGTGGTCAGATCTAGTGCAGGAGGAGTTCAGGCGGAATACCAGAGATGGCTCTTCATCTAAGCATGATGATGAAGAGGATTGTGCTTTGGCTACCAAGGTCAAGAAAGGGAAGGGGAAGAAATTCCATTCAAAATCTGAGGCCGGGGAAGATGGCAAGGAGCACAACATGTCCAAAGTAAAGTGTTTTCACTGTCATGAGTATGGATATATTGCCACAAATTTTCCACAAAAGAAGAAGAACAAGATGGATGCTAGAGCTGCAGCTGGTGAGGCCCTTGCCTCAAAATTTGAGCTTGAGTTCTCATTGATCGCATGCATGGTGTCAAGTGCGTTGGGATCGGGGTGGTACTTGGATAGTGGTGCTTCCTTTCACATGACAGGAGATAAGAAAATTTTCAGTGACTTGGAGGAGAAAGATATCCATATGCATATTGAGTTGGGTGACGATGGAAGATACAGTGTGACTGGCATTGGTACCATTACCTTTCAGAGGGTGTCAGGTAAAATTTTTCATTTAAAAGATGTAATGCATTTACCAGGTTTGAAGAAAAATTTAGTCTCAGTCGAAATGTTAGAGGATAGAGGCTATGATGTTGTCTTTAGTGAAGGAAATTTTTTCTTGTGACACAAAGCAACAGGGAAAGCCAAGAAGGTTGGGATTCGAGTTAAGAATCTATATAGAATTGATGTAGATAGGATTTCTACAGAGCTTCCTATTGTTGGGAAGTGTGAGAAAGCGATGCAATTAACCCTTAAGAGGGAGCTGGATTTGCATGCAGGTAAGAGTGAACCTCAGGATGTGGAGCAGCCACAAGATGAGGATCATGGAGTGGGATCAACCACTCATGCAAATAAATTTCGTGCCAGATGGGTAGAGGGAGTGAATGAAGCTATACCACCAGGTGAGAGGTGGGGCGACATGCATGAATAACCTCGAGAAATTTCTGGGCAGGATTGATTGAGATGGTGTGGATCTCATCAATCGAAACTGGCTACGAGGGGCCCACAGTAAAATAGTAGTAGGATCAGTTGGATCAAATGTCGCGAGGACATGAAATAAATGTGATAGTGTCAAATACTGGAGTGTGGATCAGAGTTGACAGCAAGTGCAGAGAGCATGGATGTAGAGGTCAACATCGCAATGGATCTAGAAGACATGTGCAGTTGGTACCATCAGAAGTAAGAAGACTTTGATGACAAATGCATTATCCCAATTCAGTTTTTTGGAGGCTATTCAGTTTCAGAAATGTTGCATGCAAAGGTTGTAGGGCGCATGCATGGAGTTACATGTCGCATGCAAAGACATTCCTTTCTTGTTGAGAGGGATTATTGAAGTTTGCAACAAGAAACAATGAAATTGGCATCCGGAAACAACATCCTTGATCCTAGTGAAAATTAAGCACCTACACTAGGTGGGGCCCACACATGCTATTTTTAGGTGGATGTCTATTTATAGATGCATGAGAAAATTCTATTTATAGATGAGTTCTATTTATAGATGTATGTGAAAATTCTATTTATATATTTCATGTCTATTTATAAATGCATGTCGACTATTATTATACCTTAATAATAGTTGGACAATAAGCAATAATCTATTCTCAATGAGCACTTGGAAATAGTTAACTGAAGTGGCAAATCAGTTAGCTATAAGAATTTCGAGTTAAGTGGTTGGTTGGTGGGACATGCAAGTGGACTTAGTTGTAACTGAGTGATTTGAAGTTGTAACAGAGTTGGAAGTGTAGTTATGAAAGTTGTAAAGTAGTTTAACTCAGTTAAGTGAGTTAAACTCAGTTGTGCTAGTTGTAATTGAAGATACACTAGTGAGAGTTCAAGTGAATTAATTATTAATTAATTCACAATCAATGGTCTCACATGAAACTTAATATTTACTACTAATTAACTACATGCATGTCGAATCCAGTGGAGACCCAGTTGAGATGTATTGGTGAAAGGGACAGATTGACTATCATTCATTCAGAGGTTCTTTACCATCATGGATTGCGTTGTGGAGGCAGACTGTCTGGAGACAATAAATTGGCTAAGGAACTTGATAATTTTTGTATGACAGTGTGAGACAGTTAGCTATTGTACTGAGAGCTCTTGGATTGGAGATTTGTATGTAATTGTTTCATGATCCATGATATATACATAATAGAAGATAGTGGGGTTTTTAGCTTTATGCTTTCCCAGTAAATTATCTGTGTTATGTGTGATTGACCTTTCTTCATGATATTGTGATTGGTGATAGTTGTTAAAATTTTGCAAAGATTTTGTAGAGGCGATTATGTATTTAACAGTGGCATATAATTGTTAGATCAGGAGAATCCAGGAAATGCATATTTTGTATTAAATTTCTACATTATCATCAGCATAGGCCAAGTACAAAGGAGGAGTCAATGCCACTATTCAGGCCATTTAGATACAACATTTCCTTTATGAGCTTGCTATCAGTTTCCATCGTATGACTGTCATATGGTGTGATAATAAGAGTACAGTGAAGTTTTTCATATATCTAGTGCAATGACAATGAACCAAAGATATAAAGATCCACATGCACTTCATTAGAGAACTGATTCATGATGGGATCATAGATCTGTAGTATTATCCTAGTTATGAGGATATTGTCAACATCTTCACCAAGAAATTGACTAAGCATAAGTTTCAATTCCTGTGAGATTGTCTCAGGGTGAAGGACTTGATTGCCTGATAGTTGTGTTTTCTCTAATTTTTGCATTGTATATTGAGGGGGGTTTTCTTCCCACTAGGTTTTCCATCGAAACTCTTTTCATGCATTGTACATGGGTACCTAAAATGGCCTTGTTTTCGGGACTCATTCATTTTTAATGACACTCACCTAAGTTATGCTTAAGGGGGGGTTCTAGTGTACATGCACCTAGTTAGCCTTAATTAATTTTATTTAAACCCTAGTTCTTACATGTGATGTGCACTTAGTTAGCTTCAGATAAATCTAGTGCTTACATGTGGTGTGAACTTGGCTTTAGTTAGTTAATTCTAGTGCTTACATGTGGTGCATGTGCACATTAACATAACATAAAGCACACTTAGATTTAGTTAGCTTTAATTAGCCTTAGTTATTGCATGTACAACTAGGCTTACCTTAGTTTATTTATGTATTTATTCTCAAATCCATATTGAGTAATCGAATTCATTCTCTGTTCCAATTTTCCTACTCAATTCTTACAACTTTGTGCAATTATTTTCCAGCTAGATCCTTATTTGTGGTCTAATAATTTTACACACAAGGACACATACTTGACATTTTCAATGGTTTTCCTAACGTGGTCGGTGAAAATTCAAGAGACATATATTGTCTTTGCCCAACAGTATGATCTAAATAAGAGAAAACAAGGTAATTATGTAACAAAGAAGATCAGGAAACCGTGAAGGGGAAGGAGAACGAAGGATGAGGTATTACGAATGGTTAGGGCTGACACTAGTGTTAATGGGATTAGTCTATTGGAAAAAAAATAGATAGTGGATTTCCAAGAGTGGTTCAACTTATATCCATTTTCGCATTTAAATTTGTTAGGGTAATATTCGTTTTCCAAAGCTCTCTCATGACACAGTTTGCGTGGAAGGGGTTAGAAGCCAAGATTTTGTTTTTCTGAAGAAAAAATAAAAAAATGTTTTATTGTGTCACGATTCTATACAAAACTGTATAGGGGGGATTTTGTAGGCTTAAATGTTTATAAAGATAAGCATACAAATATAGCATTTATATGTCATGTCAATTAAAAACTAATAAAATATTAAAAGTAATATACAACCAAGTATGGGGGAGATGTTGTATTGTCCATAAATGAGTGTAAACATTTAAATTTTCGCTCAATTAATAATAAAAAGTTAAAAGTAATAAAAATAATAAAAATCAATTTGTTATATTGTAATTTTGTTTTGTAGTGCAACTTAGTCCCTCCAACTTATGCTTTGAGAAAAAATGCATAAATAATTATAAATTATATTGGTCAATACTAAATTAATAGTGGTTGATATACAAATCAGCGTATAGTTTTTCTTTGGAATGAACTAATGAATTGAGATGTGAAGTAGATAAGTAAATTTCTTGCTCAGGTAGAAGAATTGACATACATTTTAGTTTGTAGTAACCACTAGTAAGTCTACACATTTACAATGAAAACATAAATAATGGTGAGAAGTAATTGTGCTATGTATATTTAATTACATCTTATTCCTTCCATTTTTTATGAAAAGACTCTTTAAATTATGTAATTAATGGTACATGTGGTAAATCACTACAAAAATATCTAAAAATCATGCATGAGTATTTCAACCATGTCCATAACTTATGGAATAAAATATTTAAGACAATTATTCACATGGAATTGTATTGCGCAAAAGCTAAAATAATACCTCCAAGTTATGGTCCAATCAAATGTTTGAAAATTTAATTCTTTATTTTTCATATTTAAACATCATAATTTGCATTGGTCAATGCTAAACTAATAATGATGAACCGACAAATCAATTGTTAGAGTCGTGCCTTGGCATGGACTAATAATGATTCCATAACCATATTTAAATTTAATTAATAAGCACATAAAAACTTAATACTTACAATATGTTGAGATTCAAAAAGAAAATTTCAACACCCATGCCAAGTGCATTAAGCACCTGCACTAGGGTGGGGCCCACAGTGATATTTTTGGGTGCATGTCTATTTTAGCTATCCCTTAATTAAGATGGAAAATAAACTGTAATATATTCTCAATGATAACTTGAAATAGTTAACTGAGAGTGATAAACTCAGTTAGCTAGTGGATTTCGAGTTAGAGGTAGTTGGTGAGGCATGTAGAGTAATTCTAGTTGTAACAGAGTTTGAAGTGCAATGGTGCATTATTTAATGCCAATTGTATTCAATTTAACTCAGTTAAGTGAGTTAAACTTAGTTGTGCTAGTTGTAACTAAAGATACACTAGTGAGAGATCAAGTGAATTAAATATTAATTAATTCTCAATCAGTGATCTCACATGCAACTGAGGATTTACTTTTATTAGCTGCATGCATGTAAGATCCAGTGGAGACCCAGTTGAGATCTAGGTAAATGGAAGTTGAATATCAGTTGTAGGATTATTGGGTTGCACACATGCAACCAAACACCCATTGGAGTGCCCATGATACTTGCGCAGTCAAGGAAGGAAATAATTCCTATCTTTTAGGGATTGCATTCATCAAGCATTGTGCAAGAAAGGCAGGCTGTCTGGAGGCAGTAAATTGGCTATGTATTGGTTAGTTTTTGTATGATAGTGTGAGACAATTAGATGAGTATTAGAGGGCTCTTGTGAGAATATTTTTGTATGTAATTGTTTCATGATCCATGTTGAATATAAAATAGAAGATAGTGGGGTTTTTAGGAGCAAGATTTCCCCGGGAAATTATCTGTGTTGTGTGTGCTTTGATTCTTCTTTACTTCATGTGATTATCGATTGTCTTTTTAATTCTGCAAAATATTTGTAGAAGCGATTCAGTATTTAACTTTAGTACATTGTTATAACGGGTGAATCCAAGATATACATGCATGTTGTATAATTTCTAGACAATAAGCTTGCAATATAAAAATATTCTTAATTATGGATATTGACCCCTGCTTTACCATGAATATTATTAACTTGCAATTATTTTTTGTTACAATACCATGGCTTATCAATAAAACATGCCCAAAAACCATAAATCATTTCACAATTAAAAATAAAATGTAATATATATTAGACCTTACATATATTAGTTATCATACAGTGACAATTATTTATCATATATATGGAGGTGGGAGAGAGGGGGAAAGAGAAGGAGGGAGGGAGGGAGACAATGACAGAGGTGCAGGATGGAGAGAGAAAGAGAGATATATAGTTATGGGGAGGAGGATAGAGAGGGAGAGAGATGAATTAAGAGTGAGAGGAGGGTAGGGGGAGAAGGAGAGAGGGAGACAAAGAGAGAGATGTAGTTTGAGGGGGAGAGAGAGGGAGGGAAGATTAAAGACATACAGAGATAGAGGTAGAGAGAGAGAGGGAGTGACAAGGGAGATATGGAGAGAGAGAGGGAGAGAGGAGAGGAGGGAAGACAAAGAGGAGAGAGAGAGGGAGAGAAGGGGAAGATAGAGAGGGATACATAGAGATGGAGGGGGAAGAGAGAAGGAGAGAGAGGAGGATAGAGGGAGAAATATAGTGATTGAGTTGGAGAAAGTGAGAGAGTGATAGAGTGATAAGGGTGAAAGACAAAGGGAGGTGGGAGAGAAAGGGAGAGATTGGAAGAGAGAGGACTTGAGAGAGAGAAGGAGAGATGGAATGAGAAAGAGATGGAGTTTGAGGGGGAGAGAGAGGGGGAAGAACAAAGACCTAGAGAGATAGAGGTGGAGAGGGAAGGGTGAAAAGGGAGAGATGGAGAGAGAGTGAGCGAGATATGAGAGGAGGGAAGAGAGAGAGAAGGGGATGATAGAGAGGGAGAGAAGGATAATACACACACAAAGAGAGAGAGAGAGAGAGAGAGAGAGAGAGAGAGAGAGAGAGAGAGAGAGAGAAAGAGAGAGAGAGATGGTGGGGGAGAGACAGGGACACAAAGAAGGAGATAGGGAGGGAGATAGTGACAATGTTGGAGGTTAGAGAGAGACAAAGTGATGGGGGGAGAGACAAAGTGAGGTGGAAGAGAAAGGGAGAGAGAGGAAGGAAAATATAGAGGAGTTGAGATAGAGAAGGAGAGAGGAAGGGAGAGAGAGAGGGAGGGAAGAAGAAATGCATAAAGAGAGAAAGGTGAAGAGAGAGGGGGATTAAAAAGGGAGAGATGGAGAGAGAGAGTGAGGTAGAGAGGAGAGTGGAAGGGAAGAGATGTGTAAAAGGAGAGAGATGGAGTTAAGGGGAAGAGAGAGAGAGAGAATGGAAAGAGAGATAGAGGGAGAGGAATATGGAGGAAGATATATATATATATATATATATATGTTAGCCTCCATAATATCCCAAGGCTGAGAGGAAGAATATATTTTAGGCTAGTTGGCTCAGCTCTATGGTTTTGAATGTTTGATGTATTTTCTGCTGGATGAGGGATGAAAACTAGGTAGCTAGGTCAAATTATCAAATGGTTACAACTGCAAAGATATGGAGGAGCAAGATAAAAATTATTTTGTGATGGGCTTAGGATTTTTTCGGTGTAGTGTAGGGTTTGAAAATGAAATAGGATCCTAATGAGAATGTGTCATGAATTCATTAAAACAGAAGGAAGATTACATAAAATTACATTCCCAAACAAACAGAGCTTTCATGAAATAATTCTTCTTATCAATCTTTTAGGAAAATCCTCGAAGAAAGCAGATATGGAAATGAGACATGTATATCATTTATATGAAACTATAACAGAGAAAATACAACATCAGAAACTCACTGCATGAGAATTCCTACATAATAGTTGCAATTGGTACTTTGATTTCCTGAATAAAAAGCTGGAGTATAAGCTACAATAGTTTCACCCTTTGATGTAAAACCATCAAAATGACTAAGAAATACATACATATAGAAAAAAAACCATTTCCCCTCTCTCAGGGGTCGAATCCTAGAGTGGAGTAACAGTTCACATGATTCCCTCACCTAAAACCTAAAGACTAGGGAGGTTAACAAAAATCTCAAGATAGAAAAACTGATACATTTGACCATGAAAGATATTTACAAGAATGAATCCACCTATTTTTCACTCTAACTAGCCTATTTACACCTCAATTCATCATTACAACATCATAAATGACAAATTGTCTCAATAGAAGTAAAACTGGCCTGAGTCAACTGAGAAAACAAGCTTCTAGGAAAAAGCGCAACATGGTTGGTGTAAATGGCTTTTGGAAGCCTTCCCGAGGTCCAAATCAAGATCTGAAAGATGATGGAGAAATATTTTCCTGTATACTACATAATAGAACCATCAAGCACTGAAAAATAATACTTCTAGCCCTCCAAAAATCAATTCTCCCACAACTACTCCAAAAGTGCAGCGAGCTTCTGAAAAACATGGCATAAATGTGTTTTTTTAGGTGGTTTATTGGCCTTTTAACCCACCAGAATCTATTGACATGGCTCTCCCAAGGGCTTAATATGATGTATAGGTCAATAGAAATCTAAAAATGTGAATATTTTTGCATTTGGATGCCCCTAATGCCCCAAAAATAAAAAAATAAGGCTCAAAGGTAGGTCCATATCTCTCTAACCATAAAGGTTTTTGAAAAATTGAGACAGGTTTTTTTCTTCGGTATGTTATGAATAAAATTATCCTCCATTGTGCAAAAATACTTTCCCATGTGGTCATAATCCAGGTTCAAAGTTGATCACTAAAGAATTGGAAAAGCTCAATGCCATCTTGCAGGGAATTTTTTACTACCTTACTGAGCTCAAAATCAATATCTGAAGGTACCATTGGAAATACTATGATTTATGATACACAATAGAGTCATCAAGTACTGCAAAAACCTTCCCCAAACCCCTGAAAAAATGTCTTGAAGTCAAGTTATCCAAAAGTGCAGAAAACCTCCTGTAGAAATTATAGTTTTGGAATTTCTCTTAGCTCCTAACGCCTGTGCATACAAAGAAGGAGGTTTTTTTTCTTTTTTCTAGTTCTATTATGGACAAAAACCTCTTTCACTTTTGTAAAATTCACGCCTATTTGGTCAGAAACACATTTTTAAGCAAAATTGTCCCTATGTGCAATGTAAACCTTAGGCAACCCATATCTTGGAAAGGTGAAGTTATGATTTCTTGGACTTTGGTGGGATCGTACCTATTGATATGACCTACTTTGTTGTATGGATTCTTTTCTCCCTCCATGTTTTGGATTTCACAACAAATCCTAGTGGGATGAAAGGGAAAAGCAGGGTTTTACTTAGAAAACAAGGAAGTAGGGTTACTTGCTTTAGGTGATGGAATGTAGGGGTTAGGGAGGAGATATGTAGGTAGGGAAAATTTTGGGAGGTATATAGGGTTATTTTTAATCTTAGGGAAGTGGAGGTTGACAAAAAGAGTGTAGGAATAGGTTGTAGGAATTAAAACATAGTCCTAACCCTAAAATTGCCAAAAACACATTGTAGGAGCTTGGGTTTTATGCAGGGATTAGGGAAATGAGGGAGAAGGGATAGGGAAATATTTGGGGAGGTGTGTAGGGTGTAGGGAAGGGTAGTATGAGTAGGGGAACTAGTTTTTTTTCTCGAAGTCAACCAAAAGTGCCAAACCATGAAAACACAACATTTGTAGGGTATCACTTACTTACAAAGAAGATGTTGGAACCCTTGGTTATTGAAGGAAGCCCTTGAAAATGATCCTTTTCCCTCAAACAATGAAAGCGAAACATGGCTAATGAAAACAAAACATGCTCTTTAAAAACACAACGTACTGCTCTTGAAAAATACAACGTGAGAGAGGAAAATTTATTTTGAGAGTGCAATTTTGATGATGAGTTTTCTTGGATGGATTTCACTGACATTTTGGAGCTCAATATGAATGAAAAGAGTTATTGGATTATTTTGATGGTATTTTAAAACTCAAAATCACTTTTTGGCTTATGTCATGGCATGACATCATCCTTCATTTGAAACCAAAAACCAAAGTGATGTGATTTGCAACAACAACTTTATGAACTAAAGTAGTATCTTTACCTTTATTTTATTTCCTTAAATGCTAACTCTCTTTATATGTGGACTCAAGACCATAAACATGGATTTTTTAACTTGAAACTAACATGATGATGACAATTACAAGTGATGACCTAGACCAATACCTATATGATAATTTGACTGATATCATGACATGTACACTTGAAAAATAACATAACCATGATGAATAATGATAACCATGAATACTGAAGGGAGTAGCACTGACCGAGACACACTAGCTAGTGAGAAAATTTTTATTTGAAGACCTACTAAAACCATAAAAAAATGGCTCGAGACCCTAACAAAAACCTTTTAAGAGCACATTTGATCACTGGTGACAGGCAGAAATGACTGGTAGTAACATTGGCTCTAACTGGGGATGGAAGCTCCTTGGAGGTTTTAATAACACCGTAGACCAAGTAGCTTTATACATTGGCATGTTGTCAAAAACAAGATACCAAACTCAATATCGAAAATTGACAGACAAACTGAACAAAATTTGACTAAAAAAAAACTGACTACTCACTGAAACAACACTTATGGAACTTATTGATGGCAACATATCATCGAGACTTGAGGGCTTCAAATCCTAATGAAAACCACCCACCTACTCAAGACATATGTACAATCATGTGAAATGATCCTTCCAATGTAGCCAATCTAGTAAATGACTACTTACTAGAATCACACTCACATTTCCATTGAGAAGGTAGATAAAATAAAAGATAGGCCACTCTGAGTGTCCGTCGAAGATGTGCTCATGATTAATAAATACAAGAAAATTAATCTCCCCTCTTGACTGTATCAAATCAATGTAAGGATCCTCAATAATTTGAAATGTTACATTGTCTTGAAATCCAGTAAAAATACAAGTACCCCTTTCATTTTGACCCGAAATAATACTTGGTTGTTGATCCATTGGCAGGCATAGGGAAGTATGAATTTATGCTACCTGAGTGTTGGCTATAAATTCTCAAGCATGAGCAACTTTTATTCTATCTTTTGCATACTGTCTATCCCAGACTCATACTCTTCCAATTCATAGTCTAAATCATCCTTGAACAGATACATTCTTCAAGATTATTAAACATGGCAACTCTATCCTCTTCATGAAATAAAATAGTCCATGTTAGATGATATCCTTGCAGGAAATCATCATAAAAAATTGGCTTACTCACAACAACTTCCTGTATAGTTTCATCGGTCTCATGACTGTCATAATTTAAAACCAGATTTTCATTTTCAATAATAGAAGAAATTTCACTCACACATTCCTGACTATATGAACACTATAAAAGATACAAATCAGCATGAGCATGGGCTGTAACATGACTATTTAGGAGCTGATCTATTTCATCTTCAGACATAGCATAAAATTGAGTTTTATAGTAGTTAAAATTGGTTTGGTGATTTTCATTTTCAAGATCAGGAATAGGCCTTTCTCTATTTTGGTCCCAGTTTATTTCATCCAAGGAGGAAGCTACTGATTCTTGTTGGGAGGAAAAATTATAAAGGTATTCTAACATCTCTTATTCGATACATTCTTCATCCCCATACAAATTTTCAAGAAATTTAATGAAATCTTCAGAAATCTTACAACAACTATCAATCATTGATAAGGAAAAATTATATCTTTGATAATGTTGAAACAAAAATGAATGAAAATCCTTTAGAGAATATAAACTAGCAGATGGTAGACCTTCATACCATGATCTCGCTTTTTCCTCCAAGGTAGCCATGAACATCTTCATCAGACAATCTTCTAGAAACTCAATATTAAGTCTGTGAATATGAAAATGAAATTTGACCAAATGCAAACAAGCATCTTCTCCATCATGGCCTTTAAATTTTGGAAGCCCTATTTTCCAATCTATACAAGGAATATGGTTTGGAAAACTAGGAATATGAGCGGGATTCAAAGGAGTATACCTTCGAGTAGTTGAATCCATCTTGAAAATAGTGAGGTCACTAGGAATTTCTTCAAACTACCAGTTCTTGAACAATGGCATAGTCATGAAAATTCTGAACCTTTGATTCTTCATCACTGGAGTCGCGAGGTGAAAGATACACAACATTCTTGTGCCTGATCACTATTCACCATTAGCAATCAGATATGATCCTTTTCGTTCTTTCCTGGGGAATATCTGTCACTTCGCTCCCAGGCAGCGACACCATAAATGTTAGCCTCCATAATGTAATGTTGAGAAAGGATATTGATGGAGGTAACCTCAAACCAAGCTTTTAGTTTGGTAGTTAGACCTACCAAACCAGAGAGGGCCCTGTCTATGAAAATCACAGCCAAAGGGTTTGACTGGAGGAAGAATAGATTTTAGGCTAGTTGGCTCAGCTCTAGGGTTTTGAAAGTTTGATGGTTTTTTTGTTGGATCAGGGATGAAAAATAGGTAGCTAGGTCAAGTTATCAAAAGGTTACAACTACAAAGATATGGAGGAGAAAAATAACAATGCTTTTGTGATGGGCCTAGGTTTTTGTCGGTATAGTGTAGGGTTTGAAAATGAAAAAGGATCTTAATGAGCATGTGTCATGAATTCATTAAAACAAAAGTAATATTACATAAAATGACATTCCCAAACAAAACAGATATTTCATGAAAGAATTATGCTTATAAATATTTTAGGAAAATCACCGAAGAAAGAAAATATGCAAAGGAGACATGTATGTCATTTATACAAAACTATAACATAGAAAATATAACATCAAAAGCTCACTGCATGAGAATTCCTAGATAATAGATGCAAACGATCCTTTGATTTCCTGAATAAAAAGCTGAAGTACAAGCTACAATAGTTTCACCCTCTGATGTCCAACCATAAAAATGACTAAGAAATCCATACATATAGACAAAAAAACATTTCCCCTCTCTCAGGGGTCGAATCCTAAAGTGGAGGAACAGTTCACATGGTTCCCTCACCTAAAACCTAAAGACTAGGGAGGTTAACAAAACTCTCCTCAAGATAGAAAAACTGATACATTTGACCATGAAAGATATTTACAAGCATGAATCCACCTATTTTTCACTCTAAACATCCCATTTACACCTCAATGCATCATTAAAACATCATAAATGACAAATTACATCAGTAGAAGTTGAACTGGACTGAGTCAACTGAGAAAACATGATTCTAGGAAAAAGTGCAGTGAAATATCAGAAAAGCGCAGCATGCCAGGAGAAAGCACAACGTGCTAGGTGTAAATGGCTTTTGGAAGCATTCCTAAGATCCAAAACAAGATTTAAAAGATGCGAGAGAAATATCTTCCTACCTACTACATCATAGAACCCTCAAGGGCTGAAAAAAGACTGCTTCTAGCCCTCCAAAAATCAATTCTACCACAACTACTCCAAAAGCGCAACGAGATTCTGAAAAACATGACAGAAAGTTATTTTTTAGGTGTTTTTTTTGGCCTTTTCACGCACCATAATCTACTGACATGGATCTCCCAAGGGCTGAAGTTGATGTAGAGGTAAAAAGAAATCCAAAAATATAAATATTTTGGAATTTGGGTGTCCCCAACAAAAGCCCAGCGTGAGGTTCGCTGCGTTTTTGGACCAAAGATTGTGCAAAGATTGTGCAAATGCCCAAAAACTCAAAAAAATTCTTCAAAAATAGGGCTCAAAGGTAGGTCCATATCTCTCTAACCATAACGTTTTTTGAAAAACTGAGAAAGGTTTTTTTCTTCGTCATGTTATGAATAAAAACATCCATATTTCAAAAATAATTTCCCATTTGGTCAGAATCTAGGTTTAAAGTTGATCACTCAAAAATTAGAAAATTGCAATGCCATCTTGCAAGGCACTTTTGACTTTATTCCTGAGCTCCAAATCAATATCGGAAGGCACCATTTTAAAGCTTTGGATTTATGCTACCCAATAGAGGTATCAAGCACTGCAAAAACCTTCTCCAAACTCCTGAAAAACTGTCTTGAAGTCAACCTGTCCAGAAGTGCAGAAAACCTCCTGTAACAATTGTATTTTTGGAATTTATTTCAAATCATAACACATGTACATAAACAGAATGAGTTTTTTGTTCCTTGGTCTATGATGGAAAACAACCTCTTTAAATTTTGTAAAATTAATCTCTATTTGGTCAGAAAAACATTTTTAAGCAAAATTATCCCTATGTGCAATGTAAACCTTAGGCAACCCACATATTGGAAAGGTGAAGCTATGATTTCTTGGAATTTTGTGGGCTCATACGTACTGATATGACCTCCTTTTTTGTATGGCTTCTTTTCTCCCTCCATGTTTGATATTGCACAACAAATCCTAGTGGGATGAAAGGGAAAACAAGGTTTTACTTAGAAAACATGGAATTAGGGATACTTGCTTTAGGTGATTGGAATGTAGGGGTTAGGGATGAGATATGTATGTAGTGAAAAATTTGGGAGGTATATAGGGGTATTGGGAAGCTTAGGGAAGTGGAGGATGACAAAAAGAGTGTAGGGATAGGTTGTAGGAATTAAAACATAATCCTAACCCTAAGACTGCCAAAAACTCAGCGTAGGAGCTAGGGTTAGATGCAGGGATTAGGGAAATGAGGGAGCAAGGATAGGGAAAGCTTTGTGGAGGTGTGTAGGGTGTAGGGAAGGGTAGTATGATTAGTGGAACTAGTTTTCTACTAGAAGTCAACCACAAGTGAAAAACCATGAAAACGTAGCTTGGAGGCTAGGAGAGAATTCACCACTGAAATGCTGAAGAAATTGAGGAAAAGAAGAGTTTGTAGGGTATCTATTACTTGAAAAGAAGATGTTGGAACCCTTTTTTCCTGAAGTAGACCCTTTAAAATAATCATTTTCCCTCAAACAGTGAAAGCACAACATGGCCAATGAAAACAGAGTGTGCTCTAGAAAAACATAGCGTGAGAGGAAAAATGCTTTTGAGAGTGCAATTTCGATTATGAGTGTGCTTGGATGGATCTCAGTGAAATTTTGGAGCTCAATATGAATGAAAAGAGCTATCAAAGTGTTTTAATGGTCTTTTAAAACTCAAAATCACTTTTTGGCATATTTCATGGCATGACATCATCCTTCATTTGAAACCAAAAACCAAAGTAATGTGATTTGCAGCAATGGCTTTATGAGCTGAAGTAGAGTCTTTACCTTTATTTGATTTCCTAAAATGCTAACTCCCTTTATATGTGGAGTCAAGACCATAAACATGGATTTTTTAACTTGAAACTAACATGATGATGACAATTACAAGTGATGACCTAGACCAAGACCTATATGATAATTTGACTAATCTCATGACCTATATAGTTGAAAAATAACATGACCATGATGAATAATGATAACCATGAATATTTAAGTGAGTAGCACTAACCTAGACACACTAGCCGGTGATGAAATTTTTATTTGAAGACCTATTGAAACCATAAATATTTGACTTGAGACCCAATAAAAACCTTGTGAGAGCACATTTGATCATTGGTGACAGGAAAAACTGTCTGACACTAACATTGGCTCCAAATGGGGATGGCAGCTCCTTGGAGGTATCAACAACACCGTAGACCAAGTAGCATTATCCATTTGGCATGGATTCAAAAACAAGATACCAAACTCAATACTGAAAATTAACAGATAAACTGAACAGACTTTGACTAAAAAAAAATTAACTACTCACTGAATTAACACTTACGGAACTTATTGATGGCAGCATATTGTCGAGATTTGAGGGTTTAAAATCGTAATGACAACCACCCACCTATTTAAAAAATATGTACAATCATGTGAAATTATCCTTCCAGTGTAGCAAATCGAGTAAATGACTACTCACTAGAATCAAGCTCAGATTTCCCTTGAGCTTGTAGAGAAAACAAAAGATGTGCCACTACGAGTGTCCACTGAAGATGTGCTCATGATCAATAAATACAAGAAAAGTCATCATATAAATTACTTGAATCTATATTACTACCATTAAAAATTACAAATTGTTGAGTCAAGTAATTAGTTGTTGAAGAAAATTGTCTCTTTATTAATCCTAGTACTCTGCATAGATGATCTTTTGATGACAGGTAGTTCAACTTTTGCCATTGCTGAGTTTAAAATTGCATTGCATAAGAAATTTTCTATGACAGATATGTGCTTGCTAAATTTATTCCTTGGACTAGAAATAATTCAGAGTGGTTCTAGGATTGCCATTTCTCAACCAAATTATGTTAGAGATATTTTGGCACAATTTCACATGAGTGACTGCAATCCAGTAGCCACACCTTTATTATCAAGGATACAACTTGAGAATGGAAAAGACACACCATTGGTTGATTGCACATTATACCGCCAGCTTTTGGGTAGTCTTATTTATCTCACTCACTCTCATATTGATCTCTAATATGCCATAGGAGTAGCTTCCAGATACATGCAGGAGCCACATGAGTTACAATGGAAAGTTGCAAAGCGCATCCTTCGACATGTCTAGGGGAAAATCACCTAAGGGATTCATTATGCAACAACTTGTTCTTTATATCTCATTGGGTTCACAGATTTAGATTGGATTAGAAACAACCTTGATCGCAAGTCCACCTCTAGTTATGTACTTAGGTTGGGTTTTGACCCAAGTTTTTGGTCAAGCAAGAAGTAGGATAGCATTGTTTTATCATAAGCATAGGCCGAGTACAATGGAGCAGTCAATGCTAATATTTAGGCCATTTAGATACAAAATTTCCTTTATGATCTTGCTACCAGTTTCCATCGTGCGACTCTCATATGGTGTGATAATCATAGTACAGTAAAGTTTTTCATAGATCTAGTGTAGTGACAACGAACCAAACATATAAATATCCACATGCACTTCATTATAGAACTCGTTCAGGATGGGATCATCAATCTGCAATATTATCTCAGTTATGAGGAGACTACCAACATCTTCACCAAGACATTCACTGAGCAAAAGTTTCAATTCCTGCGAGATCGTGTCAGGGTGAGGAACATGTCTGCCTAATAGTTGTGTTTTCTCTAATTTTTGCATTATATTTTGAGAGGGGGGGGGGGGGTTTCTTCCCACTAGGTTTTCCATATTTCCTCTTTCATGCATTTTACATGGGTACCTAAAATGGCCTTGTTTCTGAGACTCATTCATTTTTAACGACACTCACCTAAGTTATGCTTAAGGGGGGGTTCTGGTGTACATGCACCTAGTTAGCCTTAATTAACTTCAGTTAAACTCTAGTTATTTCATGTGATGTGAAATTAGTTAGCTTCAGATAAATCTAATGCTTACATGTGGTGTGATCTTGGCTTTAGCTAGTTAATTCCGGTGCTTACATGTGGTGCATGTGCATATTAACATAACATAAAGCACACTTATCTTTAGTTAGCTTTAATTAGCCATGGTTATTTCATGTACAAATAGGCTTAACTTAGTTTCTTTATGTATTGATTCTCAAATCCATATTGAGTAATCGAATTAATTCTCTGTTCCAATTTTCTTACTCAATTCTTGCAACTTTGTGCAATTATTTTTCATCTTGATCCTTATTTCTACTCTAATAATTTTACACACGAGGAAAAATACTTAAC
This sequence comes from Pinus albicaulis, assembly GCA_034641835.2. NCBI lineage: Eukaryota > Viridiplantae > Streptophyta > Pinopsida > Pinales > Pinaceae > Pinus > Pinus albicaulis. Next base: position 716,351,918 of record CM076582.1, read on the forward strand.
TTGACTCTAAATTACTACCATTAAAAATTACTTGGGATTTAACACTCCATAAGTTACAATTATTTGCATTGAATAAAGCTACTATTAATATTGGATAGCAAGAGAGACAAGGTGTGACGTTTACTACAATAGCATGAGTTAAATATTTGGATGTTCTATGATTTCAACTTCCCTCTTTATATGGTCAATATGAAAAGATGGTAAAACTAATAGGTGTGAAAATAAGAATAGTAGAGGGAAAATAGTTTGAGAATGATCACAATGAAGACTATTTGAAATAGATTACATTCTTATTATTCACATTTTCTATCATTCAACAATGTTACATTGTCACTTTTCTTTCAGAATTTTTATTTCATTTATTTTCATCATTCAAGTTATTAACAGTCTCAATTATCTAAAGAAACTAAGGTAATTGAGTAAACTTAAAATTAAATGACTAGATTAATCTTATACATATTTAGTATATTTAAAATGGTCAGAATAATTATATGTTCAGCAAATTTTGTGTGATCGCACCCAATAGAAACTAGCTTAGATACATCTTAATCCCAAATCTATCAAGCACCAAGAGGAAGAAAATTTCTCGAGGTGAAAACCTTTCCTCAAGTCTTGCAAATAAAAATAGGTTTCCACCTCGAGATATTTGATCCCTCTCAATGCTTGATATATTCAGGGTTAAGATGGATCTAGGCTAGTGGCATTCTTCAGCCATATTTTCCTTAAGTTGGGCTCTAAAGGATCTCCCATTTTGTCACATATAGGACATTCCACAAAATCAAGGAATCTCATAGACTGCAGAGCCACGCATAGGGTCATTATTGTATTTGGTAGTTTAGGAGAGTGGGTTGAGAGTCTTATGGGGTTTGAACAAAGTTTTGATATTATTTTTAGATTTTTTTTGGAAATATGATTAGTAATCCCTTGGATGTATGGTAGAGAGACTTTGGCCAAGAAAAAATGACTGGAGAAATTTTTAGGATTTGGGTGGAGATATGAATGGAATGGATTTTTTATATGCAATGACAAGTAACCATTGGATTTAAGGGCCTTGGTGAGATGATATTTTTCATTTTAGAATTATTGTTATAAAGAAATTTGAATGGCTTGAGTAACAGGAGTTTTAAGAACAATAGAGTGATTTTGAGTAGGATAATGGTGAGAGTCCACATGGAGGTACCTATAATTATGAGTCTTATTTTGCTATACCTGGTGGGTAAGAGAACCATAAAGACAAAAAGAGACAATAAAGTTAAGATATGGAGGGAAATGATTAGCTTCAAGTTCCATAGTAAATTGGATGTGAGGAGAAATGTGATTAAGAGGGGTCAGGAAGGCTTGGAGGTTGGGTATACTCTGGGACACCTTTGTTATCTAGTTCCTCTCCTCCTCCCACTTTATCTTACTTTCCATTATTCTCCTTTCCCACCCCCTTCCTCCTCTTGTTGAAATCAAGGGGGAATAAGGTAATAAAGGAACAAAGAATATCACATGAACAATGAAGGGAAAGGGGGTACTAAGAATGGTTAGGACTAACATCAGTGATAGAGGGATTATGTTTATTGGAAAAAAAATGGATAGTGGTTTTCCAAGAATGGTTTAGCTTATATTCTTCTTCACAATTAAATTTGTTAGGGTGATGTTTTATTTTCATAGCTTCTATAATGACACAATAGAGGAATGGGGAAAACGCAAAGATTTTAGTTTAAAAAAATGGTATTGTGGGAGTGTTTAATGATGGTGTATTTTGTGATTATGTTATTTAATGTTGTATTTAAAGGATCTCCAAAATTTTCATATATAATAAATTCCACAGGAGCAAGGGATCTCATGGAATCTAGGGTCAACATAGGATCATTTTTGTCTTTGGAAAATTTGACGAGATGACTGAGAGTTTTATGGGGTTTGAACAAGGTCTTCATGTACCTTTTAGAAATGACTTTGGAAATATTATCAATAATATCTTAAATATATGGTAGAGATACTTTGGCCAAGGGAATATTGTTAGAGATGTTTTTTAGATTTAGGTGAATATATGAATGGAATTCATTTTTTTATTTGGGATGCCAAGTAATCATTAGATTTAAGGACCTTGGTGAGATGGGGTATTTCATTGGAGAATGGTTATGAGGAATAAATATGAATGGCTCAAGTAACAAGATTTTTAATCATAATATACTTTTGAGCATGATGATGGTGAGAATTAACATGGAGTTACCTATTAGTATGAATCTTCTTTCAATAGGCTTGTTGGGTAAGAGGACCTTTAGGAAGGTAAGAGACAAGGATGCGAAGAAAGGGAAGGGAGTGGTTAACTTCAAGTTCCATAGTAAAGTCGATGTGAGGAGAAATTTGATTAAGATGGTTAAGGAAGGCTTGGAGTTATAACATACCATGGGACACCTTTGTTATATGGTCCCATAATTAAGATATAAATTGATTTCTCCATTAAATTTCTTGTAGGATCAGTTCCAATCTAGAAAGCCCCATATTTCATGAGTATATTAGGTCCCTATAATACTAGGGTAGCCGCGATATTGTTATTTTTGTGTCCCATGTAGTCCCCATATTGTTTTTCTCCATAGAAGCCCACTATTGATATTATTGTTCCTTTACATTATTATTGTTATGTAGGCCCTTATTATACTGTTACCTTTTAGACTCTTATAGATACAAAGGAGGTATTGTCATTTGTATCATCCAAGGATTATTCATTTAGTTGATGTAAAATAGGTATCCCCCTAGAAGAGGATTATTTTTAAGTCGTTCATATATCTTTTCTTCTATTTTGTGAATTGGTTTCATAACATTTGGTATCAGAGCTTTGGACCCTAGGGTTTCGCTGCTTCAAACATGTGATCTTGGAATTTCCACTATAAAGTTTTTTATGTTAGGCTTCAGAAGTTGAAATTTTTACCACATGGACTTGAAATATTGGTCAACCTCATGTAAAAATTTCAGAACTTGGTTCTATTATTATTGGAGATATGATTCATGGAAGTTAGGTTTTTTGTATGCTCTGGAATATTTTCTCAAACATGTGTATCAGGGAAAATCGTCATAATATTGGTTTCAAGTATCCAAATTGAATTTTGTAAAAGTGGAAAAAATTACATAGATTGCAGTTTATTGGTTACAATTTTCAGGGCCGAAGGAAGAAACAATGACATGTGGAATTCTGTATAAGTTCTCTATATTGAACTAGTCCATAAGGAGTTCATCTTGGGAGATTTGGCCTAACTTTTTCTTGAAGAATCCAATCTTAGTCTAAGTAGTGGTGTTTTAAAGAGGACACAAAGGGATACCATATGATTAAATTTAATATATTGGGAGGCTGAAATTATAGAGATACAATAGTTTCGAGATCAAGCTCCAAAATGCAAGAAAAAATGTTTGTATTTTTTTTTAAAATTTGCATAGCTTTTGTTTGAAAAATCAGTCTGATATGATTCAAAGGGTATAGTAAAGAATATATGTCATTAGTTGGATCCAATATGCCTCAAAAAAATAAAATGGATACTCCTAGTAAGAAACCAGAAAGCTCTATTATGACACATAAAGAAGATGAATAAATGCAACATGATATATCAAAATTACGAGACCAAGTGCAACAAATTTCACTCTCGCAAAGAGTAACAAAAAATATTGGAAGCAATGATGAATTTCAAGATGGATGGTTTAGAAGTAAAAATAAAAAGGGACATGGAAGGTTTGAAGGTTAGAAATGAATGTGATGAATATCAAGTTGGAAGGATTGAAAAAGTTGCTACAAGAAATTTTTCCTACTGGTGACAAGGTAATCCATGAAAATAATGACGAGGAAAAAATAAATATGAATTATTATTTTAGAGACTTCAAAATTAGGTTTAAGAACAACCAAATTCCAAAGATCAAAATGAGGAAGTTTGATGGCAAGGATCCAGTAACATGGATACTACAGAAGGAGTAATTCTTTGATCTACATGATTAGTAACACACACAAAAGGTATGCATTTCTATTTTATATATGGAACCCAATAAGTTTATGTGGTATCGATGAATTTATTCTAGTAAATCACTTTTAACTTGGTCAATTTTTACAGAATAATTGATATCACATCATGAGGATAAAAAGAGAAACACCTTCTTTATCCAATTGATAAATCCTAAACAAAAGTGTTCAATGAAAAAGCACATTGAACGTCCTCCCAACACTTAATTGGAAAGTCTAATGGTTGTAAAAGACTTGAAGTTTTAATTGTCTGAAATTTATTTTGTTGGCAAACCAAACAATCGGACACAAAATTTTGAACATCATATTTAAGGCCATCACAAAAAAAAATCATTCTTGACGTTGTGCTAAGTTTTTAAAAATCCAGAGTGCCCTGTTATAGAAGAGGTGTGCAATTTGAAAAGAAAAATTTCTTTGAGTTTGGAATTCTTACATACATATAAGTAATCCTTGTACCTTAGGGAATCAATTTTCTAGATAAAAGTATCAGATGCACTAGGATCTTGCTGTAACTTTTGAATGATTTTCCACACCTATTCATCATTCTTCCATTCATCACTTTCTTCATTTATCCAATAAGGCTCGATAATAGAAATGGCACAAACCAATTCCTTCACATCCTCATCCTTTCTTAAGAGTGCATCTTGTAGATGATTTCAAAGTCATAACCCAACATCTTTGTGACCCATTTTTTCTTCTCTTTTGAAGCTAATCTTTGTTCCAAGAAGTATTTAAGACTATCGAGATCAATTTTTACCTTGAAGTGCCTTCCAATTAGGTAAAGGCGTCATTGCTTTAAGGCATATATAATTCCCAAAATTTACTTATGATAATTTTGTTTCTGTAAATTATTTCCTTTGATTGGATGACTTTCAAAGGAAATGACTCTTCCTTCTTGCTTAAAAAAAACATCAATTCCATTTCCTGAGGCATCACATTCCACAATAATTTTTTTTTTGATGTTTGGTGTAGCTAAGACCAGAGCTTGACACATTTCCTCTTTAAGATGTTGAAAGTCCTTAGTTGCTTCTAAAGTCCAATAAAATTCATCTGTCTTCAGTAATGTTGTTATAGGTGCTGCTATTTTTCCATAATTATTAACAAACTTGTTATAATACACTATCAACCTGATAAATCCTTGGATATGCCTTAAAGTTGTGGGGATTTTCCATTCCTTGATGGCTTTAATTTTGTTAGGGTCTACCTTAACACCCTCATGAGATACCATATAACGAAAATATTCCACTTCTTGTACCCTACAAAAAATATTGGAGGTTTTTACATGTAACTATTTCTCTTCCAATAGTTTGAGCACCCTATCAACATGTTGAACTTGATCCTTCAAAGAATTGTTGTAGATTAGTATATCATCAAAAAATACTAACACAAGTTTTTTAAGGAAGGGTTTGAAAATGGAATTCATCAAACCATGACATGTGGAAGGTGCATTAGCAAGGCCAAAAGACATGAACAAAAATTCATATTGACCTTCATGAGTTCTGAATGTTGTTTTCATAATGTATTCACTCTTCATTCTAATTTAATGATATCCTAAATGGAGATCCAACTTGGTGAAGTAAATTTCTCCATATAATCCATCCAAAAGTTCATCAATGAAATTTCTTTAATAGTGAGGTTATTCAGCTCCCTATAATTTGGACACATGCACCATGATATATCCTTCTTGTGTACCAATTCTACTACAATAGAGAAAGAACTTTGGCTAGGTTGAATTATACCAACCTCTAGAATTTCTTCAGCCATACATTCAATTTCACTCTTCTAGGCATAATGATATGTGTAAGGTCTGATTTTTGGAGGAACACTTTCTGGAAAAATGTATTAAAAATTAAAAGTTATTGTCCCCAAATATTGTAACCATTGGACTCCTAATACAACATCAGCACCACCCATTAGAATGGAAATAATTGGGATATTCAATACATATTCTGCCATGGTTATAATGATATTATGGAAATTCCCTCAGCAATTTATAGTTCCTCCATTTGCAACCATCACATGACACTCAGGTTCTAGGTATAGAAAGAAATTAAAATCCTTGTCTATCCTGCAATGAATAAAACTATGGGTGCTAGCTAAATCAATCAATAATATTAAAATTTTCTTACTAATATATCCTTCTATATTAAGAGTTTGGGGAGTGGTAATTCCCACCAATGCATTACAAGATATGGTCAGATTCATTTCTTATTTTTCCTCCCCCGGTGTTGGTTCCTAGTGTATATCTTCTTCTTTTGATGTTTCTTGTTCCTTTTCTTCCTCCTCTTTACAATGTATCTAAAATAATTTCTTCTCAACATATTTATGACCTTTATTGCATTTTATATCACAACTGTAGCTAAGCCAATTTTCTCTTTTTTCCTCCAGTTGTTGTGGTGTCAACCTTGTAGGTTATGGAAGGATAGGAGTAGCAACACTTCCATCTTTATAGTTGTGAGTGGTATACCTCCTTTTTGCCATAAATTTTCCTTTTGCTTTTCTTGCAACCATAAATGCATTCTCTAATAACTTAATTTTCCAAAGGATAACCTCATGTTAGGCAGTATCATTTAAAGTCCCTATGAAGACATCAATCATATGCTCCTCGGGAATATCAGTTACCTTGATATGCAATCTTTGGAAGTCCTCAATGAATTTTATCACATGTCTAACCAAGTCTGAAGGAAAGAGTGTCATCATAGTGGTAGTTGATAGAATTAACAAGTATGCACACTTTTGTGCTCTATCTCATCCTTTCAAATCCAGTATAGTTGCTATTTCATTTGTGGAAATAGTTCAAAATTTACATGGAAAACCAAATATTATTGTAAGTGACAACGTTCCCATTTTCACTAGAAATTTTTGGAAATAATTATTTTCTTGTCTTGGTATTAAATTGGCTCATAGATCATCTTATCATCCTCCATATGATGGGAAACCAGAGACAATGAACAAATGTTTGAAAGGATATGTTTGTTTCTTTGTATATGATAAAAAAACATAATGGGTCAAGTGGTTACTTCTGAAAGAATGATGGTATAATACTTCCTTCCATACTTCAACAAAGATGAACCCATTTATGTCACTTTAATGATATCATCCACCGTCCATCACATGATCTCTAAGAGACAATGCTAAGTTTCAAGTAGTGTAAGATCACTTCGAGCATCAACAATAAGTTCTCAAACTCTTAAAGGATAATATGAATCTAGCACATTGTTGACACCTAATCCTAAGGGGTTGGGAGAAGTTGTACATTAATGTAAATAAGAAATAAGGAAGTTGAAGAGACACTGGGAAATGAATCCCAAGAGTCCCACCTCCATGTATATATTCATAGGCATCCTTAATAAATTCAATTCAGTCTTTTGGTGGAGTCAACTCCTGGCCTAACATGTTATCAAACTTACAACTCTATTCTCGACATTCTTGCTCTTCTAACTCCCTCCTACTTTTGGAATACCTATCTCTCTGCAATTCTTCTTGCACCTAGCAGAAAATTCATTGCAGAAAAGTCATTGCAAATTCTGTTTCTCCTTATCTGTAATACAACCCAGATCCTATACCCCTTTTCTCAACATTTTTCTATAATAAAATTCCTCTCCCTATATGCTTCACTCTTTGTGATTCACCCTGGGCCCCCTACAATCAGTTTTCACATCTCCTTATGCCATAATAGTGGCCTCTAGTGAAAATTCCTTGTTACAGTCCTTGGCACCTTCCTCCTGTGGTGCTCTTCGCCGCTTCCCTCTGTCATCGCATAGTGGTTATTAGTCCTCTTAGTCTCTCAGACCTCCCCCGAAGGCACTCCACAACCGGCCTCTCAGCCCAAATCCATGGCCTCATGCTCCCGTCGCTCCCTCTTTGTGTCGGCCTCAGTGTTCGACACCCTCCGGTGGCACACTCCCTTGCGCACTCGTGGCTCTCTGCTTGTGCTACCACCTCCCACTGGCCCCTTCCACTTCGCCGACCCCTCCACCTCATGCCGGCTCCAGCTCCCACTACCTCCGTCAGCCCCTACCTCCACCTCTCCCCTCCGTTCGAACCTCCCCAAGTCGACCCCTCACCAAATTGACCTCCACGTCGGAACCTCCCTATGTCAACCTCCCCTAGTCCAACCCCTCCCCAAGTCAACCTCCCCTAGTCTGACCCCTCCCTATGTCAACCTACCCCGGTTTTCAACTCCCCCATATATTACCTTTGTTTTTTTTTAAACCAATTTTTTTTTTTGGTAGAATTGTCTTTTAGCCCAAGAATTAATTTTTTTTATATAGAGGCAGCAAAGCTATTTTTTTTTGCAAAATGCATCCACTCATATCCATTGTGGGAGTCATTCTCACATACAAAGAGAAATATCCTGAATGGTAAAGGAATATTAAACACACAATCAATTTTAATGAGTTGTGGAAAGGAATTTGTGAAGGAGACAGAGAAAATCCACCTACAAAGCCTGCAACAGAAAAGGAGATCACCATTTGGGACAACAAAAACAACAAGGCATATGATTTGATTGCAACATCTGTAAATGAAGAGGTGAGTCACCATATTACACCATTTTAAAATTCCTATGAAGCCTTAAAAAAATTGAAAGAACTTTATGACTCACATTCAAAACTTGAAGTTGTTCAGTTAATGATTAAGTTATCTAGCCTTGAATTGAAAAATGATGGCCCTCTTACTTTAGCATCAAAAGTAAGATCTATCATGCATGAAATTAAAAACACTAGTGTTGAAATTGACATATATCTCATAGCTTATGTCAAGGAGTAGTATCCGACTTAATAACACTATCTTGAGTCATTGCAAGCAAGTGGAAACCTCAAGGAGATCACCTTTAACTCCCTTGAGAAAAAATTTGCAGAAAGAGAGAACGATTTTGGAAAGAAGATAATCGCTTAGTATTATGAAGAAGTTGTATGTTTTGCACATAGAGAGAATAATTGTGCTCAAGATTCTTCCAGAGGGAGAGGTGGCCGAAGAGGATGAGGAAGAATAAATTTCAAAGGCAGGGGGGTAGACAAGCTCAAAGTGAAAAATCTGATCTTCATTACATACGCTGCAATAGAGATTGGCATCGTGCATGTACATGTAAGTTTCCTTGGGATAGAATTGAGTAGGAAAGAAATGAAGCCAAAGGTGAAACTCATGAAAAATACAAAGGTAATCACCTGAATCCGCTCATTATGTTGTAGCACATTGTAATATTGGAGTAACTGAAGACTTGCTTAATGCTTCACTTTCTTCTTGGAGAAATGATTGGTTGCTAGATTCAGGAGAAACATGTCACATGACTTTTAGAAAATATATTTTTGAAGAGTTTACAAACGAGGTTGATGGAGTAGTATAATTTGCATGCATATCTAAACTCAAGCGATTAGGGCTTAGCAGAATCAGGCTCAAGTTTCCTGGTCTTCCAGAACTTCTTTTACATGAGGTTCTATACCTCCCATAGTTGAGGAGAAAATTGTTGTCCTTGGTCCACATCCACAAGCAAGGACACTCCATTAACATGTTTGATGGGAAGGTTGAGGTCAGAAAAACATCATATCGTTCACTTGCCATGACAGGGATAGAATAAGGAAGACTCCTAAAGATGCAAGGTACCTCTGCTCATGCACAAATATTTGCATTTAGTTCTCACTATGATGAAGGTAAATTCCCATCAAGTATTTTATGGCATGCTAGATTTGGACACTTGAGCTATGAAAACCTTCGATTGTTTAAGAAAAATGGTGTTACTAGATTGCCTACAATTCCTAGGAAACTTAAGCAATGTCATGCTTGTATTCTAGGAAAGCATAGCAAACAGTCCTTTTAAGATTCACATTCAAGAGCACATAGAAAATTTGAGCTTATTAATTCAGATTTAAGTGGCCGCATGCATGTTCCTTCTGCAAATGGAAATAAATATATGATGAAATTTATTGTTGACTACACTAGAATGTGTTGGGTTTACTTATTGAAGAACAAATATGATGCCTTTCAAATATTCAATAATTTTCATGCATGGATTGAAAATGATGCAAAAAATCATATCGTCTCATGCACTGATAATGGACAAGAATATACTTCAAATTAATTTGAAAACTATCTTCGCTAATATGGGATAAAAAATCAAACAATTTTTCCTTATAATCCCCAACAGAACGGTGTAGCTGAAAGAATGAACATGACAATTTGAAATAAGGTTTGTTCCATGATGTTTTTCAAGAATCTAAAATTGATGTTTTGGGTTGATGCAGTTCTATGTGTTGTTTACATAAATAATAGGTGTCCTTATAATGAAATTAGATATAAAACTCCTTATGAAATGTGGCATGGCCACATTCCTTCAGTAAATCATATCAGGGTCTTTGGTTCCACCTGTTATGCCTTGATACTTAAGGAACAAAGAAATAAAATTGGTGCAAGAAGTCGAAAATGTATCTACTTGGGGTATTCAATACCTCCAAAGGATATCGCATCTACGATGAAGTTAATAAGAAGTTTGTAGTATCTAGAGATGTCATATTCATTGAATCTTCCAAGACTGACAATGTTGTTGAGCGGGAAATTGATTTCTTGGATAGATTCACACATGAAAATTAATTTCAAGAATTTGATAATAAAATTCCACATCTTGAAGGGGGGATACCTATACTGAATCAATCTGTGGAATCATCTTCCGAAGCACTCTCTCCCCCACATGAAAAACCAACCACAGATGAAACATTGAATGATGTGATTGATAGAATTAGGAGACTGAATCTTGATTCAATCCTAACTCAGTCAAATTAGTAGCCTGGGCCATCATAGAAAGGTCCTCCAAAATGGATGACAAATACACTGGAAAATGTTTTTCCTGATGAGGATGGAAATACATGAACAAGAAGTTCCACTAGGAAAAATGGAGGTTATGTAGATGATTCTGATTTACTTGTTGATATGCATATTTATTCTAATTTTGAATTGAATTTGTCTATCGATCTTGAACCATCTTCCTTCAAAGAATTTTCTTCTCACAATGAATGGAATGAAGGGACACAAAAGGAGTACGATTCTTGATAAAGAATGGGACTTGGAAGCTGGTTGATCCTCCATTGGGAACCAAACAAATTGGCTACAAGTGGGTCTACAAGAACAAGTAAAAATCTGATGACTCACTTGAAAAGCACAAACCTAGGCTTGTGGCAAAAGGTTTTACATAGAAAGAAGGGGTCGATTATGAGGAGACTTTTTCGCCCACAGAAACATGGGCTACCATCTAGACACTCTTTGCCTTAGCAACTCAAAATGGTTGGAAATTCCATAAGATGGGTGTAAAAACTAATTTCCTAAATGGAGATCTAAAGGAGAATGTTTTTATGTCCTAGACAGAAGGATTTGTTGTGAATAGACAAGAACACAAAGTATGCAAGCTTATAAAATCCTTGTATGGAGTCAAGAAAGCACTGCGAGCTTGGTATGAGAAGTTAACTGAACATATTTTGAAACTTAACTTCAAACATTATGATCTTGATGTTGTAACTTTGTTTGTCAAGAAAGTTGGAAAAACAATTGTATAATTTGTGGTGCATGTAGATGATCTTTTGATGACAGGGAACAATGAGATTTATATTGCATCCATAAAGAAGGAATTGAAGAAAGGTTTTGAAATGACTGATTTGAGCTATGTTCACTACAATATTGGTATTGAAGTGACTCAACATCCTAAATTTATATTCCTGTCTCAAAGGAAGTACATTGGGGATCTATTGAGTAGTTTTGGCATGGCTGAGTGCAATCATTTGACTACTCCAATGGAACAAAACTTGAAGCTCACATCCATTGAAGGGAAATAATTTGAGGATGTAACAAAGTATAAACAACTTGTAGGAAGTCTCATCTACCTGACTACTACCAGACTAGACATCTCATTTGCTGTTGGAATCCTCTCTAGGTTTATGCAAAAACATTGTGAAGAACATTGGTCTGGTGCAAAAAGAGATATAAATTACTTGAAAGGCACTCAAGGCTTTGGACTAAAATATACATAGGTGATTGACTTCAGCTTGATTGGATACTCTGATTCAGACTTCTATGGAGACAAAGAAACTCAGGTATCTACTTAAGGTTATACTATGAGTCTTGGACAAAGAGATGTCTCTTGGATATCACACAAACAATTGGTTCCAACAGATTCCACAACTGAGGCAGGATATGTGGAAATAGCTGAAGCGAAAAATGAAATTGTGTGGCTCAGGAAAATCTTAGAATATTTACAGATGAAACAAATGCATTCAACTCCACTCATGATCGATAACACTCCTGTAACAAAGTTGGCCAAGAACCCAAAGTTCCATGATCGAACGAAGCACATCAATACAAAATACCATCTAATTCGACATCATGTTGAGGCCAAAACAATCCCTCTACGCCATTGTTCCACAAATGATCAGATTGTAGACATCTTCATCAAAACATTTGGAAGAGAAAAATTTGAAAAATTCAGAATGATACTTGGACTCACCAACGTCCATTCAGATTAAGGGGGGAATGTTGACACCTAATCCTAAGGGATTGGGAGAAATTGTACATTAATGTAAATATGAAATAAGTAAGTTGAAGAGAAACTAGGAAATGAGTCCCAAGGGTCCCACCTCCATGTATATATTCATAGGAAATCTTAATCAATTCAATTCAGTCTTTTGGTGGAGTTACCTTTTCACCTGACATAATCAAATGAAGCAAGAATCAGATTAACATTGTAGCGAAAGAATTCTTGACATGGGTTATTGGGTATTTTTACAGCTACAACCATACAAGAAAATGTCACTCAAGCAAGCTAAGAAGGATATTAAATTATCACCCAAGTAGTATGGCCCTTATAAGGTATTGCAAAATATAGGTACTATGGCATACAAATTAGAGATATTTGCATCTTCACAAATACAACCGATTTTCCATGTTTAATGTTTGAAGAAGGTTATAGTTGACAAGCTTCTAGTTCAAAATATATTTCCAAAACTTTATGAGGAAGGAAAAATCATATAGAGCCTAAGGAAATCACGAAAACAAGAATCTAGCAACAACATAATCGATCAATTTCAGAATATCTCAAATACCAAATGGAATATTCCAAATGGGAGGATGGATATTTTATACAAAAGAATCTGGAACTATTCAAACATCGAGGAAAATTTTTTTTTGAAGGGGAGGGCCATCTTAGGCCCCTGTAATACTAGGCTATCCACCATATTGTTATTTTGTGTCCCATATAACCCCCATATTATTGTGCCCCATAGAAGCCCACTATTGTTATTATTGTTCCCTTACATTATTATTGTTATGTAGGCCCTAATTATATTGTGACCCATTATACTCCTATATATACAAAGAAGGTATTTTCATTTGTATCATCCAAGTATTTTTCATTTATTAGATGTAAAGGAGGTTTCCCCCTCAAAGAGTCTTATTTTCAAGTCATTGATCTATTTTTTCTTCTGTTTTGTGAATTGGTTTCATAACAAAGTATGTTGGAGTTAGTGAAGTTAAAGCTCTAGTTGAAGAAAATGTTGGACAAGGACTATATCAGACCTAGCATGTCACCCTGTGGAGCCCTAAGACTATTTGTAAACAATAAATATGTCATTTTTTAGTGATGCATTGACCACCAACAAATAAATAAAGCCATAGTGAAGAACGCTTTCCTGCTATCTAGGATTGAGGACTTATGTGAAAATAATTAGGTGACTAGCTAAAGAAAGGAAAATATAGATCCAAAGATCTGAGGGAAGGGCCATTGTGTGCTTGATTATGTGCGTGTTGAGGGCCTGTTGGAGGTATGTTGCATGTTGGTATGGTTTCTTATGGAGTGTTGTGAGTAGGGACATACCAACCTCAATAAATTACCACGACTACCTACCTATCCATAGAATGGCCTGGACTGACAAAACATTAAAGTCAGAGTGGGAAGCTTGGGTGGAGGATGTCGCCCATACAATCTCCTTCCTAATGGAACATGTTATAGAAATAAAGGAGAGAGAGAATTCGAAAAGTTTGAAAAATTTGAGAATGTTTTAGAAGAAGAAAAAGGAGAAATGGCTAATGAAAAATATTTCTTCCGAGAGAGCACACAAAGCACCATGAACTGTGGAATAATGGAGTTAGTTGAAGGAAATGGAGAGGAACTATATGTCAACCTACTAGTGCAAAGGAAATAAGGAGCAAGGGTGGGCATGACTAAGCACTGTGCTTTATGAATTGGGAGAGTGTCCCTAGTGACTATATTGAGGTTGCTAGACCATGCATTTAATCTTGATTGCTCATTTGGAAGTTCAGTGGAAGACTAGGTCACTGTGATGATTTCCATGTAGTTGTGAAACTACCAGGTGCTTGTTTCCTAGCCATTAAACCACTTGAATAAGGAAATATAAGTCTCAGTTGTACTTTCCATGAGGCTCTGAAACAACCTAGACAGTGGACTACGAAACCCTATGGTGCTTTCCATGAAGGGAGGATGATAAACCACCAAAAGTATTTGACTCTATCTCTAGGAACTAAGCTAGGAATTATTTGAGCTTGGCTGAATCCCTATATTTTAACTCAAAGTAAGTGAGTCACTATTGTTCTTGTTGGAAGAGAAAAAACTTGGATAGTAGACTCCTTCTCTTGGGTATGTGATTAAGCCTTGGTTGTGAAATTCCTCAGTTTAATCATCCCCTCATACTTTATATTTGGCTCGGGGGTGGTCAAATGAAAGATAGACTATAGTGTGGCTGGCCAATGGTTGGGTGGAGAGTTCAAGTCTCTCCTTTAGTTCCAACCAATTTAACAAACATAGATAAGTGTACTTGCTTATGCATGTTATATTGTAGCCTATGATATTGATTTTTTTTCTTATGATTAATGTTTAATCCTATATGTTCATGAGTGAATGCTTGAAACTCATTGTTCTGCTAACAATTGAACAACTACCTTATATATTTATGAATACAAAGTGTAATCCCGAAATAGGTAGTTAACTACCAGAAGCATGATTATAGGATACCTTGAATTTTTATGATAGATTGCCTAAATTCCACTATCATACTTGAGATTGACAAGCTACCTTACATGTTTATAACTATGTTGGTTATTGTATGTTCATGATGGAAGTGATAGAATATGTGTTTATGCTTCCTTTTATTTACATGCCAATATTTATTGTTAAAAAATAACTCAACCTATTTAATAGTGATGTTGATGTAGCTCACTTTATTCGTGGGTGAAGACTCAAACTCCCAGTGTTACTTTATATTCAATATACTTTCATGTTTCCTGGTGGGCGGAATAAACCAATTCCTATATTAAATCAAGACTGTGGATTAGTACTCAGTTGTATACAATGTCATTATTTCTTTCCCAGTTATCTAAAGCCACCATTGAGGGAAATATTATCACTTGTCACAAATCTACCAGCAACTGGTGCTAAGTGGGACGGTCCATAGGAATAACCCCATAACTTGTGCCCAAAACCAAAAGGTGCTAGCCAGTGAAAATTTTGTAACCACTAGCACTCATGTTTTTTGAATTCAATGAAGTGAACAATCTCATGGCATTGATGGGTGTAGATGGAATATAGTTGTCATAAACAACTCCATATTGTAGGCCTAGTAACTAATAGTACCATCGACCACCGAAACTATTGTATTTAAATCATTAAACTTGTTAGTGACATGAAAAAAATAGATTGGTAAATCCAACTACGATCCTGATGTGGAACCTTGCCACTGATCACCACTCGTTTCCCATCACCAAGTTCGGTGTTGTTTTGTTAAGCCATGTGGGTACACCGATGATAGAATGGATGATGCGACCATGGGTATTTTGTAGAACCTTGACACCACTCATCGATGAGTACTTTGAAGCTTATTGAAGATATTTAAGTGGAAATAAATTATTAATATTGATTGTGGGGGAGGAGGGTGGGGGGGCACTCAAGGTTCATGTTTTATGAGTAGGGGCGATGCAATTTGGATTATCGCCAAACCAACTCTCCCTGATAAATGATTAAGAATGATTGTGGACCCCCCTCATTCCTATATTGATGGGTCACCACTAGGGTGCCACAATACCATTATTTTTTGATTGAAGTGGTTTCCACACAAGCCTAGATGTGGTCCCAATGTGAGAATCGTGTTGCTGGGGAGACCACCCACTGCAAAGATTTGGGTTGATCCAGAATTCTTATAATGAAAAAAAACTACAAAATATGAGGAGGCCCTGTGGGACCTACATATGATACAACGTGGAAATGGACACATGGATTCCATGTAGTAACCATAATGATGTGGACCTATAATGTTATTACATGGCATATCCACATTGACTACATGTAGATGCCACATGTCTATACAACGATGACATGGACCTATATTAAGTTGACGTGGAAATATAATAAGGGCCACATGTGGATGCCACATTTCAACCCAATGCTAGTGTGACATAATATGATTGGTCAAACCTCAAGAGGGCACAAATTTCAATCCAAGAGT
This sequence comes from Pinus albicaulis, assembly GCA_034641835.2. NCBI lineage: Eukaryota > Viridiplantae > Streptophyta > Pinopsida > Pinales > Pinaceae > Pinus > Pinus albicaulis. The sequence continues at coordinate 716,368,403 of CM076582.1, forward strand.
GAGATTGAGATAAAATTTATAGTGTCAGAAAAATTTTGATGAATTGAGCGTGATGTTGTTATCAGAAGTTAATTCTGAATATTTATGAAAGCAAGAATTCTTGCTAACTCTATGTTCATAACAATCCTTCGAGATTGGGTTAAGTAGAAATTAACACCTTTCTCATCCTGATAATATTTAAGGAGGTGGAAGGTAGGGTTATATTACTCATCATACAATTTGAAGGGTGGTCGTTAGAACAATAGAGAATGGAATGGTATTGTTAGAGGACTATGTCTGATTTGACGGCTAGGCCTGGGAACAACGTTATTGTTAAAACTCAAAGGTCCGTGAATTTTTCCATAGATCCAAATGATAAAGGTGGATTATTGTTGCAATCGAGTTTTTCATTTAGAGGAATGCAAAATTATCTTTTAATATGTTTTTTGAATACCTCAAGTATTTGATGTTTTAGTTTTTTTATTAAAATTTGGTGATATAACTGTTACACAGTATTTTGACACCGTCCCTGCAATCCCTCGTCCCATACATTGGAGGACTATTTCCGTGACCTGTGAATAGTAAAATGTCCTGAAAACACCTTGATGGCATCCTTCTGCATAAGGGCAAGAATTCTCCTTGAGAACATTTCCTTATAAAAGCCCCAAAAACCCATGTTTTGGCATTGGTGCGAGTAGGCAGCTCATCCCTCGCGCCAATGGGGAAAATATACACTAGTGGGCATGCCAGATGGCACTCTGTCCCTGTGTTGTACCCGTGCCAACCTATTTTGGAATGTTTAAAAAAAAATTGAGGTGGAAGTTTCCTTTAACCACCTCGAGAATGAATCATCGAAAAGAGGTTGGGCTGTTTGGCTCTAGATCTCCTTGTTTAGGAAGAGGTTTTCCACCTCTCATGGAACCTTCCTAAGAGATAGGACTCTCCCCCATGATTATAGAGAGCCTAACCTCTCCTTATCCCTCTATAAAAGCCTTCCCTCTCTATTTTCAACCTAGCTGAACATTTGGGAAGAAAACTATAGCAGAGTGACTATTGAGAGCAGAGCTAAGGAGAACCCCATAAGAGAGAGAGCCTTGTCTAAATTCCCGACAAGCTTTGTGAGACACGCTCTGCTGGAAGCCCTGCCAAAGGAAGAATGCGACGTCGGAACTCGGTTGTAATCTTTCTTTCATATTTTAATATATGCTTGACTACGTTATTGGTTGCACTGTTGTATTGCTTATCTGTGTAATGAAATTTGGTTCAATATTTTCCGACTGATTGATAGTTACATGTTTAAATTATTATGTTGTATGTCATTTTTTTTTCTCTGCATGTGTACATGTGTTCAGATGCGGTGAGAAAAAGGATTGTGATCTATTGAGCTAGGAATGGGAAGCAGATCTTCTTCTTCGACGACATCAGCATAGGACTTGAGGTAGGTTATCTATCATAGCTTTGTCTTTTGTAACTAGGAATTGGTATCGTAGCATGTTTTGTTTGTTACTAGACCCACTCTTGGGCTAGTGGGATCGCCTCTATCTGCAGAGGGGATTTACCTCTCCAAAAAATTGGTGACTCCACTGGGGATCAGTGTGAGTTAGTCCCTCTCCCATTGGGTTGTGTTTTGGCTTTTTGTTTGTCTAGTTTTCCTTTCTGGTTCATCTTGCTTGGTTTGAAACCCCTGTTCAGCCCCTTGGAGATCAAACCTCTTTGTTTTCCTACCTGACATTCACACCAACGGGCATGAGTTTCCAGTTCATTACCCGCGCCATTGCCTGTTTGACGCAAATTATAGCCAGATAGGCGCGCCAACCCTGGTAGGGTTTGTGGTTTGCTTGGTTTTGGAGTTTTTGAGCCTGAGCTTTGATCCTGATTGTTTTTTCTGACTTGTTGAGTGCTTTAGAGTCATTTTTGACTGAGATTAGCCCTTGTCCTTCGGTTGTTTGCCCTTCTCTGTTAGTTTTTCTTTTCAGCCCTAGGTTTTCTAGGTGCTTTAGCCTGCTGAGCCTCCCATGGGAGTTTTGGGTCCTTGGTTTCCTAGTCAACTTCGTTTATGTTTCTTTACATTCAGCTTCTTGGATCCATTCGAGTGATTGCATTAATTGAGTGATTGTCCTCTCTTTTGTTCAGTTTTACTCTTGTCACTCCAAGCCTAGATTACACGACTTGTTTGGGTCTCTTTTGAGATCTTCCTTTGATTTGAAGGATTTCGTCATTGGTTTGAGTCTTGCTTTGCTTGTTTTGAGTTGAGGGAAATTGTTTTGTTTCATCTCTCGCTTCACCATTCTAAAAATCAGTGTTTTGATTTATTTTTCATATCATTTAGTGCGCTTGCTCTGATATATTGAAAAATACAAAAAATCTGTTGCATTCTTGATTAGCATAGTGAAAATTGGAAAATATTTCGCATTTCTAGCATTATATAATTCTAGGGAAGAGTTTTTCAGTTTCATTAGCTCGCATCAGGCATTGTAGTGGATATCTTCGCATGATTTATTGTAGCTATCACTTGAAATCTCTAACTCTCTCGTAGATAGCTCTTCATTGAATGAAATGGTGTCTTATGGCATGTAGCTTGCATTAAGGGATTTGTGAGATTCAACATTCGGTAGGACCTTGGAATTGAAACGTAAATTGAAGATCAACTTTAAAATTTATTGAATTAACCTAAGGCAACATTGAAACTTAACGCAATATTTAGTGGTCCAAGTTAGAGACGTGTTTCGGCATCTTTAAGCCTAGCAGCTGTCGCTCACCATCTGGCTTCAGACAACGCTAGTACGGACTTGTGCTCCCCATACCGTCAAGTATATAAAGGGATACCCCTCTAGGTTGCAATCCTTTTATCCATAGGAAGCCAAGTCTGCTACCTTGTGACCGTGATACACCGAACACAACATTCGGGGAGACTACCTGCACGTACATCAAGTCCTTGGTTGATTTATCTTTCATTTTATAATCAAGGTGTATATGGCAGTTCACGGGAACCTGGTACACCCTTTTACCTAGACTACCTGAGCAGTCATTTTGATCTTTACTGACTCCATAAATTTGAAAAGATCATCGAGCACTTGTCCTTTCGCGCTCGCTTAAAACTGAAAGAGACTAGAGTCATCTTTGACTCTTTCTCGACTCTTAAAACATGAAACATAAAAATTTTGTTTCAATGTGGTAAAATAAACTACCTACGATTACACGCCCATTAAAGATTGATTTCTTGGTCTGTTTTTGTTTGCCTTGGTTTTAATCCAAGAGTCTTCACCTTCAATATTTTCTCCTTTTCTAGTGTGCTACAGTCACAGTGGCAGAACTGTCAGTTTCTTCTACTGGTATTCCTTACACGGACGATTCATCTATCCTAGGTCTCTGGCTCTATCGAGCTTGAGCAGCATGTCATCCTGTCTGAGTACCCCTTTGGGGAACCAATTGAATTTCATTAGCCTCTTTCCAACACTTGGTTTGGGTTTGGGGTTGGGGAACATTTTCTCCCTCTTACATCGGGATCACCATTTTTGGTTGTTGTCATACCTCCTAGCCCCCGTACTCTTTTGCAAGATCTTACGGTGGATTTAGACATGGACTCGTCTGGTCTTAACGGCAGTGAGGGTATTCCAGTTTTTGATGAAGGATACCAAATTTTCCCTGAAGGCGTCCAACCAGATCCTACTCAATATTCACCATTGGTCTTGCTTCCATCTGGATATAGGTCTTTAGGTTAGGTCATAGCAGGTATTGCCTCAATGGCAATGTCAACTCCGTCAAGGGGGCCAGTTCTTTCGTCACACTTGGTTACATCTGTCCCCACTAGTCTTACTGTCTATGTGGCTGCATCGGCACTGGCTGTCACTATTCAACTGTCAGGAGTTTCAAATTCAGTAGAAACTTCGATTGCTATGGCAATCCCTGACTGCCTTTCGCCGGAGGAGTATCGACTGTCTGTTCAGCAGTAGAACTCCCAGGTTTATCAGTCCCCTTAGGATCCTTATCAGTCCTACTTTTCTCATTATGGGGCAGATGGTACTCCGATTTATTCACTTCCATTCCAACATGATGAGCATGGCAACCCCATCTACTTGCCTACTCCTGAGGCTTATTAGTTCCTCCCTGGTTGTATACCTACCTTGCCTGTGCAACCCTCTAACCAACTAGGACAACCCTTGTAGGGAAAACCTTCGGTTCAGCAAGGGTATGCTTTCGGCCCACAAGGACAACCCTTTCAGGGACAACCTTCGGCCCAGCAAGGGTATGCGTACGATCCACAAGGCCAACCCTTATAGGGACAACTTGTGGTCCAGCAGGGATTGTTTTATGGCCCGCAAGGGTAGCCTTACAATCCTCAAGGTCAACCTTTACAGCCTCACCCTATGGTCCAACCAGGGAAACCTCAAGGACCAGCAGGGAAACCGTTATATCAACCCAGACCTTCATATGGTCCTGGGGAAAAATCCATCCATCTCAACCATTGGTGCAACCTCAGCAGCCATATATTCTGATTGGTCAAAAATTTGCACAACCAGGGCCATCTTATGGTCCTGCCACAGGCCAACCTGGTCCACCCCAACCATCAGGCCAACCTACTCAGCAGGGGCAACCTAGTGGCTCTCATCAGTCGGGTCAACTTGCTCAACTAGGACAACCTGCACAACCTGTAAACCTTGCTCAACTGCCGCTCTATTCTATGCCACAGTCGAATCCACCTGTGCGCCCGACTTATTCGGCTCAGCAGGGCCCTACTTACCAGCAGCCCGTTCGACCCCAAGGCGGTTATCACCCTCAAGGTTAGTATCGACCAGTTTACAACCCGCCTCAAGGTTCTGGCTATTACCCTCAACAACTAGGCTATACTTATACTCCACAAAAAAATCCCCACGCTGCTCAATCGAGGCCCACATATACTTAGAATCAGTATCTTGTTTATCAACCCCTGTATCCTGGTTCTCAGCCGCCATATCAACTGAATTATCAAGCTTATACCCCTTATGGTCAGAATCCTCAAGGATAGAACCCATGGGGGCAGAATTATACTCAACCAAGGTGGACTATGGGTACAGGTCCTTATCGAGGACCTGCCATGCCTTTTAACCCTCAATTACCGTTCCTTGCCACGTTGGAGTTTCCAGATGTGTCTCAACTGAAAAAAGATCTGATTCTTCATAATCCTTATTGGCCTCCGGTCCCAAAAAAGGTTCTTGGTGATTGTCCCAAGTTTGAGGGAAAGTCCGGAGAAGACCCCCAAGCACACGTCATGACATACCATTTGTGGTGTTCTTCTAATTCTTGGGTCGACGACTCTATTCGACTTCATCTTTTCCAATGCATGCTCACCGGAGTTGCTTCTAAGTGGTACATTGAACTGCCTCATGGCATCTTTCAAGATTTCAACACTCTTGCTATGACATTCCTGACTCATTTCCAGTTTCCAGTTCGTTATGAAGCCGGAACGCATCTCCTAACATCCTTGAAACAAGACCCAGCTACCCATATCTCGGACCACATTCATGAATGGAGACGACATCGTCACCTGATCAAGGTCGAAATTCCTGATCAACTTCTTACTCATTGGTTCACTACCTCTTTTGTTAACCAGTTTTCGAAAGATATCGCCATGGGGGCATGTGTAACCGAGGAACAAGCCATCACTCGTGCCCGGTACCTTGATCTAGTGTACTCTCAATCGGGCACTTTGTATGATATCTTGACTGAAGCTCCACGGCCTGGGACCTCTAAAGCGCCGGCTACCCCATCAGTCGACGACATTATTGGTTTCGTATCTTAGACTTCATGGAAGTCTTCTAATGGGAAGCAGAAATCGAATTCTTCCAATACTTCTGCTCCTCAGGCTTCCCCAGATTCTGGTAAAACCGCGGAGGTCAACGCTATTCAGGCCAATCCTGCAGACAAGACCTCCAAAGGGAAAAAGAAGGGCAAAGGCAAAGCCAAATCCGATGCCCCAAAACCGGAATCGTCTAAACCCCATGCTGATGATGGTTCACAGCGAAAACCGAAGTATCCCTGCCTGATTTGTGAAGAGGATCACTACACTAAGGATTGTCCTCAATGATCTGAGGTTAGTCAACTACTTAAAGGTGCTAAGGGAACTTCGGCAGTCCTTAAATAACCTTTCCCATCTCAGCAGACCCAGATGGTCGATCAATCTGCACCATCTGCGTCATTCGGTTCTTAAATTTTCATGATGAATGGTTCGACACCTGTTTCCATCGCTACTCGGTCGAAAGATTATGCCAGATCACATCAGGCAGCCGGGAAGGAGGTAATTGATGGTCCTCCTCCCCCACCTGCCTCTGGTCCCCTTGAAATTGAGAAGCCCAGTGTTGAACCCGTTATACGACCACCTTCTAAAGGTGTTCTCCGGAAGTCTTCCTATAATCCTAATGCCCGTGCTGCTCAAAATTACAGTATTATTGAGGATTTAGCGCAGGCTCCATCCGCGATGTCTGTGTTGAAAGTCCTCCAGAGTTGTCAGTCTCAACGGAAAGCATTGTTATCTGTGATTGGCTGTATTGATCCTACCGATTTTAGTCTTCTCAATTTCGATCTAGAGAATTTTGTCCCCCGACTTCCACACTAGATTGCGCTTGTTATACAATTCGGTATTAACGGTCTCAACATCCATAGGGTCATAGTGGAAGAAGGTGCATCTACCTGCGTCATGTCATCTACTTGTTGGAAAGATATTGGCTCTCCAGCCCTTAATTCATCACCCAATGCCCTTGAGGAATTCGATGGAAGGGAATCAAAACCCTTGGGTGTTCTCGCTAGCTTACCAATCAAATTGCAAGGAAATAATGTCAATGTTGAAGTGGAAGTTGTTGATGAAAAACTCAACTATAATCTTCTACTCGGTCGTAGTTGGACTCACGCTATGTTATGCGTTCCGTCCACCCTCTTTCGACTTCTGAAGTTTCTGCATGAGGGAAAAATTATTACTGTTGATCAGTTGTCATTTTTTACCTCGTCTTCCGAGAACAACGTGACATACATGGACCGAATTCCCAATCCCCCTGATAGCATAGGGCCAAGTCTTTTCAAATATCCCGCTCTCATGGGTATTTTTCCCTTTTAGCCACCCAATACCATTCAAGTCAATATGGTCTCTCGGTCAGATGACCCTTGGATCATCCCTTAACCTGAACAGGTTGATTCGCTTGGAGATGCAATGCCGCTTATTCCCATCGAGATCAATTATTGTGAGCTAACGGTTGCATCTGATTCTCCCCCTCCTGAAGCTGCTCCTTTGAGCATGTCTCTCAACGTGTATTCTTAATCCCCGTGGCTTGGCGATTCAGATTCACCGGATCCTTTAAAATAAGTGTTTCCATCCGAACGAGGCTATTATGGAAACAATGTCTCTTGAGGATCTACCGTGGGGAGATGGCCATCATCGTTCCTCGTTTATGCCTTACCTTAGGTCCATGTCTAACTCTCTTGAGTGCTTCACGTCCCAAGTTCCTTCTCCATTGCTTCAGACACCCATTTTGACTCATGAAGTCTTTTCGGAAGGTAACTTGGGGAAAATTACTCAAACGATGCCTATCGACATCTCCGTTAAACCGGGGATCGTCGAGAACATCCATGTGGGAGTCACTTGTTCCTCTGAGGAAGTCCAAGTGTACACTAGTCTCTTTCGTGAATTCCGCGATGCTTTTGCATGGTATTATGAAGAAATGTCTAGAATCGACCCCAGTATCGTGGTGCACGAGATTCCCACCTACCCATGTGCGAAGCCTGTCCGCCAGCGTCTTCGTCTCGTGCATCCTCGAAAAGCTGCCGCTATCAAGGCTGAAGTTGAGAAACTTCTTAAAGCGGGTTTCATTTATCTGATTCCCCTAACTGAGTGGGTTTTTAATATAGTTCCCGTGGATAAGAAATAGGGCGCAATTTGTGTTTGTGTTGATTACCGTGACATCAATCAGGCCTGTCCTAAGGATAATTATCCCACCCCGTTTATCGATTAGATCATTGAAGATTGTGTGGGAAGTGAAATTTTCTCCCTTATGGATGGTTTCTATGGCTATAACCAGATTAACATTCTCCCTTCGGATCAACACAAGACCTCTTTTATTTTCCCATGGGGAACGTTTGCATATAGAAAACTCCCGTTTGGCTTGAAGAATGCTGGGGCTACATTCCAACACGTCATGTCCTATGATTTTCATGATATTCGACATATTGTCCAACCATACCTAGATGACCTTCCGGCTCATTTAGCTGTGCAGAAAGACCACCCAGAACATCTTCATCAAATATTTCTTCATTGTAGACACTACAATATTAGGCTCAACCTGCACAAATGCGTGTTCTGCGTCGACTCCGGTAGACTCTTAGGATTTATCATGTCTAAAGATGGAATTCGCCTTGACCCTCTTAAAGTTGAGGCTATTGTCAATCTCCCCTCCCCGTCCTTGTTACATCAACTGCAGAGTCTTCAAGGGAAAGCCAATTTCCTACGTCGTTTGATCCCAAACTACGCCGAAGTAGCCAAAGGATTTACACGACTCCTAAAGCAGGACGTCCCTTTCTGTTGGGACGAGATTTCCCAACAGTATTTTGATAAACTTAAGACGTTTCTTGTCAATGCTTCGCTATTACGTCCTCCAAATTACCATCGTGATTTCACCCTCTACCTAGCTGCCGCCTTCAGCACGATCGCCATGGTATTGATCCAAGATGATGATGACGATAACGAACATGTTGTTTACTACCTATCTCGAAACCTTCTCGACCCTGAAACACATTACACACATGTCAAGAAGTTAGCGTTGGCTGCGATCCGGGCCGCCCAACGTTTTCATCATTACATTATTTTACGCACGGTGACCGTGATTTTTGACTGTAACCCCATGACTTATATTCTGTCATGGCAGTTACTGGGGGGAAAATACTCGAAGTGGATTTTCATCCTCCAAGAGTTTTATTTGGAGTTCACTACGACCAAATTGAAGAAATCACTTGTATTTGCTGATTTGATTTGTTCTCTCCTTGCTGACTCTGCTCCGTCTTCCTCTGAAGATCATATACCAGACGAAACTCTCTTCCTGATCAGCACCCTCAACCCGTGGTATGGTGATATCATCGTGTACCTCCAAACATCTACTTTCAAGTCTGAGCTAACAAAAGATGCCCGATGCCGCATTCGGCATCAATCGCAACCTTATCACATTGTTGGAGATACCCTCTATCGGATTGGAGTTGATTATGTACTCCGCCAATGCCTAACGCTCGAGGAAGCAGAGAAGGTTTTAAATGATTTCCACAGTGGCACCTATGGTGGTCACATGTCTGGTTATGCCACTGCACAGAAGATCCTTCGTGCTGGCTACTTCTGGCCGTCTATTTTTAAATATTTAATTGTTGCAGTACGTAAATGCCATGCGTGCCAGATTTATCAATGCAAGATGCGTGTGTCGCCTGGTCCACTACACCCTTTCATTACCATTGGCCCTTTTGCCAAATGGGGCATAGATTTTATGACGTGTAACCCTCGTTCGGCATGCCTATATCATCGTTGCATTGATTACTTTATGAAATGGGCCGAAGCAATGCCTACACTGGCTGTGGACGGTAAGATAGTGGCACAGTTCATATTCAATCACGTTATTTCTCGATTCAGTGTCCCTCAAGCCATCATCACTGATCATGGTTCCCATTTTTGGGATTGTATGATGGCCGAGCTGACATCTAAGTTGGGTCTGTGCCACGACAACTCAACGCCTTATTATCCCCAAGCTAATGGCCAAGTTGAAGCTGTAAACAAGGTCCTTGTCACCATGCTTCAACAAAAAATTGGGATCCACAAATCGAATTGGCATCTCATGTTGTTCTTAGCTCTCTAGGCTTACCGAACATCGATAAAAAATGCAATCGGGTTTACCCCATTTCAATTGTTATACGGTCTAAAAGCCACGCTTCCGATTGAATGTGAAATCCCTTCACTTAAGTTAGTTGTGGAATTACTGCCTGATACTTCACCTGAAGAAGAAAGTCTCCTCTATTTAGAGATATTGGATGAAATTCGTCGCTTAGTTGCCTTGGTCATCGAAGCACAGAAGAAGCGAGTCAAAGCCCATTTTGACCAATCAGTTTCTCCTCATTATTTCATCGAAGGCGATCTCGTTCTTCTATACGACCAAGCTCATGATAAGCTGGGGGTAGGAAAATTCCAACCCATGTGGCATGGGCCCTACATCGTTAAGTGTGTGTTGCAAAATGGGGCTTATGAGATCATTGACTATGAAGGGTGTCCTTTATCGCATCCCAGAAATGGGTTGTACTTGAAAAAATATTATGCCTAAATTATTCATGCGTGATATTTGTACATAGGTGATTGTTTTCATTTTGTGTGCATTCTTTGGTGTGATGCACTTTGTGAGATTTTTCTGCTTATTTGGGTCTTGTTTGCTATGCAGATGTCTATTTCCCCTTATGTCGGTTTTGCGGATGGTGCCTCCCGCAGTACCAGGAACTTGTCTTCGGTAGCCTGGGTAATTTATGATCCTGATGGTGAGTTGATTAACTTACAAGGTATTTGTCTGGGACCAGCTGTCTACTCAACCTAGTGTTCCTAAGTTGATGTCATAAATTGTCAACCAGGGCTAGTAAACTGTTGAAGTGAAATGCACTATATGTGCCTAGGTATCTTCTTCCTTCTTCATTGTGTTTAGTGTTTTCTAATGTTTTTGAGTTTTGTGTTTTTATGATAAGAGGAAATTAAGTTGTTGGCAAAGAGAAGTTATTAGTCACTCTAAAAACAGAGCAAAATATAGACTATGTATGACACCTAAGAACAGAGAATGCTAACTTACAAATTGCAAAACTTGACAAGAAAAAAAATAACTCATAACATAGACTCAATCCAATTCATTTAATTAGAATTAGGTTGGCACAACTAAAGAAAAGGATAATTTTAATGAAATGAGGTTCTTCTAAGCAAACAAAAACTTACAAAATCACAGAGAAAATCTCATCCTTGGTTAGAAATTTGTTGGAACACAGTTAGAAGAGAGCATCTGCAACATAGTAAGAAACCATACTCTAAATTAACTTTTGACACTAAAATTAATCTATTATGCAACTCAAAATATCACTGTTAAGCCTCATTCAAGTGTTAGAAATATTTTGGAACAGTTTTGGAAAAAAGGCAGTTTGTAAAATTATGAGAAATTGCAGAACAGTCAAGACTTCAAAATGACATTGCCAATTCTTGTTCCTATGATATTGATGTATTAGTAGAGATTAATAACAAGAACAATTTGTAAATAATGAAGCCCTTTAAGTCTAATTTAATAGAACTAACATACAACTAGCTAATAAAACTTAAAATACATTAACAGAACCTGAACTAATATGCAATTCCGAAATACTACAGCTGAACTAGAATTGAAATACTACAGCTTCATCTCATTCAGTGTTAGTGATATTTTGGAACAATTCATAAGGACAAGAATGGCTGTAACATTCGGTGTAAGTAGGCATAAAACATGAAGTTCAGAAAACTACTTAAATTAGGAACGAAACATAGCTGAAGTTACTTATCTAAACAATATGCACAGAGCTTCTCGGGAAGTAGGGGCCCTCTACCACCAGATTAGCATACGAATCTCCTCAATATTTCCTCAGATCATGTATTAAAGTGATTATTCTTTCATTAAAGGAAAATTTTTCAAAAACAGAGTATTACGGTCTTGGACAACTTAACAATAAAACATCAATCTAGCTAACTGTCTCTCGGTCTCCCGAGTCATTCTTATAAGAGAAATACATAACTACCCTTGAGAAGAAATAGGGATAAGTGTCTTTCCCAATTAAAATCAAATTAGAACTCTTGTGGAAGCCTCGTACTTTTGCTGAAGACATCTATAGAGTTCTTGTCCCGGTAGAAGTCTACCTCTTAGTTTTGATTTCTTCCACGTGCATAACCACTTGGAGATTTTTGCTCAGACTTCGTAGAGGGCAAGGAATGATGTAGATGAGGTCTGGAATTCAACCATATGTGTTTTTTCTTAAAGTGACACCTATAACCTGTGTGAACATGAAGATAGATGCGGAATAGGCGACTAGCTACAGAATGGCTGCATTCTGTAGCTAAGTCCAGTAAAAAATTACTACAACAACAAAACCACGAAAATATAGCAAGTCAATCATTATATGCATTCCTAAAGTGACTTTAATTAATCCTATTGATCTTTCAAGCCTGCAACTGATAAAGGACAAAGGAAATGAAGTGAAATTTGGTGAAAGAGAAGGACATCTTTGGGGCTCAAAATACCCGCACTGCAAATATTTTGCATGTCCTCATGCAATTAATCCATGTATTCTAAAAATTATGCTAGGACATCCGACTTCCTTTTTCTGCTTTGTTTGATGTTCAATGGCATCCTAGGCTTCCTTATGAACAATTTGAATCTCAGGTTTATAAGTGCCTTACTCAACTTTTTGTTTTTCTTCTTCAGCTTCTCATTAGCCTTGTACAGTTTTTCCATTTGCAGAGAGAGAGTTGTGTTCATGTTACTCTTCAGCTTGACTTGTTCCCTGAGAATTTCATTTTCATTTTTTTATGTGCCTATTAAGTACTTCCAGTTCATATTTATCTCTTCTTAGTACTTCAATTGCAGACCCTGGTGGGCTAGGAGTTCTTCCTTTGCTTTTTGAGGCTCTTTTTTCCAATGAATCAACATAATTATAGATTTGTTGTTGTGTTGGGTCTACCTCCGGAGTTTCTTCATCAAGATCCTCTTCGTACTGGTATTCAGGAGATTTATCAGCTGGTGTCTCTTCATCTTCAATGTTTATGCTGCCTATTTTTTTAACTCCTGTCTTCTTCAATATGCCTCTAAGCCTATGGCTTCGTCTTAGTTTAGATGGTCCCTCACCTCTCTCCTTGGCATACTTTCTTATTATCTTCTCCTTTTTAAGCTGTTTCTTAATTTCAACCAATTTCTCAGAAATAATCTCCTCACTGTCTTCTTGTATGGACTTACCAGTTTTAATTTCAACAGATTTGGAAATTTTCCTTCTCCTGCTTCTTCTTGCAAGTTTGCCTTCATATGGATATTCCTTGGGTTCTTCAAAGTGATTCCTCACTAGGAAATCATCCCAATTGTCTCCCACCTTTCTCAAATGATGTTCAATTAGGATTTTAACGAGACCATGGTGATACAAGGTGGTTTCCAAGAATTGAACCCTCTTTTGGACATTAAAAGCCATTCTCTTTAGGCTATGAAGTAAGAAGAAGGGTAAATTGATTTCTTCATCTAAGAAATGCATCATAAGCCGAATGTGATAAACATATAGGGTACCAAACCTTCCCTCACAAGTTATAAACTTTTGCAAAATGAGAAACATATTTCACCATTTATTCTTCAGTGCTGAGCTAGGGATGCCCTTCTTAAAAACTGAAATATCCATACCTGGTGTTTTGAGCATCTGCCTCCATGCCTCATTGTGAAATTCCTTGTTTTTGAACCATCGTTCACCTTGCCTTGGTAATTCTGCTGCTTCTGCAATGAAGGATTCTATAATAGTGAACTTGACATCTCCTATTTCAACCTCTGCTCCATTGAAGGACCGTGCAAATGTCTTAGTTACCTCCTTATGAAAACCATTGAACTTTTCCAAAAACTGTAACCACCCAACCTGTTGTAGCATTTCTCAAATCTGTGGGTAACCCTCTAAGTATTTGGTTCCGACTGGTTCGGACCTTACAATGAGACCCATGGCTTCTTTTCTCAACCTTCAATTTAATGCTCCGTTACTGATCTTCTATTCATGGTAAAAATGGCTGCAGAGAATTATTTTCACCCCAAAGATGCCTTCTCTGTTTATGCAGCAGTAATTAGATATGGAAAGATGATATGAAGTGGTTATGGGATGAGTGAAATACGGTGAAGGTGATTCACATGAATTAATGAGTTTGAGAGCTATCATGAAAGAAAAGACTGCGGAAAAATCTCGTGAGAAATTCAAAATCATCACTGAATACTTTGGGTTAGTGACGTGACCGAATAGGTCACTTCAGTACGAACCGTTAATTTTTAACAAATGATGGTTTGGTATGGCGGAATGGAAGGGATTTTTTCCAAGGTTTTTATTTTATTTTTATGATAGGTTTAATAGGCTTGATCAACACGAATGATCAAAATAACTTTATGAATCATACATCACTTAACTATACTATAACTTTCATAATCTGTCATCATAATAATTTTACAACTTTACCTTAGCCTTTCCTTTCATTTTTGTGGTTTTAATATGCTTTGTGCTCCTTTGAAAATCATTGATTCTTCAGTCTTCATAATCCCTTTGATTTTTCTTGTTGACATAAGTGTGTAGGGTCAATTTGCTGCTGAACAAGTGGTTGCTGGATAGTTGCCTACAGGGTATCTGGCTGCAGAATATACCTGTAGGAGCTTTGAAACATGAAATGAAATGATTTGAAACATGGATGGAGTGTAGTATGAAATGAATTAATCATGGATCATGAAATATGGTGGAATGGAGCATGAATGAAGTGGAATATAATGGAATGGAATGAATCACAAATGTGAAGTGGCATAAAAAAGTGGTCTACAACTTATGATTTGTAATACTCAATTTGCAGAAAGAGATCAAATTTATAAATCTGAGATGGAAATTAGATGGACCATGAAATGGAGTGAATGAGATATGAATGAATGGAGTGAAATGGATCATAAGTGGAATGTGATCACTTATGATTTTATGATAGCTGCTTGTAGGAAAAAGAACAATTTTGAAAAGGTAAAGTGTCAGAAGGATTCTGATTTTCACTTTATCTTTTCTGTATAAACATGCTAATCAAAGATTAGTTTTCATGTTTATACTTTATTTTATTATTATTATTATTTTTTAAATTATTTGTTGGAACACCTAATCCTCCATGGGTAGGTGTGGAATGCGAAAAGTCACAATGGAGTCCAAGTGACCTTGGAATATGAAACCAAGAGTCACACCATTGTAATATAAATGTACATCTTTGTATAATGGAAAATAAGAAAGCCTCACGCTTATCTATCATTGTGTGTTGAGTCTCTTGTGTGTGTGTTTATTCTTCTCACACACCATGTGTGTGCTTAACATGGTATCAGAGCGGGTGATTGCTGGCCCTGCTTCAACTTGAGTGAGCCATTTGTGTTTATGGCTTGTGCATATCTGCAAAAATTCTTGACATTTTTGCAGCACTCAGATATTTTTGCAGCATTCAGAAATTGGCAGCATTCAGAATTTGTTTTGAAGAAGAGCAGCAGTGGTATTGAAGCACATTTGAAGGTTTTCTAAATTCTGATTTTATCTCTGCATTTTAAATTCTGCATTGAAGAGTTGCTGGAAAATAGTGTTTCAAAATTGGTTTCTGGAAAATTTCTGAGTTTTTTCCATTGAAAATTTTCTGCAATTCTGGGTTTTCCTACAGCTGGAAAATATTCTCTGCTGCTGGGCTATAGGAAAAATTTCTGGGTTCTATTGGAAATCTGCTGTTGCATTTCAGTACTTGAACTTCTACTGTTGCCCTGAATTCTACATCTTGTCCATTATATTGTGTATTTGGAAGAAAAAAATTTGGCTGCAATTCTAAAAGTCTCTATTCTACTCTGCTGTTTAAAAAAAAAAAAAAAAAAAAAAAAAAAAAAATTACTGTTCTTGGCCTTTCGGCCTTCCCCACCCAACCTGCAACCTCTATTCCCATTCTCCCAACTCACAGCTCTGCGCCCCCTCATACCTCACAACTCCCATCCCATACACACCTACTCCTTATGCACCATACACACATCTCACACCCTACACCATCGACTCTCCATCTCCCTAACTCACGTTTCCCACGCTCTGCAACACACCTGCTCTACGCCGCCCTCCCCTTTAATGCTCTACCTATCGGCCTTTCGGCCCTCCCTCTTAACACACCTCACAACGTTCACACCTCCCTCCTTTCCCTACGACCTCTACACTCCCTCCCTGTCAACGCCGTCTCCAATCCGCATCTCTCAACGCACGGCACCCCTGCACCTCTCCCTTTCTGCATACACTCCATTTCTACATATCCGCACCCCTCGACTTGCATACATCCCTACTTCAATAGTCGCCCACCCCGCGGACTCCGCCCCACAGGCCCGCGCTCTCCCTCTCCCTTACGGCCCCGTCCTCACTACACTCTGCCCCTCCTCCATTCAACGCTGCACCACCGCCTACTCCACTACCCGTCCACCTCTCCAACTCCTCACTGTTACACGACCTCACTAAAATTTCATTTTTTATTTTAAAAATAGTTTTAAATACCCACCGCCCCCTCCTTTTAAATCAATCTTCCCTCCCTTTTAATTTAATTCCCCTCCCTCCACGATTTTAAATTCAACTTTTTATTTTAAAGTTCCCCCCATATTCCCATTAATCTATTTTTTAATTAATTAAAAATAAAAATAAAAAATCCCCTCCCCATTTTAATTTTTTAATAGCCCCCCTCTTCCATTAATAAACCCCTCTATATAATACCTTTCTTTCCCTCCCATTTTTAATTATTCTCATTTTTTAATTTAAAAAAAAAAAAAAAAGCAGTAGAGAGAGAGAGGAAGAAGAGAGGATATAAACAACAAAAATGAAGAAAATAACATGTGAGCAAATGGATTGAGTACACATAGAGAAAATTGCAGATTTGACATTGTGTGATTTTTGGCATAAGGGTAATTTTTTAAAGAATTTACATGTGAAGACAATTTGCCATCATTGCAAAATAGCTATTTGAAGGAAAATTCAGCTGCCTTAAAGGCCTCTTGCACAAGTGTTTTCAGCTGCACATATTTTGCAGAGATATTGACATTGTATTGATATTGCTTCTTCATTCATAATCAGTATTTGAGTTGTTGGATTGTTGATTGCCCTCCATCATTTGAGGAGCAGATTTTGTATTTTGAGATTTCCATAGCTGGAAATTCTTTAGAGTCATTTATATTTGTTTGAAGGAAGATTGAATCACATTGTAAACGGGTGCATTTTCGGTTGAAGTCGACACTCTTTCATTTTTGAGCCTAAGTTGTTGAAATGGCTAAAATCAATGAGGCATTACAGTTTTTGAATAACCTCATTCATTCCAATGTTGATGATGTGATAAAAATGAGCAAGGATGCTCTTTGTAACATTCAGAGTTGTTTGCTAGATGCACAAGAAAAGATTGAGTTTTTGCAGTTGGAATCTCAGCTCCAACAAGATGAACTTCAGCAAAAGAGTCACCATTCTGAACCTGTTTCTGTTCAGAAGATTGTGAAAGACTCCCACCAGCAGCAAGTCAACAAAGTTCCAGATGATTCCCATTCAGTTCATTGTACTAGAGCAGATGTACATGTAGATGCAGCAGTTCAGCCTGCACTTCTCAAGCCCATCATCAGACCTTGGGAAGAGCTTGTCCACAACAAGCACAGAACTGGTCTTGGATATGAAAAGGATGTGTCCTTTCATATTCCAGACTACACAAAGCCCATCATATTTCAGAGTGCCGAATTCATGTATGACAGTTCACCTGCAACTGTTCCAGATCATGCTTCACTTCCACAACAGATTGAAAAATGCCAACACTGTGGTCGAGTTGGCCATATGAAAGATCACTGTTTTTATCTTCATCGATGCAAGCACTGTGGTCGACACACTCATTCTTCAGACAGATGCTTCAGAAACAAGCCTCCTGCAAGAACCAAGATTCATCTTGGATGGATCGCTTCTTGGCAATGGGCATCAGCAGCCAAGAAGATGTTTACGAAACATGTTAGAACTTGTTCAAGAATATTGAGAAAACTTGTAGTTGAGTTTTCGCCATCATCTCACCTTGTCCCTGACAGGGGGGAAAATGGTGGTCATGTACAAGCTTTGACGACCTATCAAGCGAGCTTGAGCCACAATCTCTCATTCCATGTTCAGAGTTGTAGCCAGCAGTTCAAGCGAGCCTGAGCCACAATTCGTCATTCCGGATTCAGAGATGTAGCTAGAGACACGGATGCCCATGAGCATGCCTTGGTTGGTGGACAACCTTAAACCATTATCTTTGGTTGTGTTGATGCCTCGAAAATCGTTGCAACAACATTGGGGGATGACCACCCGGTCCGGACCTTAAACAGCTCCTTTTCCGTTTGGGATGGTGGCTCCGACTGGATATAATGGGACCAGTTTCCCGATAAAGAATAGAAATGGGTGAATGAGTGATAATAAGTGATAATGAATGGAGTACTTTAATCTATAAACAACAAATATAAATGACTATTATATTCCGGGAAGTTTCTATTCTTAAGTGCAACGTTTGATGATCTATGTTTGTCAATAGGCATATAAATGACACTATTTAATAAACAAAGATGTTTATTTAAATAATAATTACTTCATTCAATTAGTTAAATGAAGTAATTGATAAAACATTGTTACACTTATCTCAGTTTATATCATTGACATATATATGATTGAAAGAAAAGCATACCATAAACATCCAGTAGTGGAAGGAATACAGAAATACTGTTAAAACACATACATATATTCAATAATAGCAAAAGTAATCAAACAACAATTTATATAAAAAGAATGGATTCAGACATAGATAATAGTACCATATGAGCTGCAAGTCATTCCACAATATCAATCGCTATTTGAGATTCTTCTTTCAACGCAAAAATACTTTCACACAAAGACAGTAGTGCACATTTGCATAAAAGCTTCCTTGTCAAAATTAGAATAATTGGTCCAGTTTTATAAAAGAATACGCCTGAAGTATAGTAGTGCAACTTCAGGTTTTAAGTCATATACAAAACTTTACGACCCTTTCTAAATGCATGAAAGGGTCTATAAATACTAATTCTATCTAAATATCTATGAAACTGAAAAAATCCTACTTAATTGGTATCATACAATCTTGAATATCTCCTTCATGGCAATCTGGCAGTCGGCGGCATGAATCATCACTTAGGCTGTTCATCTCTAGTCCTGAGTTGGCATATTTCAAGCATCGGCTCCACTTCTGGTGGTCGGTTAAGGCGAGAACTGAGTTGGGCATCATAGGTGGCATCTTGCATTTCGGGATTGATGCATCCGATTGCATCTGAGAGGCATTTGAGGGCGGCTCTCTGGCTGTAAGGTTTGACTAAGAACATCCAATAGGTGTCCCATGTCAAACTGTTAATTCCTGCGATTAATCTGCCAGTTTTCTCCAGCTCTGAGTAACATGACTGTTCCAATGTTTTAGCTGATGTCAATTTACCTGGGGTACATTGGGAAATCATGTTAGATAAGTAGAGAGTGTCATTAATCAATTCAACCAAATTACTTGTGGTTAATTTGCATCTGGAAACTGCCCTCTCTGCTTTGTTTAACTGATATTGCCATTCCATAAATAATATCTCTTTATGCGATTCTAGGATCTTTGGCAATTTAGCTGACTGTCCTTCCTCAGTACCTTGCCACTCAAGATAATTGGTCACTGTCTCATCGGCCTGCTCGAAGTCTGTTATAGCATCAGCTGATTTATTACTTAGAGATGTTTTTAAGTCACATAAAGGTTCTGCCTGGGCGATTTGTTGACATAACAACTTTATCTGTGTTAATAATGCTTTGTTTATTTGTACTGCCTCTGCCCTGAATTCAGCTACCTGTGGAAGATTCTTTGTTTTCTCAAGCTGGGCTGATATTTGAGCAATTTGCTCATCTTTTATCTTCAACATTTGTTCATTTGCTGTCTTGAGTTGTGCCAATGCCTCTGATAACTCTTTTTGCTTCTGGACTGCACTCTGATCAATTCTCTGCTTTTCTTCCTGCAATTGTTGAGTTAATTGATTATTGGTTTGCTGTTGTGTTAACAATTGCAGTTCTGCCTGCTCTGCCTTCTGCCGTGCTTCTGATAGTTGTGCTTGTAATGAGAGAATATCCTGGTCTTTTGTTTTTAATAAAAGACTTACCTCCGATGCCTTATCTATTGTTGCTGCCGAATAGGCTCCAGCAAATTGTGATAGTTTTGTTAGGTCCTCAGAGGGGTCAAATTCCTCCTTCCAAACTACATTTCCCGTCACTATTAGTTCTGGGAATAGGGAAGGCTGATCAGTCCTTCTCCTCTTCCTTTGTCGTTTTACCACAGCTTTGTGTTTCGGGCTATAGAAGACATCTAAGGGAGGAATTTCTTCTATCTGCAAAATAACTTGATCGGAGGGGTCCTTTGGGATTATCTCTTTTCCTTTAGAACTGGGTAGGCCGCTTGTTTCACCTGGAACTTGTTCTGAAATGGTCTCCTGTGTGTCTGCTACTCTTGATGTTTGGGCTTCCTTTGAACCCTCAGGATTGTTGATAATTGAATCGAATTGCTGCCATTCCTGGAGCAATTCGGGATCAATTTGAGTATCTTGATTTACCTTTATGGTGCTCTGTTCCTGCTCTTTTGTCCGGGTTTCCTCTTGCACTTTCTCCTGTTCAGGCTCGCTTGATCCTGTTGCTGGGCTTGTTGCTAACAGATCTAGGGGCAGAGTTTGCAACCTCCGTTCTCTAAGTCTGTTGAATTCAACTAACCCTTCATCTTGATATTTCATTCTGGCCAACGATCTAACTTGGGACATAGACTCGGCTGTGGAGAACAGGTCATCAAACATATCTTCTTTATGATCAAACTTTGCCAATTTGGCCTGTTCAAGGGCATTATAGGCAACTTTGTCGGGATCAAATTGCCTATTAGGGAGAGTTGCTAGAGTTAATGATTTCATATTTATAGCTTCTTTCTCTGCATGTTTGAGATAATTCAAGGTGTAGACACCACATCTAAGATGGAAAGAGGGCCAGACCTGCTTCTTATTTCTCTTTAGAGTTTGTGTAACACTTTCGGAAATGATCTGATAGGCTATCTCCCTTGCCAGCAGTTTATGAGGTATGTACAGAGGAAGAACATGAGGTTTGGCTAGACTGCCAAAAATTCTTATATAAGTAAATTTTTCCTCTGCAAACCATCTCCCTAAGCCAGTTAAATCAATCCCTGCTTGGTAGGAAATCTTGGGAGCAGGTTTATCAAAAATAAATAGCAATGAATGGCAACATGAAGCCATTGCGTATTTGGTATAAATGGTGCCTATGGGAGGTTTTCCACACTTTCCAGAGTATATGTGAATGGGGATATGGAGTCTGGAGGAGTCCACTTAGCCTCCTAGCATGGGAAATCGAATTAAAACACAAGGTGTCCAGATATAAGCACCGTAGAATGGGGAAATAAGCTCTTCGTAAATGCGGTTCCCGTCCGAAATCAAGAATCGCGGTGGCTAATTTGCTCCGACGAAGATAGTTCCCCAATCCATAATTTCTCTATTACATGTTGCCTCCATTAAAGGAACCATTTCTATAGTGAAATTAGAGGAGTCATGTAAACCCCATAATCTACACATCATGATCCCAGCATAACATAGAGAATCAACAGAATACATACCGGAAGATTTATGCTTGTGTTTTGCTGGATTCTGCCTCCAATTTCGAATGGGTTCGGATTCAGTTTCGTTCTCATTTCAGAATTTCTCCAGAAATGCCTTGTTGTAGTTCTTCTCAGGCTCAGGCAAATGATACATTTGCCTCAAATCATTAGCTTGAAATGAACCGAAGACTCTCCCATCTCTGGTGCAGAAGGTTCTGTCTGTGATTGGGAGTTCCTCAATCGCCCACCTTACTACATCCGTATAAGGGAGAATTTGTTCCCGAGCTGCTATCCGATGAAGGAAAGAGTCAGCTAAGTCCTTTAAAGTACCTTCAGATTTTTGAGACATATCGACTGTGGCTTCTACCGTTGTCACTTCAGGTTCTTCAGCTTCTATCAAATTATAGGTACTTTGCCAAGAAGTTTTGCCAAGACCTGAACATGTAGTATCAGATATCAATCCTTTCTTTTTATTTCCTGGATCAGTGATGGCTTGTTCTATGGCTGGAGAAGCGGAAGCATTTGCAGTTTTCTTGGACTTCTTCCCCATTTTGCTTGCATCTATCAGCTTGGAAGAATTCTGCACAGAGTAAAAAATAAGCGTAAATACGTAGAATTGCGTAAAAAAACCAAATACCTGGGAAATATATTGATTAATGCGTGATGAAGAATTATAAATTTAAGGGCGTTATGATCCAATCCTATCGCATTTAGACTTATTATTTCATTAAATGGTCATAGTGTAAAACCGTCAATCATTTAAATATCCATCACGTCGTTTATTGGTGAAATGATTTGTTTAAGCGTGCCTTGGCCGTTTTGGCGGTTGAGCGCAGGTGAATCTCCATTATAAAGATAAGGCTTTTAATACAAATTAATCGTAATATCCCCGTTTTAACAACTTTTTTGAAGTTCGTGTTTTGGCTTTATCGCATCGCATCGGGACGAAAAGGCGCTTTTCTTATACTGGCATCTCTTGAAATCCTCGTTCGCCGATAGCGATATCACATCGCATCGGGAGCATTTAACTGGTATATCGTATGGTATATCGCCGATCGCTTAAAAGCATGCATGGTATATCGCTTCGGAGCAAACCAAAAGTTCCTTAAGTTATGTTTCCTTTGTCATTGCGATATGCGATCTTGCGATCGCTTTATCGCAATGATAAAAGATTTAATTATTTATATCCCAAGGCCATTATTGGTTTGTAAAAAGGTTTTTTGTAATGTTTTATTTCATTTTCGGACCTTTTTGAATAATACAAAATTGATACCAAAAAATAAAAGGGACCCATTTCATATTATAGTGTTGTGAATAAAAATTATATGAAATGGGGGGTTGTTTTTGAATAATACAAAATTGATACCAAAAAATAAAAGGGACCCATTTCATATTATAGTGTTGTGAATAAAAATTATATGAAATGGGGGGTTGTTGTAGAGGACAACAATTGGCAATTCGCTGGAAGAAACAGTTATCTCTGAAAAGTATGGAAATACTTAAACTTTTTCAAAATAGAGTTTCAATCAAAAGGGAAAATTCTAATATAACTAAGTATATATGCACTCCAAAATAAAATGAAACTATTTTTGCTAATTTCCTCTCTTTGTTGAAAATTAGATACATTCTAAGTTTTAAATAGGCCTCTATTGGTTTATAATGATAAAACAGAAAACCTTTCCAAAGCAGCTTTTATAGTTAACTCGTCTGTCATAGGTAGAGCCGCTGCTGCTAGCAAACGTTCATAGTTCCGACAGGGATACCTTTTAACCATGTTATTGTCCATTATCCCATCCATTTGAGAGTATGATTAACAGAATGAATTCAAAATATGCTTTCATATTTTGTATTTCCTTTTACTTTTTCTGCTATTTCTAAGATAAAAGCCATTGTCCTGGTTTGGTGGCCAGCTGTTTGACAATGCCATTCACTAGTAGTAATCTAACCGAACAAGCTGGCTCGTGATGAGACCCCTTGTCTTATAATTCTAAGCCATTACCCTGTTTTGGTATGTAGTATTGGTAATGTCGGTTAAACTATTTCCCTATGATCATGGTAAGCAGGCTTGTAATAAGACCTCTTATCTTTTATATTAAAATTTTTAGAATTACACTCTGAGTAATCATAAACTTTGGTGAATGGGATGGACAATTTTCTCCTTAAGAGTAAATGGATGACAGGGTAAGAGTTGAAGATGCTGAAATTGGATTAGTTTCTGTTTTGATATTGATAACCTTTTTTGTTGACCAATTTAAAAACATAAAATGATTTTTTAATACTTCTAAACTTTGAGAAGAGTTCGCAAAAATTGAAGGGTGGCTTCAGAATGCAATTATACCTAGTTTCCTAGAAATTGTTCCTCTTGTTTAAGACTTCTATTTATTTAAAAGTAAATATCAACAATCCTTTCTTTTGAGCAACTTTTAAATACAGCAAAGGTCAATGGAAGATACCTTACAACTTTATTTCCTAATGATCCTAAAAATAAATCCTACTTAGAACTAAAGGAGAAGGGATTACCTTCTCAATTGAAGAATTTCTTTAAGATGAGGCCATTAACAGGAAGAGAGTCCCTCTTTCCTGATAGATCTTGTAACATGAATGTCGAATGGCCTATCTTCTCGCTGATCTGAAATGGTCCAAGCCACATCTTTTGGAACTTGGTGTGTTTACCTTTATCCTCATGGGCTTTATCCCATTTCAGAACTAGATCACCAACTTGCAACTGTTTAGAACTAGATGAAGCTGAATCAAATGATTTTTTGATTATCTGCTGATGTTTTGCATGAGTAATTTTGGCCTTTTCTCTTTTTTCTTCTAATTTTAAAATTTGATCATGTCTAAGTTGGATAGAAGAAGAGGGGCTTTCTTCAATAAACTGCACTAGGGCTAGAGAAGGAAGTGCTAGATTGGTTGGTAGTATTGCTTCTTTCCCATATACAAGATTGAATGGAGAAGTACCTATGGAGGTCTTCTGTGTTATTCTATCTGCCCATAGTGCGAATATTAAAGATTTATGCCAATTTTTATGATTCTGCTCAATAGTTCGCTTAATGATTTTAAGGAGATTTTTATTGGTAGATTCTGCTAGACCATTACCCTGGGGATAATAATTTGCAGAATATTTTAGTTTAAAACCTCTTTTAATAGCGAACTCAAACATGGCATTACCAGAGAAATAAGATGCATTATAAAAAACAAGAGCATTTGGGACACCAAACCTGGTAATAATGAATTGATCTATAAATTCTATAATTCCTTCAGAGTTTGTTGTTTTTAACGGAATTGCTTCAACCCACTTGGTAAAGTAATCAGTAGCAGTAAG
Organism: Pinus albicaulis; assembly: GCA_034641835.2. NCBI lineage: Eukaryota > Viridiplantae > Streptophyta > Pinopsida > Pinales > Pinaceae > Pinus > Pinus albicaulis. The sequence goes on from CM076582.1 coordinate 716,393,146, forward strand.
GATATATTTATGTTGTTTGGAAGACTGTGGAGAAATTTCCCCAACGATATCCAATCCCCATTGTTCAAAAGGTTGCTCAATGTTGACTGGTTGCAAAGGGAAAGCTGATTTTCTTTGTCTTCCACTGGAGGTTTGACAACTTTGGCATTTCCTTACATATTCGTGAGTATCTCTGAATAAAGTGGGCCAATAATACCTAGCATGAATGATTTTGTGAGCTGTAGTGTCAGCTCCAAAATGTCCTCCGGCTGGTCCATCATGTAGCTCCTGCAAAACCTTTTGTGCTTCAGGTTTTTCTAGGCATCTTAATAAAACTGAATCATAGTTTTGTCTAAAAAGTACATCATCAATGATTGTGAAGTTTTTTGCTTTTAATCTAATGGCCCGTTTGTTTTTATAAGAAAGATTAGGAGGTGTATATCCATTTTTCAAATAAAAGATTAAATCTGCGTATTGAGATTCAGAATTGGTAATACTTATCTGATTGATTTCTTCCATATGTTCTGTATCACCTGATTCCAGAATGTTGGATGCTCCTGCTAACAACCTGCAAAAACCTTGACCCCTCACAATCTTTGCTGGCTTGATTTCCAAGTCATACTCTTGAAGTGCTGTAACCCAATTGGCCCTTTTCTCACCTAATTCCCTTTGGATCAGTAATTGTCTTACTGCCGAAAAAGGAACTATAACCTTTGTATGAGCTTTTAAAAGAAAGGGCCTATAGTGTTTAATGGCTTTATACACAGCAAAGGCTTGTTTTTCAACTTCGGAGTAATTTAGTTCTGCACCCTGGAAATTTGAACTAAAAAATGAAATCGGTGCTTCAAGTTCATGATCATTAATCTGAGTGAGTACTGTTGCATAAGATGAATCGGATGCGATAGTATACAATGTGAAATGATTAGAAAAATTGGGAGTGTTTAAAGCGGGGGCATTGATTATTGATTGTTTGATTAAATCAAATTCTTTCTTTTCCACAGATCCCCATTTAAACACTGAATTTTTCTTAATCATATTTTGTAATGGTAAAATGATCTGAGAAAAATCAGGAACAAATCTTTTGACAAAGTTGATCTGACCTAAAAAAGACTGCATGGATTTTTTGTTATGAGGAAATGGGATTTTAGAAATTTCTTTAATCCTATCAGGATCAATATAAATACCATCTTTGGAAACAATAAAACCCAGGAGCTTTCCTTGATCAAGAGCGAAAAAGGATTTTTTAGGATTGAGTGAGATACCATACCTTTTGCAGCGTTGAAAATTTTGATTTAAGTCACACAAATGATTGGATCTCTTTCTAGAAAATACAGTAATATCATCTAGGTAGACAACTACTGTTTTATTAATCAATCCTTTGAAAGCGATATCCATCGCTCTTTGGAATGTGGCTCCTGCATTAATAAGTCCGAAAGGCATTTTCTGATAAGCATAAGTTCCCCATTTTGTTCTGAATGTGGTTTTAAGTCTGTCATCAAGATGAACCAAAACTTGGTTATATCCTGAAAAACCGTCTAAAAAGGACATTAATTCAGAGCCTGCTACTGATTGGAGTATCTGCTCCATAGTAGGTAATGGGAAGTTATCTTTGAGGCTTGCTTTATTTAGATTTCTGAAATCTATACAAATCCTAATGTCGCCATTTTTCTTTCTGACAGGCACCATATTAGAGACCCAGTTTGAGTGTCGAACGGGAAAAATAATCTTAGCTTTCAAGAGTTTATTGAGTTCTGATTTTATTTGACTCTCTAAGTCCGGATGTATTTTCCTTAATTTCTGCTGAACTGGTTTCTGATCGGGAAGCATTGGAATGGTATGCTGGATAATAGTTGTATCATATGTCTTTAGATCATCATATTTCCAAGCAAAAACATGTTTATGTTTCTTTAAGAGTTTAATGAATGCTTCCTTTTCTTCTACAGAAAGTCCTAATCCTAGATTAACGTTTTGAGGATTTTGTTCAGTGCCAAGGTTTATCAATTCAAACCTTAAAGTAGAGCTTTGGAGCTTTGGATTGGTCACAGGTTTAAATCTGTCTTTAATATCATAAAGATCTTCAAGCTTCACCACAGGCTTTGGAATTGAATTTTCCTCTGATTTACCTCCCATTTGAAGGTCATGTTTGCTTTCCTCAATGATCTGGTCATCATAGGACTTTTCTGAAGTCAAAAATTGTAAAATGTCTTCATCGTGATTAAATACTCTCCAATTAGTGACATTGTCAGGAATTGATGGCCTAAAAAGTAATTCTATTGAAAATCTATCTAGGCTATAATCTTCGGAGGGTATGAGTCTGGAAGCAACATTGGCTAGCAAGTCTGCTGCTGAATTTTGAGACCTAGGGATAGAAGAAATATTGAATGCAGAAAAGTGCGTGGTGAGTTCTTGTACCAGTGACTGATAATGTTTGAGGTGATTTGAAAGACAATGAATTGTATTTCTCACCTGTTTGACAATAATTTCAGAATCGCCGAATACCTTCAAATATTGCACTTTAAGGCCAATCACTTTATACAAACCTTGGACTAAGGCTTCATACTCGGCTGTGTTGTTTGTGCATTCAAATTCTAACCTACAGGACAGCATTGTTTTTTCTCCTTGCGGGCTAACCAAGATACACCCTGCTCCTGAACCTTCGTTAGATTTGGAGCCATCAAAATATAAAGACCAAAATAAAGAAGTATTAACAATCTTATTTACAGTTTCCCCAGTATCACTAAAACATCTTGACCTATCCGTTTGTGAATAGTTTTCAATCTGTGATGTTAAACTGTTTACTGAGAAAGGGGATGGTTGGGCAGTGAGATTTCCAAAAAATGACTCTGATGAATAATTTCCCAAGATGTTGTTATTAAATGCAATTGGTTGATTTTCCTGTTCAAAATCTGTTACAGTGTGGGTCATGTGTTTCTCTCTATTGATTTTTATTTGATTTGGCTTTCCCCTATAGGGTAACCACATGTGAGACCAATCGGTAGAAATATACCCATGGAGCTTTTCAGACCAATCCCTACTCAATATCAACCCATAAAATTCAGGTATATCAGCTATTAGGATATCAATTCGTTGAACTACCCGTGGATCAGCTGATAACCTGATAGTTACAGAGTTAATCTCTCCTAACACCTGGACGTTGGTTCTGTCTAACTGTACAATGTGTATGGAAGACTTTTGGGGTTCTATGTTCAGTTTGGAACAAACTGAAGCTGGAATTATATTGGATGATGCCCCTGAGTCGATCAAACAGTTGTGTAGGTTTCTGTTGTAGATTTCAAAGGTCAAAAGGGAGGGTGGAGTATGAGAATTCGATCTATCTCCAATCAGGATTGAATCAGTAGCTTCTATCATACCAGAAGGTGGTTGAGCCGAATCATTTGCAGCTTTAGCACTGGGAAGAGGTGAAGAGGGAACATCATTCAATTCTTTGAGAAGCAATTTCTGCTGATGTTTTAATTTGCTAAGTTAAAACATAGTAATGTTTGCCTTAGTTTTCTTCATATCATCAACAATATTGTAATCCATTGAATCAGATACTACTAATGTTTTAGATGTTGAAGGAGTACTTGAAGTTGAAGGCTGGTTTTGGGGAACTGCTGCAGGTGACTTCTTTGTAGGTACTTTTTCCTTTGTTGTAGCAGCACCTGCACTCCGTTTCTTTGAAGTTTCCTGAACAGGTTCGAAGGTACTCTTACTCCTAGTAGAGACAGGAAAAGCTTCTTCATCATTATCTGTATCGGAGTTGGGTAGTATGAAATCCCACATGCCATGGCATTCAACAACTTCCTCTTCATTATCAGTTAGTGAGATTGTTTCCTCTTCCTCTTCTTCTTGATCTGAATCTGCATAAGATATGACATTCGGTGGTTTTGATTCGGTTTTCTTGTAATTCTTAAAGGGCCTTTTGGTTGAAGTTTCAGTGACTTGTTTCTTGATTTCAACCATTTCATTTGACATGGTCTTGAGGACCTTTTGGAGGCCCTCCATATCATATGGATCTTTCGAGGTTTTCTTCTTTGAGTCGTCTTTGAATGAAACTTTTTTGGTTTTTCTTTCCTCAAGAGCTGCTTTCTTTTCTAGAGCATTGATACGTTTCTCCACAGCAAGTGCTTCTTTCATGTTTTCAGCGAGTGTTGGTTTTGCGGCCCTGTCTACAAAAATAGCTATATTGGCAGGTAGGGTAGTAATATACCACTCACTTCTGATTTGTTCACTTGGTTTGGAGGTCGTTGGGATTTTATTCAAAATTTTATTGAAACGAGCATTAAATTCTTTAATTGGTTCCCTATGCTCTATCCTAAGATTGGAGAGATCATTTATTAGTGTAGCTAAAGATCTGTCATCTCCATACTTAGTGAGAAACTGTTCTTGGCAAATGTTCCAACTGGTAATAGAATCAGAAGGCAGGGAAAAATACCAGGATCCTGCTGATCCTTGCAATGTATAAGGAAAAAGCCTAACAACGACATCTTGCTCAGTCACTCCCTTCAAATTAACTGCTAACATGAAGTTATTGATATGTTCCTCAGCTTGGGTTCCATTTTCTGGATTAAAATTGGGTAGCCATTTTTCAGGAGCATCAGGTAATGCATGTAATGGTGCGGGCATATTGACTGCACCAGGTCTGGTCCATGGATCTGCCATTGTAATACCAGTGGTGGATGATACTGTTGTTGAGATTCCAGATGTCTGGGAAGGAATTGATGTTGAGGAGTGAGTAGGTTGAGATGTTGAAGTTCCAAATTCCTGGTGAACAACAATATGTAATGAGGGAGTGGATGATTGACTTCGCACTGGGGAGGATGAGATGGAGGATGTGGATGAAAGTGTTTCACTGTCATAATCTTCAGTGTTTTTCTTTGCCCTTTTCCTTTTAGGTAAAGGGAATTCAGTAGGTTCAATACCGAGCTTCCCACTCTGAAGTCTAGTGAGAGGGTGAGGTAGATTGAATTGCGAAGTCTCACTGCTTTGAGATAGCTCAGATTTCTGTGGTGAAATTGAGAAACTCTGAAGTTTATGGATGAGAGACTGAACTTCAGGAGATTCAAGACTTAATTGTTCTGGAGTATGGTGGGTTTGAGCAGTGATAGTGGATACCTCTTCTTCTTGCTTGGATGCTGGAGAACCAACATGCAATTGGGAAGTAGGAGGTGATGTGGAGGGAGAATTACTCTTAGAATGGTTTGCAGATTTGGGTTTGCTTGCCATTCATAGTTGATGGCCCTCCTTCTAGTGCCAAAAATGTTGATGCCTCGAAAATCATTGCAACAACATTGGGGGATGACCACCCGGTCCGGACCTTAAACAGCTCCTTTTCCATTTGGGATGGTGGCTCCGACTGGATATAATGGGACCAGTTTCCCGATAAAGAATAGAAATGGGTGAATGAGTGATAATAAGTGATAATGAATGGAGTACTTTAATCTATAAACAAAAAATATAAATGACTATTATATCCCGGGAAGTTTCTATTCTTAAGTGCAACGTTTGATGATCTATGTTTGTCAATAGGCATATAAATGACACTATTTAATAAACAAAGATATTTATTTAAATAATAATTACTTCATTCAATTAGTTGAATGAAGTAATTGATAAAACATTGTTACACTTATCTCAATTTATATCATTGACATATATATGATTGAAAGAAAAGCATACCATAAACATCCAATAGTGGAAGGAATACGGAAATACTGTTAAAACACATACATATATTCAATAATAGCAAAAGTAATCAAACAACAATTTATATAAAAAGAATGGATTCAGACATAGATAATAGTACCATATGAGCTGCAAGTCATTCCCCAATATCAATCACTATTTGAGATTCTTCTTTCAACGCAAAAATACTTTCACACAAAGACAGTAGTGCACATTTGCATAAAAAGTCTCCTTGTCAAAATTAGAATAATTGGTCCAATTTTATAAAAGAATACGCCTGAAGTACAGTAGTGCAACTTCAGGTTTTTAAGTCATATACAAAACTTACGACCCTTTCTAAATACATGAAAGGGTCTATAAATACTAAATTTATCTAAATATCTATGAAACTGAAAAATCCTACTTAATTGGTATCTAAACAATCTTGAATATCTCCTTCATGGAAATCTGGCAGTCGGCGGCATGAATCATCACTTAGGCTGTTCATCTCTAGTCCTGAGCTGGCATATTTCAAGCATTGGCTCCACTTCTGGTGGTCGGTTAAGGCGAGAACTGAGTTGGGCATCATAGGTGGCATCTTGCATTTCGGGAATGATGTATCCGATTGCATCTGAGAGGCATTTGAGGGCGGCTCTCTGGCTGTAAGGTTTGACTAAGAACATCCAATAGGTGTCCCATGTCAAACTGTTAATTCCTGCGATTAATCTGCCAGTTTTCTCCAGCTCTGAGTAACATGATTGTTCCAATGTTTTAGTTGATGTCAATTTACCTGGGGTACATTGGGAAATCATGTTAGATAAGTAGAGAGTGTCATTAATCAATTCAACCAAATTACTTGTGGTTAATTTGCATCTGGAAACTGCCCTCTCTGCTTTCATTAACTGAGATTTCCATTCCATAAATAATATCTCTTTATGCGATTCTAGGATCTTTGGCAATTTAGCTGACTGTCCTTCCTCAGTACCTTGCCACTCAAGATAATTGGTCACTGTCTCATCGGCCTGCTCGAAGTCTGTTATAGCATCAGCTGATTTATTACTTAGAGATGTTGTTAAGTCACATAAAGGTTCTGCATGGGCGATTTGTTGACATAACAACTTTATCTATGTTAATAATGCTTTATTTATTTGTACTGCCTCTGCCCTGAATTCAGCTACCTGTGGAAGATTCTTTGTTTTCTCAAGCTGGGCTGATATTTGAGCAATTTGCTCATCTTTTATCTTCAGCATTTGTTCATTTGATGTCTTGAGTTGTGCCAATGCCTCTGATAACTCTTTTTGCTTCTGGACTGCACTCTGATCAATTCTCTGCTTTTCTTCCTGCAATTGTTGAGTTAATTGATTATTGGTTTGTTGTTGTGTTAACAATTGCAGTTCTGCCTGCTCTGCCTTCTGCCGTGTTTCTGATAGTTGCGCTTGTAATGAGAAAATATCCTGGTCTTTTGTTTTTAATAAAAGACTCACCTCCGATGCCTTATCTATTGTTGCTGCCGAATAGGCTCCAGCAAATTGTGATAGTTTTGTTAGGTCCTCAGAGGGGTCAAATTCCTCCTTCCAAACTACATTGCCCGTCACTGTTAATTCTGGCAACAGGGAAGGCTGATCAGTCCTTTTCCTCTTCCTTTGTCATTTTACCACAGCTTTGTGTTTTGGGCTATAGAAGACATCCAAGGGAGGAATTTCTTCTATCTGCAAAATAACTTGATCGGAGGGGTCCTTTGGGATTATCTCTTTTCCTTTAGAACTGGGTAGGCTGCTGGTTTCACTTGGAACTTGTTCTGAAATGGTCTCCTGTGTGTCTGCTACTCTTGATGTTTGGGCTTCCTTTGAACTTTTAGGATTGTTGATAATTGAATCGAATTGCTGCCATTCCTGGAGCAATTCGAGATCAATTTGAGTATCTTGATTTATCTTTATGGTGCTCGTCGTCTCTCGCCTTTGTCCGGGGTTTCCTCTCGCACTTTCTCCCGTTCCGAGCTCGCTTGATCCTGCTGCTGGGCTTGTTGCTAACAGATCTAGGGGCAGAGTTTGCAACCTCTGTGCTCTAAGTCTGTCGAATTCAACTAACCCTTCATCTTGATATTTCATTCTGGCCAACGATCTAACTTGGGACATTGACTCGGCTGTGGAGAACAGGTCATCAAACATATCTTCTTTATGATCAAACTTTTCCAATTTGGCTTGTTCAAGGGCATTATAGGCAACTTTGTCGGGATCAAATTGCCTATTAGGGAGAGTTGCTAGAGTTAATGATTTCATCTTTATAGCTTCTTTCTCTGCATGTTTGAGATCATTCAAGGTGTAGACACCACATCTAAGAGGGAAAGAGGGCCAGACCTGCTTCTTATTTCTCTTTAGAGTTTGTGTAACGCCCTCGGAAATAATCTGATAGGCTATCTCCCTTGCCAGCAGTTTATCAGGTATGTACAGAGGAAGAACATGAGGCTTGGCTTGGCTACCAAAAATTCTTATATAAGTAAATTTTTCCTCTGCAAACCATCTCCCCAAGCCAGTTAAATCAATCCCTGCTTGGTAGGAAATCTTGGGAGCAGGTTTATCAAAAATAGAGTAATGAATGGGTAACATGAAGCCATTGCAGATTTGGTATAAATGGTGCCTATGGGAGGTTTTCCACACTTTCTGATAGTATATGTGAATGGGGATGGAGTCTTGAGGAGTCCACCTCCAGCCGAGCATGGGAAATTCAGAATTAAAACACAAGGTGTCCAGGATATAAGCACTGTAGTAAAATGGGGAAATAAGCCTTTCAGAAATGCGGGTCTTGCCTCTGAAATCAAGAACTGCGGTGGCTAATTTGTCGGACAGTATAGTTCCCCAATCCATAATTTCACTATTACACGCTGCCTCCATTAAAGGAACCATTTCTATAGTAAAATTAGAGGAGTCGTGCAAACCCCATAATCTACACATCATGATCCCAGCATAACAGTAAGGAGAACATAGAGAATCAACAGAATACATACCGGAAGATTTATGCTTGTGTTTTGCCGGATTCTGCCTCCAATTCCGAATGGGTTCGGATTCAGTTTCGTTCTCATTTTGGAATTTCTCCAGAAATGCCTTGTTGTACTTCTTCTCAGGCTCAGGCAAATGATACATCTACCTCAAATCATTAGGTTGAAATGAACCAAAGACTCTCCCATCTCTGGTGCAGAAAGTTCTGTCTGTGATTGGGAGTTCCTCAATTGCCCACCTTACTACATCCGTATATGGGAGAATTTGTTCCCGAGCTGCTATCCGATGAAGGAAAGAGTCAGCTAAGTCCTTTAAAGTACCTTCAGATTTTTGAGTCGTATCGATTGTGGCTTCTACTGTTGTCACTTCAGGTTCTTCAGCTTCTATCAAATTATAGGTACTTTGCCAAGAAGTTTTGCCAAGACCTGAACATGTAGTATCAGATATCAATCCTTTCTTTTTATTTCCTGGATCAGTGATGGCTTGTTCTATGGCTAGCAAAGCGGAAGCGTTTGCAGTTTTCTTGGACTTCTTCCCCATTTTGCTTGCATCTATCAGCTTAGAGGAATTCTGCACAGGAGTAAAAATAAGCGTAACACAGAGAATTGGCAGTAAAAACCAAATACGGGGGAAATATATTGATTAATGCGTGATGAAGAATTAACTTAAGGTTGCCATGGATCCAATCCGTAAAAATATTTAGACTTATTATTTCATTAAATGGCCGCAAAAAACCTGTCAATCATTTAAATATCCATCACGTCGTTTATTGGTGAAATGATTTGTTTAAGCGTGCCTTGGCCGTTTTGGCGGTTGAGCGCAGGTGAATCTCCATTATAAAGATAAGGCTTTTAATACGAATTAATCGTAATATCCCCGTTTTAACAACCTTTTTGAAGTGCGTGTTTTGGCTTTATCGCATCGCATCGGGACGAAAATCTTTTCTTATACTGGCATCTCTTGGAATTCTCGTTCGCCGATAGCGATATCGCATCGCATCGGGAGCATTTAACTGGTATATCGCATGGTATATCGCCGATCGCTTAAAAGCATGTATGGTATATCGCTTCAGAGCAAACCAAAAGTTCCTTAAGTTATGTTTCCTTTGTCATTGCGATATGTGATCTTGCGATCGCTTTATCGCAATGATAAAAGATTTAATCATTTATATCCCAAGGCCATTATTGGTTTGTAAAAAGGTTTTTTGTAATGTTTTATTTCATTTTCGGACCTTTTTGAATAATACAAAATTGATACCAATTAAAAATAAAAGGGACCCATTTCATATTATAGTGTTGTGAATAAAAATTATATGAAATGGGGAGTTGTTGTAGAGGACAACAGGTTGGTGGACAACCTAAAACCACCACAGGTAGTAGACCTCCCTTCTTTTAGGTCGAAGGTCTCCCTTTCATATATGAGGAACACTTCCTCTAGCAGAAGCCTTCAGCTTCTTGCCAGCTTTGGTTGAGTTCTAGGAAATGCTTCAAAGCATTCCAGAGTTGTTGGTAATCCTAAAACCATCATAGGTAGTAGACCTCCCTTCTTTTAGGTTGAAGGTCTCCATTTTTTATGAGGGGCAATTCCTCTAGCAGAAGCTTTCAACTTCTTGCCAGTTTTGGAAGAGTTCTGGGAACTGCAACAAGTTTTGCGTTCCAGTGTTTGTGGTCATCCTAAAACCACCTCCTTTTTTCAACATTTCAGAGAGTTGATTCAGCCAAATGCTGCCATGCATACTTTGCAGATTTGTATTACAACTCTCTTCTTGGACTCACACATACCCCTTCGGATTAAGGGGGGATGTTGGAACACCTAATCCTCCATGGGTAGGTGTGGAATGCGAAAAGTCACAATGGAGTCCAAGTGATCTTGGAATATGAAACCAAGAGTCACACCATTGTACTATAAATGTACATCTTTGTATAATGGAAAATAAGAAAGCTTCATGCTTATCTTTCATTGTGTGTTGAGTCTCTTGTGTGTGTGTTTATTCTTCTCATACACCATGTGTGTGCTTAACATGGTGTTTAACATTATTATTATTATTATTTTTTTCATGCATTCGAATTTAGAGAATTCAATTAAGTTGATGAAGAAGAAGAATTCTTCTTCATTAACTTCACATCACTATTTTCCTGGAATCTCTTGATAAATTCTTCTCTTGAAAGTGGCTTATGATACAGCTTCAATGTTGTGTAACCAGCTCCAAAAATAGAAGAAAAGAGATATGAACGCCTTAGAAATAAGCCACTTCGAGGGGGCAACCTCCAATACATTACATAAATGAAAAATTCTTGGATGATACAGATGAACCAAACCTCCTTCTATATATAGGAGTCCATGGGGCCACAATATAATCCTAGTGGGGCCAAAATGTAATCCTAGCCGACCTAACAATAATAATGTAAGGGCACAATAATAACAATATGGGGGTTACAGGGGTACAATAATAATAATAAGGGGGGCTACACTAAAATAATAAGGGGCTACACTATTAATATAGGGACTTAACATGCCCCTCTCCTTCAAACAAGTGTTGTCCTCAACCCTTGATTATTTCTTGATTCTTCTGTATAAAATTCTCATCCTCCCATGTGAAATATTTTACAGGAAAGTTCTTCCACTTGCTGAGATACTCTGAAATTGATCGTACTTGTCGAGTTCTTGTTTCTATGACTGCTTCATAACTTCTTTCGATGTGATGTTGATCTTCCTGTTGTTTCATTAGATTCCGCACCAAAGTTGGGTTATCCTTTGAGAGTTGGAGAACTTGTTGTTGATGCTCGATGTGATCTTCCACTAATTTATCATCCATATTTGCTATTATTTGATCCTTCAAACCATCCAAATTAGCCTCCATTTCTTCTTTCAAACCATATATTTCATCTTCAATTGCTCTTCGTAAGATTGAAACTTGTTGCACTTGGTATCGTAATTTTGATATCTCATACTGCAACTCTTCCTCTTCATGCGTCATAGTATAGCCTTCTAAAGGCTTAATGGGTGTTGAATTATTTTTACGGGGCATATTTTAGAACCAAATACTGCTATATATTCTACAATATGCCCTTGGAATCAATTCAAATTGATTCTTCAAAGAAGACTCATGCAATTTGGAAAGAAAAAAATATACACACCTTTTTCTTGCTTCTGAGGAACTCGATATTGAAATTGGATTATCTCTATGATTGCAGCACTTAAATATTTGAATTTTGGTATCAATGTAGCCCTCTAAATTATCTTTCGAATGCCACAGGTCTGACCTGATTTGGATTCTCCAAGACAAAGTTGTGTCCAATCTCCCACAATGACCTAATTCTGGACTGGTTCAGTAGAGAGAAATTGTACGACTTTCCACGTGTCACTTTTTCATCCTTTGTCTCTAAAATTGATAGCCAAGAAACTAAAATCTGTGTACTTATGACCAATTTTTACGGCACTCCAATCCGATGCTCAGAGAGAGAGTTATTGAACTTTTCCCACGATCACCTCTTTGAGATGAAATTCAGGAGCCTGAAAAAGCACTACCTTCCACAGATCATATCTCCCAAAATATTGTGAACCAAGCTCTGAAAGTTTTTGACGAATTGCCTCAGGATTTCAGATTCGCACCATATGAATTTCAGATTCTGAACCTTCGTAGAAACAAAGTTATAGTGCAAATGCCACGATGACCTGTTTAGGAGCCTGAAAAAAGACCTAACTTCCAAAGATGATATCTCCGAAAATATTGTGAACAAAGCTCTGAAATTTTTAGAAACTCTTCCTCAGGATTTCTGCTTCGCACCCTAAAAATTTTAGCTTCTGAAACTTCGTAGAAAAAAATTTATAGTGAAAATGCCACGATGACCTGTTTGGAGCAGCGAAACCCTAGAATCCAAAGCTCTGATACCAAATGTTGTGTAACCAGCTCCAAAAATATAAGAAAAGAGATATGAACGCCTTAGAAATAAGCCACTTCGAGGGGGAAACCTCCAATACATTACATAAATGAGAAATTCTTGGATGATACAAATGAACCAAACCTCCTTCTATATATAGGAGTCCACGGGGCCACAATATAATCCTAGTGGGGCCACAATGTAATCCTAGCCGACCTAACAATAATAATGTAAGGGCACAATAATAACAATATGAGGGTTACAGGGGAGCAATAATAATAATAAGGGGGGCTACAATAACATAATAAGGGGTTACACTATTAATATAGGGACTTAACATTCAATCTATGACCATTTACAAGAAAAGTGACCTTCTCTTCATCTATTGTCCTGATTTTTATTGCTCCATTGTCAAAAATTTTCATAACTTCATATGGCCCAAGCCAATGTGTTTGGAATTTACCTTGAAAATATTTGAACTTTGAATCAAACAAGAGGGCTTAGTCACCTTCTTTGAATTTCTTTTCCTTGATGTACTTATCATGCCATCTAGTCCTTTGCTGCTGGACTATATTTGTTCTCTGGACTGCATCCTATATGATCTCATCCAATTCATTAATCTGCTCCAATCTATGCTTTTGTGCCTCTGTTAGATCAAGTCCTAGCTGAACTTCCATTTTAAAAGTTTGAATCTGAAACTCTATGGGAAACAAAATTTGTTTTCCATAAACAAGTTCATAAGGAGTATGGCCTGTTGTGCTTCTCCATGTAGTTCTATAAGCCCACAAGGCTTCAGGAAGCCTGTCTACCCAATCTCTTCTATGTAAATGCACAGTCTTTGTTAGGATCCCTTCAACAACCTTATTAGTAGATTCCACTTGACCATTTTCTTGTGGATGATAGGGAGTAGATTTTCTGTGTCTGATTTTGTACCTCTCCATCATTTGTTCCACTAGCCTTGATGTGAATTGAGCTCCTTGATCTGTAACAATTTCTCTTGGGACACTAAAACAAGTAAAAATATCCTCAAAAAGAAAATTAACTACAGATAATTCAGTAGCAAAAATTAATGGCTTGGCCTCTACCCATTTGGTAACATAATCAGTGCAAACTAATATATATTTCTTTTGTCTTGATGGAGGACTAATAGGTCCTACAAAATCTAAAGCCCATTTCTCAAAAGATTCAATATGTACCTGAGGCTGCAATGGCATCTCACCTGAAGGATAAGGTTTCCCAACCCTTTGGCAACTGTCACACCTTTTGACATACTCTTTAGTATCTTTAAAAAGGGATGGCCAATAGTATCCTAAATGAAGGACCTTATAAGCTCTCCTTTTATCAGAAAAGTGTTTTGCCACAAGGTTCATCATGACATGCCTTGAGGATCTCAGGCATCTCATCTTCTCGAACACATCTCCTAAGGATAAAATCTGGACCTGTTTTGTATAACTTATTAGCAACCCATGAATATTTTGCACTGTCATAAATGATCTTTCTTTTGTCTCTTGCATTCATTACTGAAGGAAATTTCCCTAAAACTAAATAATTAGCAATGTCATCAAACCAAGGAGTCTGAGTAGAAATTGAAAAAAGATATTCATCAGGGAATTGATCTTCAACTGGGGTGTTGTCTTTAATGTTTTGGAGTCTAGATAGGAAATCATCTACTGTGTTTTGTTTTCCAGGCCTATCTAGAATGGTAATGTTGAATTCCTGTAAAAGCAATAACCATCTTATAACTCTGCCATTAGTAATTGATTTGTTCATTAGATATCTAATTGCAGAGTGATCTGTGTGAACAAAAGTTTCATAGCCTGTCATATAGTGTCTAAATTTGTTTATGGCATGAACAACAGCTAAAAAATATTTTTCAATTACAGTATAATTTAACTCTGAAGGAGTCAAATTTTTACTTGTATAGTAAATGGCATAAGGAATCAAATATTTTTGTCCCAATACTGCTCCTAGAGCTGTATCTGAGGCATCTGTTGAAATATGAAAAGGTAACTTCCAGTTAGGTCCCCTTAAAATATGTGCTTCAGAGATTTTTGTTTTCAGGGTCTCAAAGGCTAACTGGCAATCAAGATTCCACTTGAATTCACAGTCCTTGGTAAGTAATTTGAAAAGTGGAGATGCTATCTTGGTGAAGTTTTCTATAAACCTTCGATAATATCCTGTAAATCCTAGAAAACTCTTAAAATATTTTTGACAACTTGGAACAGATAAGTTAGAGATGACTTCAACTTTTGACTCATAAACTCTAATCCCATCCCCTGAAATGTGATGCCCCAAAAAAATTCCTTCAGTAAACATCATAAAACACTTCTTATGACTTAGTGAAAGATTTTCTTCTTTACATCTCTTTAAAAAAATTTCCAAGTTCTCTAAGGCTTCTTCAAATGTGTTTCCATAAACTGTGAAATCATCCATATATACCTCTACACAATCATGTATTAGATCTGAAAAAATTCCTAATACTGCCCTTTGAAATGTTGCAGGTGCATTGCATAGTCCAAATGGCAATACTCGTTAAGCATAGGTACCCCAAGGACAAGTAAATGTGGTTTTGTCTTGATCTTCAAGTGCTACTTGAATTTGGTTATAACCACTAAACCCATCTAAAAATGAGAAGTAATTTTTGCCAGCTAATGTATCTAATACCTGATCTATGAAAGGTAGGGGAAAATGATCTTTAAGAGTAGCTTTGTTTAATTACCGGTAGTCAATACATACCCTCCATTTATCATTTTTCTTTGGAACAATTACCAAAGGAGAAACCCACTGACTATCTGAAATGGGATAGATAAAGTTGACATTTAACAATTTCTGCAATTCTTCTTTAACAATCTCCCTAAGATTTGGATTCATCCGTCTCTGAGGTTGTTTGATTGGTTTGCAATTTTCCTCTATGTAGATGTGATGAGTGCAAGTCTTAGGGCTTATCCCTTTCATATCAGTGTACTCCCATGCATATGCAGAAGAATGTCTCTGTAATATCTTGACTAGCTCTTCTTGTTGATATTTCTCTAGGTTCTTGTTTATGTTTAAAGTTTTTCCTAGAAATATCTTAATTGTAGAACTGCCAAATTTATCCATGGAATAAAGAGACATCTATCTTGATGATAAAAATTCAATGTTGGATTCTTCTTGAAATTGTTCATGTTTGTATTCCGAAGAGGATTCAAAATTTTCTAAGGTATTTAGAATCTGGCTATCTTCACTAATTTCTGAAATTGTGAAGAGAGGTTGTAAGTCTTCTTCATCCTCTATCCATTGAGTATCATCTAATTCTGTAATTGTCTTTGCTGGAGGATACAAGGTAAATTTATTGGTTGAACTACCATCAGAGATGTAAATATCACCGGATCTACAACTAATGAAATCATCAGCTGTAGTTAACCAAGGTCTTCCTAATATAATAGGATGCCCTCCTAGATTATTCTTAGGGGTTAGGATCATAAAATCCATAGAATACTCCCAAGAATATAGGGACACTAGAATGTCTTCTATTACCCCATCAGGTTTGATCACAGATCTGTCTTCCAATTGTAATAATGTGGGTGTAAAAAGAAGATTATGAAGTTTCAGTTTATCCATGATTTGTCTGCTCATGATATTGATTGCTGCTCCTAAATCAATAAGTGTGTTTTGGATCTCAGTTCCATTGATGTGTATTTTAACAACTGGATTTCCTGGGTCTAGATACTTTGGAATGGAAATCTTACCCATCATGATATCTGCTATTTTTCTTGCCAGTTGAATTTTCTTTGTCTCTCTTATTCTTTTTCCTGTTTTCTTCATGCTCAACTCCTTCATTGTCTTTTCTAAGATTGGAATTTCCTTGATAGCTTGTAATAATGGGATCTTAATACAATCATTTCTCAGCTCATCTAGGAAATCATAATTAGGCACCATAATTTGTTTTTCTACACCCCTATCAATTTGTAATCTTTCTAGAAAGGGAGGTGTGGAGGTGGATGTTAATGGCTGCTCTAATATAGGAGTTGAAATTATTGGCTCTTTTTGTTTTTATTTTTCAATATTTGGGTCTTGGAAAAGTGTGTTCTCTTCAAGACTTTTATTTACCCGTAGAGAATCTTCCTCAGAGTTGTTTTGTTCTTGTATGATTACAGAAGGTTTCTTCTTTTCAAGTATTCTTCCAGACCTAAGTTGAACATCATTAAGGTCTAAAGGAGTAATCAAATAAGTTGGAAAATGTTGGCCTTCTATCATATATGTGTTCTGAGGATTTTTATTGTTGGAGTTTGGTATGGGTTAGGCAGGTAACTGATTTGTTTTCTGAGGAAATGGTAATGGAAGTGGTTGATTTTGATGTTGTGGATTTTGAGGATTTTGTTGAGGATTTTGTTGAGGAGGGAAATGTGGATATGGTGGATAGGATGGTGGGTATTGATAGTACTGAGAGTATCTTCCATAGGGATTTTGTGCTCCTTGTGCCCAAGTTTGAGATTGATTTTGAAATTGGGGCCAAGGTTGCTGCCAAGAATTCCAATTTGGTGGGGGTTGATTATACAATTGATCATGGAATCCTTGTGTTTGAGGTCCTTGCCAAGGCCTTCTAGAAACAAAATTGAGAGATTCTGTGGAATTTGTAGGAGTTTCTTCTTGAAAGACAGCTTTAAGACCAGGAAGTGAAGGACAACTCTTGGTCTCATGTTTTTCTGAACAAATTACACAAGTCTCTACTATTTTTACATCCAAAGGGCACTCTCTCAAGGCATGCTTCTTTCTACATTTGGGACAAAAGATTGCTAAGGCATCAGATTCAGCTTTTTGCTTGTTTTGTAATTTAAGGGTGTCTATTTGTTCACTAAGACTCCCTAAAATGTCAGATTTGAATTCATCAAGCATATGTCCTATTTCTGCCCTACTTACTGTCCCAGAAGCAGACTTACTTGCCCTTGCAAGAGCGGGGTCTCTTGGTCCTTTTACAGTTTTAGATTTCCCTCTTGAAAGGTTGATACATAATTCAACTATTTCAGGTAATGTAAGCTGAGATATATCCCCTTTTCCCATCATATTAAGGATGTCTAGCCATTCATCCCTAATTGTCTTCAACAAGAGAGCTTTCAAAGTATCTTGGTCTAAGTTTTCCATTTTTGCTCTTTTGATGTTATAGTTAAACCTCTCCAACAAATCTTCCAGATTTTCATCCTCTTTTTGTAGCATTTTAAACACTTCCTCCTTATGGTTGAATGGCATACAGTAATCCAAATACCTCTCTAGAAATGCATGTTTCATGTCTTCCCATGTCCTAATAGAACTATTGATCAAACTCATAAACCATTTTAATGCTGCTCCTTTCAATGTTGAAGGGAATAGTTTAAGTTTTTGAGCATCTTGTAAGTAGTCATAGGTTATACATAGGACTTCAAATTCAAATAGGAAGGTTTCAGGATATTCAGTTTTGAGTCCATAAAAGTTTGGAAGGACAGAGGGTGAAATTTTTTTCATAGTTGCATTGGTTTCTTCATCTACTATAGGAAACCCAAAAGAGCTTCCTATTTCCCTTCTACCTATTCCTCTGCCTCCTTCTGCACCTCTACCTCCATTAAAGACTCCTCCTCCCCCTTCTTCTGCCATAGTTGATTCTTCTGTGGAAGTGGAAAAGTTTATGTCTCTAGCAGGGGTCCTTGAATCTTCTTCTAAGACAGGTTCAGTGGATGAAGTGGAAGGTATTTCTGATGGAATATCTGATCTTAAGCCTTCTAGAAGTCTGTGATCAGTATAGTATGGAATGTAGATTTGAGTTGGAGGTGTGCTACTTCTTGGTCTTGGTGGAACAAGTGGTGTTCTAGGAATCAAGCTTCTGCTTCTTATAAATCTACCCCTTGAGTTTCTTTCTCTACGCATATCATTGTTTTTGGGAGGTAAGAAACAAGGCTAACTAGTTACACTTCCCTGACAACGGCGCCAAAATGTCTGCTCAACCTAGTGTTCCTAAGTTGATGTCATAAATTTTCAACCAGGGCTAGTAAACTGTTGAAGTGAAATGCACTATATGTGCCTAGGTATCTTCTTCCTTCTTTGTTGTGTTTAGTGTTTTCTAGTGTTTTTGAGTTTTGTGTTTTTATGCTAAGAGGAAAGTAAGTTGTTTGCAAAGAGAAGTTATTAGTCACTCTAAAAACAGAGCAAAATCTAGAATATGTATGACACCTAAGAACAGAGAATGCTAACTTACAAATTGCAAAACTTGACAAGAAAAAAAATAACTCATAACATAGACTCAATCCAATTCATTTAATTAGAAGTATGTTGGAACAAATAGATAAAAGGATAAGTTTAATGCAATGAGGTTCTTCTAAGCAAACAAAAACTGACAAAATCACAGAGAAAATCTCATCCTTGGTTAGAAATTTGTTGGAACACAGTTAGAAGAGAGTATCTGCAACATAGTAAGAAACCCTACTCTAAATTAACTTTTGACACTAAAATTAATCTATTCTGCAACTCAAAATATCACTGTTAAGCCTCATTCAAGTGTTATAAATATTTTGGAACAATTTTGGAAAAAAGGCAGTTTGTAAAATTATGAGAAATTGCAGAACAGTCAAGACTTCAAAATGACATTGCCAATTCTTGTTCCTATAATATTGATGTATTAGTAGAGATTAAGAACAAGAACAGTTTGTAAATAATGAAGGCCTTTAAGTTTAATTTAACAGAACTAACATACAACTAGCTAATAAAACTTAAAATACATTAACAAAACCTGAACTAATATGAAGTTCCGAAATACTACAACTGAACTAGAATTGAAATACTACAGCTTCATCTCATTCAGTGTTAGTGATATTTTGGAACAATTCATAAGGACAAGACTGGCTGTAACATTCGGTGTAAGTAGGCATAAAACATGAAGTTCAGAAAACTACTTAAATTAGGAACGAAACAGAGCTGAAGTTACTTATCTAAACAATATGCACAGAGCTTCTCGGGTAGTTACTTCAGTGTCTTTGTGGCCTTGTGCGGTGCCTGCGACCTCGTAGTCCGCGTAATGGTGTGTAGCACTACTATCAGTGCTATATCGGGGACGGTCTGAATGTCCACTTTCCCACTCCTTATTCCTTTGCATGCCCCTGGGCACACCCTGTTCATGAACATTGTCATGATTTCTCCTAAAGGCTTGGTACCGGTCAGAATAGGGACTGGACCCCTGCGTGACAGTCTAGTGATGAAATATACATTTGATACTTTGAGCTCAAGTTCTTGGTCTTGAAGTTTGAATCTCTCCTCATCCTCATCCCAAATACTGATGAGATACTGTAGCAATTCAGGCTAAGCCTGGAGACATGGCGTCAGAAAGAAATTTTTTAGCCCGCAATTTCTAAGAGCATTCATACATTTCTCGTTTTCCATTGCCAGTTCATCTTCTTCACTATGTTTTCTCTCTTTCCATTCAATAACCATATTTTTCGCTAAATACCTGCATAAATCAATCATAGGAACATTATAAACCTCCTTGGGTATTCAAAAATACATTTCATTGCTTCAATTTTGAGAAATTTTAGCCGGATTTTGAGTTGCGCCGTTAGCGCGAATGTTTTGCTAACAGTTGCACCAACTGGCGCGACCCCTGTGCAAAACAGGGCGGATTGGCGCAGGTCCATGCCCGAAACCCGCGCCAACCGCAGAGCCCTAAAATTTGATAATCCTCCCCTAATGGACCTCAAATAACAGTAAAATGTAGTAAAATTTAACTTAAAGATGGGCAAAGAGGTCGGCTCTTACCTGAACCGGATGAAATTCGATTTTTTCCACTGGATTAATCACACTCGTCACCTGAAGATTGAGGCAGAATGGGTCACTGTTGCTCTGCAAAGAGGTAAAAGTGAAAAGTAAATATTTTTTACCACTATTGGTCTTTTATAACTTTTCAAAGTCCTAAAATAGGTTTTAGAACATGTTTGTCGATATATTTTCACATTATTTTTGTGGAATATGTTTTACATGCATCTTTTTGTGCAACAATAGGTTTTTCGCGTGGTTTTGATGAAAAGACGAGTTGTATTTTATACTTTTTCGGACTCGGTAAAATCACGAAAAATTCACTACTAGAGTCACCTTTCGGCTCTATTCTGACTCTCTAAAACTGAAAATATTGCCGAGTCGCTTGTCATTTTGAGCTCGTTAAATTGGCTGCGAAGCGATATATATCCAGTATATGTTTACCCCTTTTCGGGCTGGGATAGATTATTTACGAAAAAGGAATACCCTAGCCTATCATGACTAGGAGGTTTTCTCAGACACAATTTTCTACCTTTTCGGATCTGAGGAACTATCTATGAAAAGGGACTGTTGGAGTTTTCTTTTCTGCCTTCTTTTCAAACTCTTGAAATATGAAAAGATGCCGAGTTCTTCCTTTTTCAGACTCGTTAAAAAATGATGACATCAGACTCCATCGCAATGACGTTACTCGAGTTTCTCCTTCCTAGGGCTCGTAAAATGTACTAGTTGGATTTGTTCGAAGGAAAAACTTACATCGCAAGCACATGCTATCCCCTTCAAGCTTGTTTCCAAAAATAATTGGGGTACTCGCGAGAAATGATGGGGGAAAATGGAACCAAAATCATAGTCATATCAACAGTATGTCGCTCTTTAACATGGCACTTGTCTGCATTCGTGTCGGGTTGGGGACATCTCATCTCGTTATCTGCTTGCCTTCATGGGTTTGGGTAATCTCTTTTGACCGCTCATCTACTCTTTTCCACGTCACCATGACCTCAAATCCCTTGATGTCAAATACTGCCAAATCCAATGTTGTGCCGCCGATATGTTCAAGAGAAGTTGGCCTCTGCAGTTTTCAACCTCCCTTTGATTCTCTGTTGGTCTTGATTCACAAATATCATGTTCCTCTATCTTGTGTCGATGATGTGGGAAAAATTATGGCCCACCTTCGATCAAGGTCACTTCCTGTCGACTTCAGCTCATTATCCAGGAAATTGATCTAAAGACTCCTTTTAGGTACCTTGGAGCCTGCATACCTCAATGGCAGGGTCTTTTCATTCGACGCAAGGTTTTCATTATTTGGCCTTTGATCGGATGATTCTGTGGGTGTTCGACGCCAGATACCTGTTCACATTCCGTTGATTGTACCTCTTGTACCTTGAGAGCCATTGTCATTATTGGTGGTTTCTCTCGCGTCTGTTAACAATTTTCATGATTGGTTGGTAATCAGACGATGTTCTTGCATGTTTGACTTCAGCTCACATATTCACATGCTCGAACTTGTACTTTGTTCGGGTCGAGATGGAATGCAAGACCCTAGGTTTTTTCTGATGAAATCCATGCTGCGGGTTCTTTGTGGATTATTATGACTTATTACATGACTCCTTTGATTGGATGGCTGTGACCATACCTGAGTCTACTTGTTGATCCTTATTTCACTGGATGGCTGCGTCTATACCTTGGATCTCGATTTTTGTACACTTTATTATGGATGGATGCGCCCATACCACATATCATGTATCAGAGATATCAGTTGTATTTGTATTTGCAGGTCTTTCGATGGCAGTGTTTTCAGTTGAACGCGTTCTCATAAAGCATTTCACCCCTCCCTCTCTCTCGGAACTCATGCTTTAGGGGGCATCTGTTACACAGCATTTTGTCACCGTCCCTGAAATCCCTCATCCCATAAATTGGAGGACTATTCCCATGACCTGTGAATGGTAAAATGTCCTGAAAACACCTTGATGGCATCCTTCTGCATAAGGGCTAGAATTATCCTTGAGAACATTTCCTCAGAAAAGCCCCAAAAACCCATGTTTTGGCATTGGTGCGAGTAGTCAGTTCATCCCTCGCGCCAATGGGGAAAATATACACTAGTGGGCACGCCACCTGGCGCTCTGTCCCTGTGTTGTACCCGCGCCAACCGGTTTTGGAATGTTTTTTAACAAATTGAGGCAAAAGTTTCCTTTAACCACCTCGAGAATGAATCATCAAAAAGAGGTTGGGCTGTTTGGCTCCGGATCTCCTTGTTTAGGAAGAGGTTTTCCACCTGTCATGGAACCTTCCTAAGAGATAGGACTCTCCCCCATGATTATAGGGAGCCTAACCTCTACTTCTCCCTTTATAAAAGTGTTGAAGAGGTTAATCCCCTCTGCGGACAGAGGCGATCCCTACTAGCCCAGATTGGGTCTAGCAACAATCAAACATGCTACAGTGCAGGTTCCTAATTGCAAATAAACCGACTTGTGATGAAAGCTTACCTAGAATCCAACGCTGTCGTTTGTAGAAGAGGTGGTGCTCCCGTTCCTTTGCCCTGGCAGATCACATTCCTCACGATCTCTGTGATCGGACACCTGCACATGCAAGAAACAACACAAACGCAAGCATAAAATCCAGTATATACAACTATATGTCAGTCGAAGAGGACATAACTCATGAAAATAATCAAGAACAAGAGTGGAACCATAACCAATAGTCGCTTATCATTAATGAGTCAAAAGAAGAATACAACCATAGCTTCGACGCAGCACTCTCCTTTTGCGGGTTGTCAGAAAAACATGTCTCGATAAAGCCTGTCAAGGATGGGACAAGCCTCTCTCTCCGGATACTTGACAATAGTCTCCTTGCTTGGATTTGGCCTTAAGGGAATCAAGAAGGCTCTTGCAGCATAAGGATGTGAAATCTCTTGGGAACTAGCTTGCAAAGGAGATGAGCAAGCTTTTATAGATGGAGGAAGGGGAGTTGGGATCCCTATAATTATGGGATTGGCCCTATCATCAAGGAAGCTTCCATGAGAGGTGGCAAACCACTTCCTCTCTATGGAGATCCGTAGCCAAACCTCCCAACTCAAGATAGATATCAGTCCAGGAATTTGTTAGGACGAAACTTCCGCCATTTATTTTTAAAAAACACCTCTTAATATGGTTGGCACGGGTGCGGCTCTATGACAGAGTGCCAATTGGCATGCCCTCTTTGGAGGATTTGCCCCCTTGGCGCAAGGGCTGAACTGTGGAACCGCGCCAATGGAAAAAGAGCTATTTTTAGGGTTTTTTGCAGGGAGATGTCTTCAGGGCAATGAAAGCTCATCTTCAGAGGGATGCAATGAAAGTATTTTCAAGTCTCGTCTCTGCTCACAGGTCACGAAATGAGCCCTTCAATGTGCGGGATGGGGAATGGCAGGGACGGTGACAAATTGCTGTGTAACAGATGCCCCCTAAAGCATGAGGCTCGAGAGAGAGAGAGGGGTGAAATGCTTTACGAGAACATGCCGACTGAAAACACTTCCATCGGAAAACCCGCAGAGCGAAGTACAACTGATGTCTCAGATACATGATATATATGCGTGGTATGGGCACAACCATCCATAACAGAGTATACAATAATTGAGATCCAAGGCATGGACACAACCATCTAGAGAGGATTGATAAATAGACTTAGGTATGGTCGCAGCCATCCAATCAGTGAGTCATGTAATAATAGTCCACAAAATCGCAGCCTGGATTCCAACAGACAAAATCCAGGGTCTTGTGCTCCATCTTGACCCGAAGAAAGTACAAGTTCAAGCATGTGAATATGTGAGCTGAATTCGAACATGCAAGAACATCTTCTGATTACCAGCCAATGATGAAAGTTGTTAACAGACGCGAGAGGAACCACCAATAATGACAATGGCCCTCAAGGTACTATAGGTACAATCTACGGCATGCGAATCAATGAGCTGGCGTCGAACACCTGTAGAATCACTCGATCAGAGGCCAATGATGAAAACCTCACATCAAATGCGACGAACCTGCCATTGAGACATGTAGGCTCCAAGGTACCATAAGGGAGTCTCTAGATCAGCTTCCTAGATAATGAGCTGAAGTCGACAGGAAGTGACCTTGATCGAAGGTGGGCCGTAATGTTTCCCACATCATCGACACGAGACAGAGGAACATGATGTTTTTTGTGAATCAGGATCATATGAGAATCAGAGTAAGGTTGATACTTTGCAGAGGTCAACTTCTCTTGAACATATAACGGCACAATAGTGGATTTGGCAGTATTTGACATCAACGGATCAGAGGTCATGGTGACGAGGCAACGAGCAGATGAGAGGTCAAAAGGGATTATCCAAACCCATGGAGGCAAGTGAAGAACGAGATGAGATGTCCCCAACCCGACACGAATGCAGACAAGTGCCATGTTTAAGAGCGACATACTGCCGACACGAAAATGATGCTGGTCCCATTTTTCCCCCACCATTTCTGGCGAGTACCCCAATTATTTTTTATAACAATATTGAAGGGGATAGCATATGCTTGTAATATAAGTCCGCCCTTCGGGCGAATCCATCCTAGTACATTTAACGAGCCCTAGGAAGGAGAAACTTGGAGAATGTCATTTTGACTGAATCCAATGTCATCAGGGTTTAACGAGTCTGACAAAGGAAGAACTTGGCGTCTTTTCATATTTAGAGAGTTTGAAAAGATAGCAGAAAAGTAAACTCCAGTGGTCCTTTTTCGTAGATAGTTCCTCGGACCCGAAAAGGTAGAAAACAATATCCGAGAAAACCTCCTAGTCGCGATAGGCTATGGTATTCATTTTTCGTAAATAATCCATCCCAACCCGAAAAAGGGGTAAACATATACTAGGTAGATGTCGATTCGTGTCCACTTTAACGAGATCGAAATGACAAGGGCCTCGACAATATTTTCATGTTTAGAGAGTCAGAAAAGAGCTGAAAGATGACTCCGAAGTGACTTTTTCGTGTACTTACCGAGTCCGAAAAAGTATAAAATACAACTCGTTTCACCGTTTAAGTCGCGTAAAAAACCTGTTGCTGCACAAAAAGCAAGTGTAAAACCCATTTTTGAAAAAATATATTAAAATATTCAGAAAAATAACTTTCAAAACCTATTTTGAGTTCAAAAAGTTATAAATATGTCAAATGGTAAAAATACAATTACTTTTCACTATTTACCTCACTGAAGAGCAGCAGTGGTCCATTTTGTGTGCGAATTTTTGACAGCGATTGCGACTGATCCGGGCTACCATTCAGATTCTCGTCTGTTCCAGGTAATAGGTGCTTCTTTGTACTCCATTTCAATCTATTTTTCATAAATTTTTATTGCATATTAGACTTCTGTGAGGAATTTTTGAATTTTTAGGGCTCCGCCCATTGGCGCGGGTATCCGGCACGGACCCGTGCCAATGGCATTTTATTTCCAAAGGGCCCGCGCCAACTGGCGCGACTGTTAGGAAAATAGTCATGCCAGCGGTGCAATCCAATTTTTCGTTTGAAATTTCCACACAATGAATGAATTGCATGAATTTTTAAGGATAGCAGAGATCTAATTGAATTTTTTTGACCATGTAAATGCAGGCAACCGATAAAAATGGTCATTGAGTGGAAGGAGAGGGAGCACGGGGAAGAGGATGAACAGGCCATGGAGAATGAAACTTGCATGAATTCCCTCAAGAACTGTGGGCTTAATAATTTCTTCCTGACACCTTGCTTACGAGCTCAGCCTGAGCTCCTACAATACCTGATCAGCATATGGGATGAACATGAACAAGTGTTCAAGTTGCGGGACCAAGTATTAGAGCTGCAGGTTTCTGACGTATACTTCATAACCGGACTATCGCGCAGAGGTCTGGTGCCCATATTGACAGGGAGCAAACCGTCTTGTGAGAAGATGGAGCAAGTGATGGCACGAGTGTGCCGAGGGGAATGACTGTGATCAGGAAGTGGAAATGTAGACATCCATACTATTCCTGATCTAGCACTCAGGGTAGTGCTTCATACCATCATGCGGGCCATGGGATCGCAGGCACCGCACGAGGCAACAAAGGCCCAAATCTTACTGGCCTCAGAGTGCACGAGTCCCCTATTATTCGACTGGGCCACAACAGTGACAATAAATATCAAGAGACAACTCACGAAGTGTAAGCAGGCCAAACTGAAATAGTTTGGCTACGGTTCTATCCTGGTATCGTTCATTCTGGAACAATTACCAATCTTCCAGGGCCAAGGGGCCATAGTAGCTGAGCCGATTCCATGAGAGCCAAGAATGGCTCTCTGGGCGGCACTGATGCCTAGAGCTAGAGGAGGCCAACAAATTTCCTGGAGGCCGAAGTTTTTTGGGTGGTTGCGGCGTCAGTTGATTGTAGTGGAAGACTGGCCATATGCAGGAACCGATTTCACTGGAGACCCAGATCTCCCACTGCTGGAGGGAGATGATTGGGACGAGGAGTTGGGTATGATCTCTTCTCTTTTTGATTTTTATGTTTTATGATTTTTTTGGTAATACATGTCCGTTCTGACATATTTTATATGTATGCAGATGTGGGCCCAGAGAGACCAGCCGGTATGTCTCCTATTGCGCAGAGGACTCTTCCCACACCTGATCCTCAGGCAGAGGGTGAAGAAGGGGGGGAGTTGATCCAGAATCTCGAGGGTATTGCCCGAGGGATCCCAGACTACGCCCGACTGGCAGATGTACCGATGACGTACCAGAGACATACGGTGCGAGTGCCTAGTCGCCTCCACCAACTTCTGAGACGCTTAGTGCGTGCAGTCACTTGTTATCATGAGCACCATGTGGATTAGACTCCTAGGGATTTTATCATGCATATTTTTTGAGAGACATGTCGTCTTCGGACGTATTAAGATGAACATGTATATTTTTGATTTTATGTGATGCACACTATGCAAAAATCCGATATCTATATATATACATATCTATTTCTGGATGGATTTTTCTTTTACATGTGATGATGGTTTACAAATTGCGTAAATGTCTATCTAGAACCAAATTAGCTACTGCATCAGTTAACGTATTCATATGACTAGGTATATGTTCATATTTAAGATAGTCAAAATTTCTTTCCAGTAAACGAATACGCAGATACATACGTAAAATGGTTGGGTTTCTTACTGAATAGTGTCCGTTCAGTTGTGATACTACAAGTTGCAAGTCTAGATACACGAGAAATTCACGGATACCGAGGTTTACAGCCTCGGTTAATAATTCTAACACAACACTATATTCCACGATGTTATTTGTAGTATGTCCCAGACACACACCTTGCAGGTTGACCAACTCACCAGCAGGATCGTAGATTACCCAGGCCGCCGAAGACAGATTCCTGGTACTGCGGGAGGCACCATCTGCGAAACCAACAAACGGATTGATGGACATCTGCACAATCAGGAAGACCCGATCAGCAGAAAGATGTTTACATCGCACACCACACCACACATGCACACAAATGAAAAGCACACACCTATGTACACACACTACACCAAAAATCACTTCAGGCGTAGTATTTTTTGAGGTATAGCCCATTTCTAGGCTGCGCCAGTGGAACTCCTTCATAATCTATAAGCTCATAAGCCCCATTCTTCAAAACGCGTTTTACTATGTAGGGCCCATGCCACATAGGTTGGAACTTACTGGCCCCAAGCTTGTCATGCGCTTGATCGTATAGGAGGACGAGGTCTCCTTCGATAAAGGAACGCGGAGAAACTAATTGATCAAAGTGAGCTTTGACCCGCTTCTTTTGTGCTTCAATGACTAAAGCAGCTAAACAACGAGTTTCATCTAACCGTTCCAGATACAAAAGATGCTCTTCCTCAGCAGAAGTATCAGGTAGAAGTTCCACAGCTAATTTCAAAGAAGGAATCTTGCATTCAACCGGAAGAGTTGCTTCCAGACCATACACCAATTGAAATGGTGTGAATCCAGTTGCACTCTTTGCAGATGTCCGGTATGCCCATAGAGCTGAGAATAGTTGGAGGTGCCAATTGGATTTGTGAATACCAACTGTTTGTTGAAGCATAGTGACCAAAACCTTGTTCACTGCTTCAACCTGGCCATTTTCCTGAGGGTAATATGGTGTTGAGCTATCGTGGCGTAAGCCCAACCTTGAAGTCAGCTCGGCCATCATATAATCTCGGAAATGAGTACCATGGTCAGTAACGATGGCTTGAGGGACCCTGAAACGTGCAATGATGTGGTTGAAGATGAACTGAGTAGCCGTCTTACCGTCGGCAGCAAATGTAGGAATCACTTCGGCCCACTTAGTGAAGTAGTCGACAGCAACGATTATATACGCATGCCCCCCGGCTGAATGAAGGTTACACGTCATAAAGTCCACGCCCCATTTCACAAAAGGGCCGATGGTAATAACAGGATGAAAATGGAGAGGCGGCGCGCGCATCTTGCGCTGAAACACCTGGCATGCGTGACATTTACAGACTGCGACGATACAGTCTTTGAATATTGACGTCCAGAAGTAACCTGCTCGCAGAATTTTCTGGGCAGTGGCATATCCGGACATATGTCCACCACAGGTGCCACTGTGGCAGTCATTTAGGACGATTTCAACCTCTTCCAAGGTTAGGCACCGTCGGAGCACCGAATCTACTCCAACGCGGTATAAGGTATCTCCTACGATGCGGTAGGGTTGAGACTGATGCCGAATCCATCGTCGAGAATCCGTCGTGGATTTTGGCTTTGGGGCGTCGGATTTAGATTTACCTTTTCCCTTATTTTTCCCTTTGGAGGCTTTCTCCGTAGGATTGGCCTGAACGGCGTTAACCTCTGCAGTTTTTCCAGAATCGGTAGGGGCGGGAGGAGTAGAATTATTGGATGAGTTGGACTTCTGCTTCCCATTCGAAGATTTCTTCGAATTCTGAGACACAGAACCAATGACACCATCCACTGCAGGGGTAGGTGGAGCCTTAGAGGTTCCGGACCGTGGAGCATCAGGCAAGATATCATAAAGCGTGCCGGACTGAGAATATACAAGATCCAGATATTGGGCACGCACAATGGCTTTTTCTTCCGTCACACACGCTCCCATCGCAATATCTTGAGCGATTTTATTCACGAAGGAGGTGGTGAACCAGTGAGTTAGTATCTGATCAGGTATATGAAACTTCATTAGTCTACGACGACACCGCCACTCATGAATGTGATCAGAAATGTGAGTGGCCTTATCCTGCTTCAGAGAAGTCAGGAGGTGCGTCCCGGCTTCATAGCGAACCGGTAACTGAAAGTGCGTCAAAAAAGCCATGGCTAAGGAATTGAAATCTTGGAAGATGCCACGGGATAACTCTATGTACCACTTAGCAGCAACTCTAGTCAAAGTGCGCTGGAAGAGGCGTAGAGAAATTGAATCATCGACCCAAGAGTTAGACGAACACCAAAGATGATACGTCATCACATGCGCTTGGGGGTCCTCTCCAGCTTTACCCTCAAACTTGGGGAAATCACCTGGTATCTTGGTAGGAACCGGAGGCCAATACGGATTATGAAAAATCAGATCATTGGTTAGTTTTGAAACATCCGGCAACTCCAAGGTGGCCAGGAACGGCAATGACGGATTAACTGGCATGCCAGGCCCGGGATGAGGACCGGTACCTGTACTCCACAATGGTTGTGAATATCCTTGCCCCCATGGGTTCTGTCCCGTAGGATTCTGACCGTAGGGGGTGTAGGTCGTATAACCAGACTGATTTGGCTGCTGGTAACCAGTGTGTGGGGCTTGATAACCAGAGTACGGACCCTGATTATATGTCGGCCCAGTGTAAGCAGCATTTGGATTTGGCTGCTGAGTATAGGTAGAACCGGGTGGCTGAGGATAATACTGAGAGCCTTGGGGCTGTTTATAATTTGGTTGAGATTGAACTTGAGGATAATAACCACCCTGAGGATGAGTCGGCTATTGATAGGTGGAACCTTGCGGAGCTTGATAACTAGGGCGCAGTTGTTGATTTGGCTGCGGCATCGAATAAATCGGCTGCTGGACAGGGTTAATGGAATGAGCGGGCTGCCCTGAGTGAACAGGTTGACCCAGATAGATAGGCTGCACCGGTTGTGCAGGTTGACCTGGCTGTAAAGGAGCCCCAGGTTGTGCCGGATGGGCCGGTTGGCCTGGAGGCGGAACACCAGGTTGTACCGGATGGGCCGGTTGGCCTGGTGGAGGAATAGAGCCAGGTGGTTGCTGGTAACTGGTTTGACCTAGAGCAGGACCATAGGATGGTCTCGGATGATATGCAATGTTGGAAACAACAGGATACTGTGGTTGCATAGGTTGAGAAGGCTGGATTTCCCCCCCAGGACCATAGACCGGTCCCGGTTGGTACCCCGGCTGAGGCTGCACAGGTTGACCGAAAGGGTTGTAATATTGTCCTTGCGGACCGTACGATGGCCCTTGCTGGCCCGCAGGATAGCCTTGCACGGGCTACCCCTATGGGTCATAAGGATAGCCAGGTTGGCCCGAAGGTTGGCCTTGGGAAGGTTGCCCTTGCGGGTTATAAGCTTGGTTATAAGGTAAACCTTGAGCATGGAGGTGAGCCTCAGGAGCGGGTAGACGTAAAATGTCCCCGTGCTCATCATACTGACCTAGAAAAGCATACACGGGTGTACCATCCTGTGCATAGTGCGAAAAATAAGAGCGGTTGGGATCTTGGGAGGATGGTCCAACCTCAGGGTTCGGCTGTTGTAGGGACAACCGATACTCCTCCGGAGAGATGTTCTCCAGCATAGCAGTTGCTAAATAAACATCTTCAGGAGTCGGCATAGCCCTCACGGAGGGTGCCGTAACAGCGGGTGCAGAGGCGGCCACACAGACAGTGGGCTGAGTGGGTACACAAGTGATGGGTGTCTGAGGAGACATCCCCAATGAAGGAGCAACCGGCCTTGTAGAAGGAGCTGCCACTCCCATAGAGGCTGCGGCGGAAATGATCTGACCCAAGGATCTATACCCTGCTGGCAATGAGAGACCGGATGATGACATGATCGTTGGTTCAGAGTTGTCTCCTAGAAATAATCTTCATGGGAAGAGCTGATAGTCTTCACCAGACGTTAGGATTTCCTCACTAGAATCACTCATGTTTGAGCCTGCCGCTAGATCTTGTAATAGACGGCGAGGACTAGGAGGAAAAACAACAGCTATAAAAGGTGAACCCGATGTAAGAGAAAGGAACTCTGCCCCTACTCTTAATTTAGACCAAGGGTCAGAAAAGGGCCAATTGAACTCAACTGGTCCCCCAAAGGGTTTCTCAGAAAGAATCGGTCCCCCGTCAGGAAACTCGGAAACAATGGGCTGTTTTGGTTCAACAGAGGATTGGGAAACCTCTGATGAATCGTCCGTATAAGGACTACCAGTAGACGAAACCGAGGGTTCCGCCACTGTGGTAGTAATGACAAGAGAAAAAGATCAAACACACACACGGGCTGAAAAAGAGTCAAGACACACAATCAAACGGTCAACAAGCAGAATCTAACAAGGCGTGTGATCGTGGGTGATTAATTTTTTACCACATTGAAAAATAAGAAACTTCACCGTTTCATGTTTTAAGAGTCGAGAAACGGTTGAAAAGGTGACTCTATCTCTTTCAGATTTGACACAAGCGTGAAAGGACAAGCGCTTGGTGATCCTTTCAAATTTAGGGAGTCAAATAGGATCAAAATGACTACTCAGGAATACTAGGCAAAAGGGTGTACCAAATAACTGTGAACTGCAATATACACCTTGGTTTCAATAATGAAAGAGAAATCAACCAAGGACTTTCCGTACGTGCAGGCAATCTCCCCGAATGCTGTGTCCGGTGTATCAAAGGTATAGGGCGGCAGACTCGGCTTCCTATGGATAAATGATGAAAACCTAGTGGGGTATCCCTTTATATACGCGATGGTACGGGGAGCACAAGTCCGTACTAGCGCTGTCTAAAGCCAAGAGGCGAACGACAACTACTAGGTTTTAAGACGCCGGAACACGTCTCTAGCCTAGACCTCTAAATGTGTTTCGTTAGATTTTAATGCTGCCTTAGTGTAAATTGAGTAAATTTTAAAGTTTATCTTCAATTACGTTTTAGTTTTCAAGCCCTAACGAATGTGATGTCTCAAAAATCTCCTGAATGCAAAAATACATGCCACAGTATATCATTTCGTTCGATGAAAGCTAGCTACAGAAGAGTTAAGAGCTTTTTACACAAACAAAATGATCGGAAGACAATCAGTATATCTCTAATGCAGCTAATGAAACTAAAAATTTTTCTTTCAAAGTCACTAATTACTAATAACACTGAAAAGATTTTAATTTTCACTAATCAATCAAGAGAAAAAGAGATTTTTTTATTTTCAATGTTTGAGAGCTAGATGCACTAATCAAACCGAAAACAAATGAGAAGCAATTTGAGAAATGATAATAAGAGAGCAAAAACAAGCAGATTTCACTTAATGGGACAAACAATCAGATCTCAAATCGACCAAAAGTCTCTCAAAACCAAGAAAAGTCCCAAAGACACTAATGAGCCGTGTAATCTAGGC
Source organism: Pinus albicaulis (assembly GCA_034641835.2). Classification (NCBI taxonomy): domain Eukaryota; kingdom Viridiplantae; phylum Streptophyta; class Pinopsida; order Pinales; family Pinaceae; genus Pinus; species Pinus albicaulis. The sequence continues at coordinate 716,425,960 of CM076582.1, forward strand.
CCAAAATGAAGCAAAGCGAAACTCGAATGAAAACGAAATCAGTCACTCAAAAAGCGCAATAAAATGATAGACAACTGTCAAACAAATGCAAGGAAGCAATCCCAAATTCGACTGAACGAATGAAAACCAAAAAAAAATCCCAAGGGAGGCTCGACTCAGAAAAGCACCTAGATGCCCTAGGGCTCGAATGCAAAATTGAAAGAAATAGGCAAACAACCAAAGGATGGAGGTTACAATCAGTCAAACTAGGCTCCAGTGCACTCAAACAGCCGAAAAAACAAGATCAAAATCACAAGTCAGTCCCATAAAGCATGAAACACAGAAAACCTTAATAGCTCACAGGATTGGCGCGACTGTGAGCTTGAGATTAGCGCCAGAAAGGAAATGGCGCGGGTGATACACAAGCAACTTGCGCCAATGGGCGCAACTGTCACACTGAAAAGTGCGCCAACCTAGTTTACTATGGGAAAATAAAAAACAAGCAATCTCAGACACAGACAAGTGATGACAAGGCTAAAACAAAGCCAAACAAATAGAAAAAATAGTCCAAAGAGCTAACCAAGCAAGCAAGGCCAAGAAATTGATCGAAAAGAGAAGACAACACTCCAAGTCTTTCAGTCTGTAAACTAAACCAAATATTGACTGAAGCAGCGTTGATCTACTCCGCTAATGCAGAGCAAAAGCATTTCGAAGGCTATCTGGCTGCACTTCAGGCTCCGTCTATAGCTTACAAATCAAACAACAAGCTGAGTCCCAAGTGGAGTCGCCAAATTGTTGAGGAGGTAAATCCCCTCTGCGGATAGAGGCGATCCCTACTAGCCCATATCGGGTCTAGCAACAATCAAACACGCTACAGTGCAGGTTCCTAATTGAAAATAAACCGACTTGCGAGGAAGGCTTACCTGGAATCCAACACTGTCATTTGTAGAAGAGGTGGTGCTCTCGTTCCTTTACCCTGGCAGATCACAATCCTCACGATCTCCGTGATCAGAGACCTGCACATGCAAGAAACAACACAAACGTAAGCATAAAATCCAGTATATATAGCTATATGTCAGTCGAAGAGGACATAACTCATGAACATAATCAAGAACAAGAGTGGAACCATAACCAATAGTCACTTATCATTAATGAGTGAAAAGAAGAATACAACCATAGCTTCGACGCAGCACTCTCCTTTGGCGGGTCATCAGCAGAACATGTCTCGATAAAGCCTGTCAAGGATGGGACAAACCGCTCTCTCCGGATACTTGGCAATAGTCTCCTTGCTTGGATTTGGCCTTAAGGGAATCAAGAAGGCTCTTGCAGCATAAGGATGTGAAAGCTCTTGGAACTTGGAGATTAGCTTGCCATGGAGAAGAGCAAGCTTTTATAGAAGGAGGAAGGGGAGTTGGGATCCATATAATTATGGGATTGGCCCTATCATCAAGGAAGCTTCCATGAGAGGTGGCAAACCACTTCCTCTCTATGGAAATCCGTAGCCAAACCTCCCAACTCAAGATAGATATCAGTCCAGGAATTTGTTAGGACGAAAATTCCGCCATTTATTTTTAAAAAACACCTCTTAATATGGTTGGCGTGGGTGCGGCTCTATGACAGAGCACCAATTGGCGTGCCCTCTTTGGAGGATTTGCCCCCTTGGCGCGAGGGCTGAAATGTGGAACCACGCCAATGAAAAAAGAGCTATTTTTAGGGTTTTTTGCAAGGAGATGTCTTCAGGGAAATGAAAGCTCATCTTCAGAGGGATGCAATGAAAGTATTTTCAAGTCTCGTCTCTGCTCACAGGTCACGGAATGAGCCCTCCAATGTGCGAGATGGGGAATGGCAGGGGTGGTGACAAATTGCTGTGTAACAAAAAGCCTGCCCTCTCTATTTGCAACCTAGCTGAACATTTGGGAAGAAAACTATAGCTGAGCGACTATTGAGAGTAGAGCTAAGGAGAACCCCATAAGAGAGAGAGCCTTGTCTAAATTCCCAACAAGCTTTGTGAGACACGCTCTGCTGGAAGCCCTGCCAAAGGAAGAACGCGACGTCGAAACTCGGTTGTAATCTTTCTTTCATATTTTAATATATGCGAGACTACGTTATTGGTTCCACTGTTGTATTGCTTATCTGTGTAATGAAATTTGGTTCAATATTTTCCGACTAATTGATAGTTACATGTTTGAATTATTACGTTGTATGTCGTAGTTTTTTCTCTGCATGTGTATAGGTGTCCGGACGCGGTGAGCGAAAGGATTGTGATCTGTCGAGCTAGGAACGAGAAGCATTACTTCTTCTTCGATGACATCAGCATAGGACTTGAGGTAGGCTTTCTATCATAGCTTTGTATTTTGTAACTAGGAATCGGTATCGTAGCGTGTTTTGTTTTTTTCTAGACCCACTCTCTTAGGCTAGTGGGATCGCCTCTGTCTGTAGAGGGGATTTACCTCTCCAACAATAACTTTTGGTAAAATTTAAATATTTTTGTTTAAATACTTTTTTATAAAATGCACAAATAAATATAATTCTATAAAATATTTTTAAGATATTTATATTTTATAAATGGAACAACTTAAATATATCATTTCAACAAAATTTAACTAAATTTAAAGTAAAATTAATTACAAAATATGTTTAAAAAAACCAAAATTAAAATTATATATATATATATGATGATGATGATGATGATGATGATGGTTAACGTCCATTGAGACCAAACTTTGGTCTATCGGACCTAAAGAAACAAATTATTTAGTTTGTTTTAAAAATGTACTCCTATGCTCAAACAACTTCTATTAATTCTTCAAAACAATACAAATTATTTATCATAACTTTATTTTAAATAATTATCATTATTTTTTCTTTTTAATTAAACAAATTCTATTAATTCTTCAAAAGAGTACAAAATATTTTCTTGTAATTCACATCTCTCCTAGCCTCACTCTGACCAGATTTGTTGGCCTGAGAGAGATAGAAAAGATGAAATAAAAGTTCCAAAATTTACATCATGTCTATCAAAAAAATTCACAAAGCATCGAAAACACAAAGAGAGTACATATTTAATCCAATGCCATCAAGGATTGTGAGGGGGTATCGATGCTTGCCCAACATTAAGAAGGTTTAGGGGTTTAGGGGCCCCTATGCACATGAAACTCCAGGTGGTCAATATTTCCCTCAATTTAATATAGCAACTTGTGAGTTTGTATTTGGATCCATCTAAGCGAAGCCATCTTGTCTAGCATTTCCCATTAATTATTTTTTTAGTCGTTCATAAACTCTATCACCCCATTCTAATCATCGTGCCTTTGTTGCCCCAAATCCACCAGGAGTGTGTATAAATTATACACACAATATGTATATCATGGATTCAATCCAATCTAACAATGTACTAAAGCTAGGTATTGAATCGCTTCTACAAATCAATTACGGAAATTAAACACAATCGCCAATCACATGAAGCAAAGAAGAATCAATCAAACCACAACACAGATAATTTCCCGGGGAAAGCTTGCTGCTCAAAATCCCACTATCTTCTATTGTATATTCATCATGGACACATGAAACAATTACAATACACTCTTCTCACAAGAGTCTCATGTACTCAGCTAATTGTCTCACACTTCCCTGAACAAAATTGACCAACACTTAGCCAATTCTCAGCCTCTAAACAACCTGCCTTGCTTGCGCAATTCCTGATGAATGCAATCCCTATTATTTAGGAATTTTGGCCTTCGTAAACTGCACAAGGATCATGGAAATCCAATGAGTTTTTGGTTGCATGGGTGCAACCCAATAATCCTACAACTGATAGTTAACATCCCTTTCACCTTTGTCTCAATTGGGTCTCCACTGGAACTGACATGCATGCAAATAATAATAGTAAATCACCAGTTTCATGTTATATCATTTATTGTGAATTAAATAATATTTGATTCACTTGATCTCTCACTAGTGCAACAAACAATTATGACTAGCACAAATGAATTTAACTCACTTAGCTGAGTTAACTGATTACACATGCATTAAGCTAATGCACCAACTGCACTTCTAACTTTGTTATAACTAGAATTACTCTGCATGCCTCACCAACTACCCTCAACTCGAAATTAAAGAGATAACTGAGTTTATCACACTCATTTAACTATTAAAAGTGCTTATGAGATAATATTACATTTTATTGTCCATTTTAATTAAGGGAAAATTAAAATAGACATGCACCAAATTTAGCCCACACCAGTGTAGGTGCTGCTAAGACCTCCTGGTCCCACACTAGTGTAGGTGCTTCTTGGACCTCCTGGTCCCACACTAGTGTAGGTGTTGCAATTTCTTGTTGGAATTCAACACTCCCTCTCAACAAGAAATGGATTATCCTTCACCCTGATCCTGCCTCTATGGTATTTAAATTTTCTCCTGGTGAGCGCCTTCGTCAGAATATCTGCATCCTGATCTTCCGTGGGAATGTAATGAAGTAACATTATGCACCTCTGGACACAATCTTTCAGATGGTGGTACCATATTTCTATGTTCTTGGACTTGTCATGAAACAAAATATTAACCGAGAGTTTAATGCAACTCTGGTTATCAAAATGTATTACTGTCGGATCCATTTGAGAACCAAACAAACCAACCGGGATCTTTCTCATCTAGATGGCCTCACTTGCAGCTTGAATTGCTTCCCGGTACTCTGCCTTCACTGAACTGAGTGCCACATATCACTACTTCTTGTTGTATCAATAAACTGTTGTCGATCCTATGCTGAAGATCCCCCCTGATGTGATTTTTCTGTCTGATGGACTGCCTGCCCAATCTGCATCCATGAAGCCTTGAAGCTTCAATCCCTTTGTCCATCTGTACCATAATCCATACTATGTAGTGCCTCAGATACATCTCAAGACATTCTTCCCCTCCTTCCAAAATATCTTGGTAGGCTTAACCATAACTTGACTCAGTTGGGTAACTGCATAGCAAATGTCTGGTCTGGTGTTCACCAAGTACATCAGTGAACCTACTAGCTGCCTGTAGACAGTAACATCCACTACTTCTCCAGAAGTAGCATCCTCTTTCCTCCAATTTCCTGGAAGAGGAGTGTCTATGGGTTTACAAATCTCCATGTGAAACTTACCTAGTATCTGTTTGGCATACTTGCCTTGAGAAACAAAAATTTCACCATCCCGCTACCATATTTCCAAACCAAGGAAATAATGAAGGAGTCCCATGTCCTTCATTTCGAACTCCCTTGCAAGATCATCCTTGTATGAGTGTATCAGCTACTCATCACCTATCAAATTTAGATCATCAAAATAAAGTACGATAATTAAGAGCTTACCATCAACCAAAATCTGGTATAGGTTTGCAACTGCTTCACTTTTGGTGAAGCCCAACCCAGTGAAATATCTGTCAATCTGAGTGTACCAAGCACGAGGTGCTTGCTTTAGCCCATACAGTGCTATCTTGAGTTGACACACATGCGAATCACTGTCAAAGATATCGAAACCTTCTGGATGCTCTATGTACACTTCTTCCTCAACAACTTCGTTGAGAAACACAGTTTTCACATCCATCTGATGAATGCGGTACCCCATCTGCGCTGAGAGTGCAAGGATGTATCTAGTGGAAGAGTACCTCATGACTGGTGTGAAAGTCTCATGATAGTAAATCCCCTCAATCTGTGAGAATCCTCGAGCCACAGATATAGCCTTGTACTTCTCCACCCTCCCATCAACATCTTGTTTTACCTTGTAGATCAATCTAGATCCAACCATCAATCTATCGACTGGTCTTGGGACAATTCCCCATCCACTGTTCTTGACAATGTAGTCATACTCCTCCACCATTGCATCAACCCAAATTGGTTGAGGCACTGCCTCCTGAAAGGAAGATGTTTCCACAAGAATTTTCCATAAGAATTTAAGGTAGCCAGAAACTGTCTGGATATCATGTTCCATAAGCATTTGAAGTAGGGTCCATCTTCAATGATGTCCTCCAAGTCTGACTCCACTGTTTGGATGGCTCTGCATGAGTGGTCTCTTACTCCCTCCAGTAAGATCCTCCTTGCCTTTTCCACTTTCTTTTGCTAAGCATCAAGATTTGCAATGTCTATCACAGTGGGTTTGGGAACATCATTGTTAATGAATTCCTTCAAGCCATTGTCTTCTAGTACTGCCTCCATCATGTATTTCCAAGAAATATAGTTAGAGCTTCCCTCAAGTTCATAATCCAATCTCAAGCCATTGAAAGCCATTTCGACCTTGAATCACCTGTAGCACTAAGAAAGTCTTCTGCAAATTCGAATTATATTCAGTCACAAAATCAACTTCTCCTCCACTATTGCGATTTCATGTGCTCTATTACCATGTAGAAAGTATAAAAACAATATGTATATCATGGATTCAATCTGATCTAACAATGTACTAAAGATAGATACTGAATCGCTTCTACAAATCAATTGCAGAAATTAAACACAATCGCCAATCACATGAAGCAAAGAAGAATCAATCAAACCACAACACATATAATTTCCCAGGGAAATCTTACCGCTCAAAACCCCACCATCTTCTATTGTATATTCATCATGGATACATGAAACAATTACAATACACTCTTCTCACAAGAGTCTCTTGTACTCAGCTAATTGTCTCACACTATCCTAGACAAAAATGACCAACACTTAGCCAATTCTCAACCTCTAAACAACCTGCCTTTCTTGCGCAATTCCTGATGAATGAAATCCCTATTCTTTAGGAATTTTGGCCTTCCTAAACTGCACAAGGATCATGGGAAATCAAATGAGTGTTTGGTTGCATGGGTGAAGCCCAATAATCCTACAACTGATAGTTAACATCCCTTTCACTTTGTCTCAACTAGGTCTCTACTGGAACTGACATGCATGCATCTAATAATAATAAATCATCAGTTGCATGTTAGATCATTGATTGTGAATTAAATAATATTTAATTCTCTTGATCTCTCACTAGTGAAACAAACAGTTACAACTAGCACAACTGACTTTAACTCACTTAATTGAGTTAACTGATTACACATGCATTAAAATAATGCACAAACTGCACTTCAAACTCTGTTACAACTAGAATTACTCTTCATGCCTCACCAACTACCCTCAACTTGAAATTCATGAAATAACTGAGTTATCAGACTCAGCTAACTATTACAAGTTATTATGAGATAAGATTACATTTTATTTTCCATTTTAATTAAGGGAAAATTAAAATAGGCATGCACAAAATTTATCCCACACTAGTGTAGGTGCTGCTAAGACCTCCTGGTCCCACACTAGTGTAGGTGCTACTTGGACCTCCTGGTCCCACACTAGTGTAGGTGTTGCTTGGACCTCCTGGTCCCACACTAGCGTAGGTGCTGCTTGGACCTCCTGGTCCCACACTAGGTGCTGCAATTTCTTGTTGGAATTCAACATAGTGTGGTAAAAATTCACAATTACCTATCTAGAGGTTCCAATGAAGGTGGCATGTATGAATGGCTAGGCAATGGCACATGTTCATGAACCAATTCACCCTTAGAAACAACCTTGATGCCCCCATCACCCTCCACTTCGTCTGCTCGTCCGCCATGACTTTCTAGGTCTCCATGAAGTCCCCCACCTTGCTGAGCACAGCCCCTTTATCTAAGAATCTCTCCAAATAATCCAAACCATTAAGGCTAGTTTAATTTGACCACTTAAGTGCCATGGCTTGGAAATGGAATCCCACTTCGAAACTCAGTGAGATAATAATTATCATACACCACAGATTCTTCCATCAATGTCATTAGACGAGCACCCCCAGCATTCTAGAGAAGCCTCTTGGATGTAACACCCCAAGAAACCAAAGGACTAATTGTTGACGGGCAGAGGTAGAGAGCCCAAGACCTAAAGCACCCTCACTTAGCCCTAAGAAAAACTAACAATAGAGCCACACATCGTAAACCAAAAAAGATTTTAGGGACCCTAGTAAATTCCACAAAGAAAAAAATGATGAAACCCAGAAAGACCTAATTGCCACCACACTAGATTTCCAATCACAAATAAGTTCTGAGGGCCTAGAGGTAGACACATATTAATTACAAGGATAACAGGAGAAGAAAATTGCACCCCTTGAGCTTCCGTAGCGAGATAGTGTAGTAGAATTATCGTCTTCACCATGTCCAACCAACCACAAGAGAACTCGCCACCCTGCCACTCTCAGGGGTCCCCAACCCTTTGACTTAGAACACCGTAGCAACCGAAGTACCATCCCCTCAAGCCTGCATTAGCCTTGCACTCTAAAGCAACCAGTCTAATGAGCATGCATAGGTTGGTGGCCTTTGCATACTCAATGTCCGCCTTGCCATCTTCAAAATCTCCCATAACTAGAAAAAAAATCTTCCAAAAATGAACAGTTGTCTAGGCTATAAACTCAGTGACTAGTCTCTCGAAAACTTTGGGCGTCCTTCACCACTTGGGCCACTTGTTTATGTCATTTGTCATGCGTCGTCATTATAAAGAGTGGGAGGGTCACCTCACCTCCCCCCCTCGTTGATCCCACCATGTTCGTCCATTCCCATTGGGGTAAATTGTTATCATTATTTTTAATTATAAGAATAATTAATATATGACTTAAACACACACGCGCCCGCAAACACACACACACACCCCGTTCCATAAGTCAAGATGAGCTCTCCAACCCATTATGGAACAAATGTTGATAAGACATCTTGTATTGTCTTCTTAAACAAACATTTTGATTGGGTCAAATTATATATTTAAATAAAAATAAAAATAAAATAAAATAAATAATTTATAATTATAATTATAATTATTAATCAAAACATTTTCAATTACTCAAATTACATAATAAATAAATAATAATACTATCTTAAATCCATTTTTAATTCTTCATACACCAAAGAATGAGAAGGATTGAATTGCTTGATATGCAAACCTCTTTTAGAGTGAAAAGAGATTTGAGAAGGATTGAATCTCTTGATATGGAAACCCCTTTTAGAGTGAAAAGAGATTTGATCTTAGGGAGTTAATATGAATTTACATCTATTAAGAAGACATGCCCAAAAAACTATAACTCATGTTAGTGTGATATTTTTTTCATTAATCAATTTAATTAAAAAGAGAAAAAGACATAATTATTTTTAAAATAAATTTTAATTTTTAATATATTACTATCAAAATTATTTTAAAATATTATACCAAGGTTAAATCTTACTATTCAACTACAAATATTTTAAAATATAAAATGTAGTTAAATTCTATCATTCAACTAATAATTATAATTATTAATAATTAAATTAAAATTTTGAAAATCTATTAAATACATGAGATTGATCTCAAAATAAAAGAATAATATGGTAAATTTGAAAGTTAAAAATATTTTAATATATTAATGAGTAGATGTTTTAAATATTCTTTTTACTCGATCATTATTTAAAGCATTTTTATATTTTAAATATTTTTTATAAGTCACTACCTTACATCAATCTCCGTTCTGATGTGTGGAGAATCTTACCCATGACATATTATCACCTTCAAAATCGCAAAATTTTGTCATGATTTTGTTATTACAGAATGTCAATCATTAAAAAATAAAAAAGTAAAAAGGAATACAATCACAATCATGGAAACTCCATTCAAAATTCGTATCACCAGTCTGTGGACAAACTGTGATGTGAAAAAGGCAAATATTATTTAAAACTTTGAAAGAGTTATTGTGTTAAATTTTCAATAATTTCATTATATTGAAATAGACGGACCCTATTTTCGGATAATTTCCTCTACTTAAATCTTGTCAAAACATCATTGTGGAGTGACAGATTTTCTCTTGTCAATCTTATTTTCAAGAATGTAAGATAATACGGATCTTTAATAATTGAAAAAGAGAAAAACATCATTGTGCAGTGACAGATTTTATCTTGTCAATCTTATTTTCAAGAATGTAAGATAATACGGATCTTTAATAATTGGAAAAGAGAAGTTCGGTTTGATATTGAAATTGCCAATTTGTGCAGATATAAGCCTATCTGTTAGCACAGTCACGTGATTATGAATATCTGTATATTAGTCACGTGATTATGAATATGAAAATGTAAGGCAATAATGAATATGTAGTTGGGTAGCTTTCGTTTTCACTTTCAAATTTATAAATTAGGCGTCATTAATATGCACCAATTGGACTTCTTCGCCGACTGAGTAGAAGTGACGAGTAGTTTTTGTTTTTGTATGAACAGGTTTTTAAATATTTATTGGATAACCTACATTTATTTATTTATTTTGGTTATGGATATTTTTTTATTAATATAATTTTTTTGTGTTTTTGTGAAATTTTGGATTTTCTTTTGATTCTAAAATATGTTTGAATCAATTTAGAGTCAATTTAGAGATAGAAACTATATTTTCCTTGACAAATTTAAAAACTGATTATAAGTGAGTTTATAATATCTTATCAATTTTTTATGTGAACATTAAAATCTTAATATTAATAATGCAATATAATGTGATAGTTATTTTGAAATTTCAATTAAAATTAAACTTATACTGGAACTTACTTTGGAGTGTCATATAATGTCATAGTTGTAATTTCAATATCTTTTACTTTATACAATTTTATTCTAATAAAAAGATAAATTGTTATATCTAAATTTGGTCTACTCTGTGATCATTTGCAATGAGTAATGAGTATTAATGGCGAACACATACCTAACATACATGGGGGAGCATATACCTAACATACTTTTCGCATGTTTCTCCCCAATCAAACCTAGCCGGTGAAAATCCAACCGTCATATTTCGTTCTCGTTCCCATATAATATAATGTCACTCTGCTGTGAGATGTTTCACTCTTTTCTGTAAAGCGTTCCACGTGGAGCTGAGAGATCGTCGGCATTTCAAATGAATTCGGCATTTCACGATCTAAATATCTCGAGTAATCCCATCAAAATTTGAATAAGCACTGAGGCGAGGAATCCGTCAAAATTTTAAAATTAGGTAGTTGAAGTGTTGAATAGTTTTTTTTTAAATGGTGGAAATGAATTCAATATCATCAAAAATTCGTAAAACACTCAAAATCTTGAAATTTGGCTTATCATAATCTGATTTTAAAAATCTACGGCTGAAATTTTCTTCTTATCAAATCTTCTAAGAAATCACATAAAAATTTTTTTGATATTATCCCAAAAAAACAACCTATCAGAGTTACTACCATGAGCATTTTTGAACATTTGTTTGAATAAAAAGAGAATCTTTTTATATTGCGTCCTCTTTATTTTGGAATTATTTTTACGAACATCAATTTAATATTAATTAAATTTATATTTATTAAATTTAAGATAAAAAGTAGTGTGAGACAAAAATGGTGAGACAAAAACTTTATATTTAAGACAAAAAGAGTTTGAGACAAATATTTTAAGACAAAACTTTATATTTAAGACAAAAGTAGTTTAAGACAAAAATATTTTAAGACAAAAGCAGTTTGAGACAAAAATATTTTATGACAAAAGCAGTTTGAGACAAAAATATTTTAATATAGAACTTTATATTTAAGACAATGACAAACTTTAAATTTAAGACAATGGCAACTTAAGACAGTAAAAATTAAGAAGAAACCCATCTAAGGCAATTATCAATTAAGAAAAACCATTGGCAATACTTCATAACAAGGTGATTGTCAAATGACTTACATTCCATGAACTAAAATTGTTTATTTTTTTCAATATGTGAAAAAAATTAAATTACTTCAACTAAACTTTAATATAAATTTGCAAAAAATTAAATATAATATAAAGATAATTTTTTTATTTTATTTTCTCAATTGTTATATATATATATATATATATATATATATATATATATCTATATATATATATAAAATAAAAAGATACAAATTCATCCATATATGCATTTTAAACCTTGATTTTTTTCTTTCTAAATGAAAAATTAAAATATATTTTTTTCTTAATTTTGATTCTTGTATATGTCTTATAGTCACATCTCAATTTTATTTTCACTGTTGAACAAATATATCAAAGAGATAACTAACAATAATTTAATTATTTCTTATATAAAATTTTAGTATTTAAATTTTTCTTATTGTAAAAAAAAAAAAATCTACTATAATATATATATATATATATATATATATTGCAGTTTAATATTTTTTATATTAATTTATTATTAGGTATTAAGCTGTTGGTAAATATTTTCATCTAGTAATTTGAAAACTATGAACGCATTATTAAGAATCCAAGTAATATTAGTAATTGATATCATTACCATGAATGCATTATTACGAAACCAAGTAATATTAGTAATTGATATCATTTCAAACTAGGGTCTAACAATTATATGGTTTATATCTTCCTCACTTAGCACACCCAGATGGCCCATTACTATAGGTTTGTGGTGCATCTGACTCATTTCATCTCATCAATTTTCTTAATCTAAAACTGTGTGATTATATACTACACCTCACTTTTTATATTTCACCATCATTAAAATTCATAAGTTTAATAGTTATTGAAGTATGTAGATAATAATTCCATACAATTATGCCTTAGAATAACTAATATGCAAATGATATGAATGAAAGTAATCTTATAGAATCAACAACCTAACTGGCCTAACAGTTGTCAAATATTCAAATGTGTTACAATCAAGTGAACTCTGGTCTCGTATAACAATTTAAATTATAATAGCACACAATTCATACAAACCTATCACCAAATTTCCTATTTCATTTACAATCATCGATCGCAACTTTGTCATAGATCAAAATTGTTTCACTTGATAGAAATATTAAGTACTCTTGTATGCATGCAATGTATGAAGAGTCAAATTAAGTGAAGGAAGGCAAGTTAAGTCTAATTAAATCTAGTATTAGAAGTCAAGTGAGTCAAATTTAAAAAGGTAATGCCTTGTCAAGAAAATCTAAGTGAAGGAAAAGAAAAATGTCAATTTATGTTAAAGTGAAGTTCAAAAAGTTTAGTTAAAGCGCCAAGTCATAGTTTGCATGAAGAAAATAAAGTTAGAGTTTGCATGATTCCATATTTAGAAAGTTCAGTGTTTATATACTCATTGCAAAAATTCGTTGGATGTATATGAGAGAATAATTAATGAATATAACTTATTTATTCATGAAGCTTGTGTACTTATTTGTCTTGTGTTTGCATGTTTATATTTGCATCTAAATAACAAGTGGTATCAAAGCAAGGTTTAGCAAGGTTTCAAAGCACCAAAAAAGTTAATAAGGTCATAAGCAACTTCCACTAAGATCCTTGGTTATTGTGAGTAGTCTACAAATCGAAGTTTACATCCATTGGTCCATAAGTAGAAACTAGAGCTTGTTGAGAGTTTGTAAGCAAAACTACTAAAATATTAGGCTGAGTAGCTTATAGAGCCACCACCATATCAAGAGGAAAGAGCCACCACCACAGACCAAAGAAGGAGTCTCCACTGTAAGTTGTAACCATGAGCCTCCATAAGAATATGCATAGAAGAGCTTAGCAAACTTACTAGTAGTTGTTGGGAGCCACCGTTAAAGCGAGGGTTAAAACGTTTATTTTAAATATAATCAAGTGTATGTGATGTTAATATCTAGAAGGCTAACACAATAAGGAAAGAAGGTAGAAGACAAAAGAAAGACTACAACCATGGGTCACAAAGTAAGAATGAAGCAAACTCAAAAAATAAATTGAGAGGAAGAGCCAAAGTATTTTGAAGATCTCGTAGAGGTTCTCTCCACAGTCGAGGCATATAAAAGACAAGTAGACGAAGTAGAAAAATTCGAGGATGAATGGATCAAGATAAATCCGGTAACACTTCCAAAATTTACTAGTAAAAATGTATTTTTTAGGGACTATCAAAATGAAAAAATTTCTTTGATGTAAAGAGTTGATTGAGTACTGGTCTAATAAACCATGTGATGAAGTATGTGATGTAGAAATTTGAATAACTGTTAAATTATTCACCAAGGTTATCCTGATCACACACTATTTAATCTTCATGTATAATACATAACCTCTTCTACCATTGATCATTAATTGCGGAAAATAAACAATCGCATGCGCACATTAAAACCATAAACAATCATGCATATAAACACAGTATTTATGGGAAAGCTTAAAGCTGAAAACTCCCAACTATCTGTATATTATAATGATAGAGATCATGTAACAATCATTGTAAAAACTCCTCACAAGCTCTCAGTACAATCTCCAATTGTTACACACTACACAAGCTCAGATCTAGCAAGTCACATGCTCCAATCCTGTCCACCTGTTAGCCTGCCTCTACTGCGCAATCCAACCTGGATAATTGTGAGATCCAAGTTCGAATCCCACTAGTATGTACTGCGCAATCCTCATTGGCATATCCCTCAAAGTGTGGTGCAAACTCATGCACCAGTATAGTCACAACTGATAGTCAACCTGCTCTTTCACCTACCTCTACACTGGTCTCCACTGAAACTGTCCATGCACTGAAGTTAACTGATGTATTCTTTAGTTGATTAATTAGTGAATTAATTAATAATTAATTCACACCACTCTCACTAGTGTATCAATCAGTTAGACTAGATACAACTAGCTCAACTATGTTTAACTGAGTTAAACTGAACACAACTCCATTAACTCCTCAATCAACTCCACCAAACTGTCACCTGAGTTCTAACTGAAGTCCTCCATGCAATAGCTCCACTAAACCCTACGAATTGCGTAATTCCTTCTGTCAGTTGCATGTGCCACATCCAGGCATCAAACTGAAGTGCTCCAAGAGGATAAGATAATGTTTAGGGTCCAAATATTATTAAGAGATAATAATATTCGACATATCTATTTTTAGACTAGCAATCTAAAAATAGATTCCGCCCAGTATGTCTAAAAATAGAAGTCCATCTATTCTTCTCGACTTGACCAACCATCCATAAATAGCATCCTGCAACTCATAGAACATGATCCTATGTCTAAAAATAGACATAGTCTAAAAATAGACTTTGCGCCAAAAATAGCCTGCGGGCCCACTTAGTGAAGGCGACTTCTTTTCACGAAGCTCATCATCTTGTTGCATTCTCAACATGTGATATATTAGTATTGGATCTTATAAAACATGCATTGGATGAGAAGTCCTTGTGTAAGGTAACAAAAGATACATCTTCCTAGGAAGCATGGAAGACCCTGGAAGTAGAATTTGGTATAAAGGAAGTGACATAAAGCAACAAATTATGTTACAATATGTTGAAGAATCAATAGAAAGTTAACTGCAGTTCTGAGATTAAATGAGAAAGACTCTAGGAGGAAAACAGAGCTTGGAGAATCCCACTCAAATGTGGATGATGGTCATAAAGACTATAAAAGTGAAACCCATCATGCAGACATGCATATGGATGAAGAAGTCACATAAAAGATTGAAGAGTGAGAAGTTGAATCCCCTACATGTGAGGTAGAGTAAGAACATATAGATTCTCGAGAACCCCACTGTAACATGGATGGTGAACATGATGACGAATCCCACTCTGATGAGACACATGTGGATGGTGACTGAAAAGTGAGTAGTGAATTGGTGAATCCAACAATAGTCCTTGTTGATGATGGTGAAGCCTCCAATAAAGAGGTGAATAACATGTGTGATATAGTTGGTATGACTTTAGTTAATGATGGCCTCTTTGCATTAGAGTTTGAAGCATTTAAGTTTGAGAATAACAAAGACAATTCTTCATATGAAGTAATTGTTTGTAGAGTTGAATGTGCAACTCTTATGAATCCAGCAAAAAATGATGAATTTGGTGAAGTTGAAATTGTTAATGAGCACATGCATGCTCAAATATATAACCAATAGATGGTAATGCAATTATTACGATGATGCGTCAATTCTTCTTAGTGATTCTCAGATAATTGTGAGACCCTTGTGCTCATGTCTATTGTTTTAACCCGTAGAATGCATATTTGTGACATGTTTGACGAAATGGTTGTCATGGATATTAGGGTTCCACTCAAGTCCTTGTTCAAGTATTTACATTTTTATCATTCTTTTGATGTTAATTTTAATTTCTGGAAGTTTCATGGAGTTTTGGGTAGTGGCATGAGTCCCAGATCTGAAAAAGTGGCTCAAAATCCAAAGTTGTTGGCACAGAACTACCTAGAAAATTCCCTAGTCACAGGCATGCCTTGTTGTGGGAGCGACTGGAGGTTCTAAGTCACAAGCATGCCCATGTCAAGGGAGCGATTAAGGCTTTGATGAATAAAAATGTCATTTTTTCTTAAGGGTTGGCCACCTAGATGGGTTGGATGGCTCCTAGGGGTTCTGTTGCAAGTGGAGAAGGTCAGGTTGGTTGTGTTCCATCGGTTCCACTTCCTTAACTGATATATAGGGAGTTGAATAGTATCATAGTAACTCTTCATCACATGTTTGCCCTGGTTGGTCGGTTACTTGGGTAGATGTGGGAGGAGGGTGTTATAGAGTGGTATCATAGCATGGTTCCGTTCTCCTTGGGTGATGTCTAGTTTCTATTCCCCTTGGATGAATGTGTTGTCGCATGTACATGTTGGTTGCATATAGGTCCTTGTGCTTGTGATCTATGTGCTTGTTGTGTATGCATGGCATTGGTCATGATTTTGGTGGTGTCGCCATGTGAAATTTGATGGTGTCGTTGTCGAATGTATTTGTTGTGACTTTATGTCATTCGTGCATCGGTTATGTGTATCAATGTTTGTATGTTGTTATGCATACTTTGACTAGATGATGGTTGTTGTGCATGAATTCATGGTATGTGGAAAACATAATCATGCATTAATAACTGGATAATGGCTGAAAAGATGTTATATGTTTATATGATTATATATGTGTGTGTGTGTGTGTGTGTGTGTGTATGTATGTATGTATTGCACTAATATGGTCAGTCTTGAAGACGAGATATCCTCTTCGAGCTATACTAAGGTACACTGGTTTATTTATGATTTGGTTTATCTGACATAATATACCTTGCAAGATGAAGAGATAAAATATGACTAACAACATGGTAGACTACAAATATTCTCCCTATGAATCAGATGAGTAGCGTGCTGTTGGGAACTCTTCTGACTTAGCATACACATTGAGGAGTTTGAAGGAGGAAATAAGGATTTTCAAAGCAGATAATGACAAAATCATGCAAGCATAGGAGGATATGACTACTGGGGCCTGTGGAAGTAGACCCCATAGTGGACACAGTTCAGATAGAGATGAAACGAGCAGGGATGCCAGGTTCTTGGATACTCCAGAAAGGAGGGGTGATGGACACATGTACTATTCTCATTCTGGTTCTGATAGGTATCATGGTCATCATTGTTATCATCCTTATAGGAGGAGTGATAGGGGATATTTTCTGGATGAGTTCAAGAAATAAAATCCACCTACATTCAATGGGGAAATGAAGAAAACACAGAATGCAGAAGCATGGTTGATTTGAATGAAGAAGCGCATGCAGAGTCTTGGTTAGTGCAGTTTGATACAGGTACAAAGAAGCGAGTTCATCATTGGGTAAGAGATTATGCATTTGATTTGAATGGTATGTCTACATCAACACATTTGAATGTATTGTCATTGGGTTCGTATAACATGCTTTTAGGTATGGACTGGTCGTATCTCCATAGGACCAAAGTGGACTGCTATGACAAAGCTATTGAGTGCTTGGATGGCAATGGAGAGCAGATATTCTTGCAAGGTAAGAAGGAAAACATCAATTAGAATGGTGACAACTATGCAGACGAAGTGTAGTTGCAGGAACAAATGTGTGTTATTTGCAGTGCATATTTCTAATGACAAATATAAGGAAGTTGAGGATTTAGATATCTTGAGCAAGTACTCGGTTTTACAACAGTTTCAAGATGCATTTCCTGTAGATATTTCGGAGTTTTTTCCTCACAAGGAAGTGTATTTTTCTATTGATTTTGTACCAGGGGCAACACCAACATCAAAAAAACCATACAAGATGGGCACTCCACAGTTGGTAGAGCTAAACTTGTAGTTGAAGGAAATGTTGGACAAGGGATACATTAGGGAAAGTCTATCACCATGGGGCACACCAGTATTATTTGTGAATAAGAAGGATGGTCCTCTCATATTTTGCATTCATTACATTCAATTGAACAAGGTGACCATTAAGAATAAGTATTCATTGTCAAGGATTGATGATTTGTTCAATCAATTGAAGGGAACAACAATGTTATCGAAGATTGATTTGAGATAGGATATCATCTGATATTAGACTATTTACTATCAACATTTCTCCTAAGAGTTGCAGAACTAGGGTTCATTGATCAACTTGTATTCTATGGTTTCAAACCCTTCTTGTCTCCTTCAAGGGGGTTTCTTGAGCCCTTCAAAAAGACTTCCTTTTGCTAACCAGATGGATTGTTTCTTTCACACATGCATGGAAACTTAATTTTCAAATCATATTGTAATAGATTCATAAGATGATATTATTGGTAATGACTACACCTTATTTGGAGACATAATTTTTATTGTAGGGGTTGGTACCTTTCTATTGGATTTGGTTGGTGATGTGAAGACTACTCACCTTCTAGTAAAGATTCATACTAACTCTAACAAGCCTATGGATGCTTGTTTATAAAGGGATACCCCTCTCAGCTCAGTTGATTGGATTCTTTGTTTTTTCATGCTAATTGTTTTTTCTCAAATTTCCTTCTCCAAGGGGTTGAGACTATTTACTTCATTTAATGAGACTAAGAAAGGGTGCTTTCAATTCAAAAGTATAATAAAAAGTTGGGATTACCTCTAGGATTTTAAAATTCATAGGGTGGTTGGTTTGGATTGGATCCGCTTTTCTTAGGCTATATCATGTCTACTACTTTACCTTCCTCTAGCTCAAACAATTGGAACACATTAGTAAGTGTTTCTTCCTCTACTTTCTTTGTGATGATATCTCTCTCCATATGCGAATCAATTCCTTGCAAACCGAGGCTTCTTAGTGATGGAATGGTGTTGTTTGATCTGACCATTTATTCCTATTGTAGTTTGCAGGAGGTTATTGATCCCACCATTTATTCCTATTTAAGTCTTCTAATCCAGGTTGAAAGAGCTAAGGGGGTTGAGTTGTAGACGAAGCCAAGGTTTTGTGTTGTAGATGCATAACATGTATGTACTTTTCTCCTCCTATTTATATAAGCTCAAACGTCATATTTTCAATGTTCATTACAAACCTCTAATTTATTACAAAGCACATTTAACTTGTCTATATATCATTGATCTTATTGTCTATTAAAATTTCAAATACGGAACAAATGCTTCAACATTTTTTTTTAATACCCCGTGGGATAAAATATTGTTATATTGTTGTTTTGAAATTTGATCTGTCCATTTCTTCCTATTGCAGTTTTCACACTAATTGAGGAATTTAGGAAAGAGAGGAAGATTGCGATGTCTAAAGTGTATGATGCATGGATCAGTGCTCTGGTTGAAGATCTGGAGTTCTTCCAGAATAGAACTTCAGAAGGATATGTTCCTGGACCTCGATGCTACAATGCATTAGCGAGTGGCCTTCTGAGGAAAAACAAACTTGAGGTGCTCTTTGATTTGCTGATCGAGATGAGAGAGAAGCATATTTTTCCAGACCAGAGTACCATGAATGCAACAATTCACTTTTTCTGCAGGGGAGGGCTGGTTGAAGTTGCATTCGAATTATTTAATGAGAAATAAAAAATGAGGCTTTATCTGCATTATATGACCTATAATGAGCTTATCAATGCCCTTTGCATAGCTGAAAAAGTGGATGATGCATACAGAGTCCTGGAAGATGGGTTAACAAGAGGTTTTTTCCCTGGTAAACTAACCTACATCACTGTTGCAAATGCTTTGTGGAAGGCTCAAAGATTGGATAAAATATGTCAACTGATTGAGTGGGTTGAGTTACTAGTCCTAGAAGCCTTATTTGGACAAATGCTTTAGAAGCCCGAGAACAATTGTGGGTTGAGTTACTAGTCCTGGAAACCATGATTAGAAAAAATGTGTTGGAGCCATGGACAGCTTGGGTAGAGACCAATATGGTGATAGTTAGTGATGTTCGACCGTGAGGTGGAATCACCGATTGAGGGTTGAGGTGGTTTGGCCTCTGGAAGCCCTGGTATGGTTTTGATTGATTTGTTCTATGAGATCCCACATTCATGCTTCGAATATGGCATGGGGGTGATTGGCTGAAAGAAATATTTGGTTTAGCTTAGCCTATGGTCGGGTGGTTCATGGAAGTCCCATACTTGGTCAGCCTATGCAATCATCAATAAGAGCTCTTTCTCCTTAGTATTTTATGGTTAAATATACTTGTTTATATGTGGCTTATATTGTTGTTATATCATTGACATTTCTATTGAGTTTTATGTCAGTGATAATGTATGGCTCTCATCATTTTTGGTTAATCATTGAATGTATAATGACTATATGGCTTAACATATGGTAATGCAGTTATTGTGATGAGGCATCAGTGCTTCTTAGTGATTCTCAGATAATTGTGAGACCCTTGTGCTAAGGTCTGTTGTTTTAACCTCTAGAATGCATATTTGTGACATGTTTGACGAAATGGATGTCATGGCTAGTAGGGGTCCACTAAAATCCTTGTTCAAGTATTTAAATTTTTATCATTGTTTTGATGTTAATTTTCATTCCTGAAAGTTTCATGGAGTTCTGGACAGTGGCTTGAGTCCTGGCCCTAAAAAAGTGGCTCTGAATTCGGAGTTGTTGGCACATAACTACATGGAAAAGTCCCTAGCCATAGGCATTCCTTGCTGTGGGAGCGACTGGAGGTTCTAAGTCACATGCATGTCCATGTCAAGGGAGAGATTAAGGCTTTGATGCAGAAAAATGTCAGTTTGTCTCAGGGGTTAGTTAGTTAGATGGGTTGGATGGCTCCTGGGGGTTCTGTTGCAAGTGAAGAAGGTTAGGTTGGTTGTGTTCCGACAGTTCCACTTCCTTAACTGATATATGGGGAGTTTAACCATATCATAGTAACTTTTCATCACATGTTTGCCCTGGTTGGTTGGTAACTTGGGTAGATGTGGGAGGAGGGTGTTATAGAGTGGTATCATAGCATGGTTCTATTCTCCTTGGGTGATGTCTGGTTTTCGTTCCCCTTGGATGAATGTGTTGTCGTATCTATATGTTGGTTGCATATAGGTCCTTGCGCTTGTGATCTATGTGTTTTTTGTTTATGCATGGTATTGGTCATGATTGTAGTGGTGTCGTCATGTGAAAGTTGACGGTGTCATTGTTGAATGTATTTTTTGTGTTTATGTCGCTCGTGCATCGATTATGTGTATCAATGTTTATATGTTGTTATGCATACTTTGACTAGATGATGGTCATTGTGCATGAAGTCATGGTATGTGGTCAGCATAGTCATGTATTAATAAATGTATAATGGTTGAAAAGATGTTTATATGTTGATCTGATTATGTTTATCTGTGTGTGTGTGTGTGTGTGTGTATTGCACTAATATGGCTGGTCTTGCAGATGAGATATCCTCTCCGAGCTATACTAACGTACACTAGTTTTCTTATGATTTGGTTTAGCTAACATAATATACCTTACAGGAAGAAGAGATCAAAGATGACTAACAAGATGGTAGACTACAGAGATTCTCCCTATGAATTAGATGAGTTGCATGGTGTTGGGAACTCTTTTGACTTAGCAGACACATTGAGGAGTTTGAAGGAGGAAATAATTAACCCCTTGATCCCTTAAACCCCAAGCCACTAACCCCTTAACCCCTAACCCCTAACTTGGAATACTTGAACCCCATAAATCCTAATCCCATATCCTCTTAAAACTTGACCCTTAACCCCTAACCCCTTAACCCGTTGACACCTAAATACCATAAACCTTAGGCACTTAACCCCTAAATCCCTTGATCTGTAAGCCCTTGATGGCTAACTGTTAACCCCTAAAGCCCTTAACCACTAAGCTATTAACCTCTAACCCTTAAACCCCATAGAACTCAACCCCCTAACCCCTAAACCCCCTAAGCCCTAACCCTTTACCCTTTACCCTTAGCCACTTACTCCTAAAACCTTAAACCCCTTAACTCCTATAACCCCTTATCCTTTCTCCCAAACCATAGGTGCTCCAACACTAATCTTCTTGGGCATATAATGATTTTTCCTGCTAACCGCTCCAAATACAACCTCTAAGCACTAGTAAAGTCCATGGAAAAGAGCTACAAGGTCCCCAAATCCGAAGTGCATTTTATAGACAATCACATTCCCCCAAATATCCTGCACGTATTTGCCTTGTTTGAAAAATACATAGGATGCCAAAAGTAATCCTAATCCTAAGGCTCAACTTCCCTAATGACTAGGAGGCCTTGAAAATCAAACAACATCTTAACTTCTACCTAAAATTACTAAAATTTCCTATCCTAAAGATGTAATTAAAAATTCTAGAGAATTATAGGGCAACAAGGAAACCAACTTCCTCTTCTAGAAATATCTAAGACCTTCTTGAGGACAATTACACATTTTGAAATAAATTGTTGAAATTATGTTCTTGCATCAATAGCTACCAATGTATCCCTGTAGGCCACCCCCTTTAACAATAGTAATACCAATGTCCTTTTACCTAGAAGGAACTCCTTACATAATTCTCTCTTAGGTCCTACCAAGCATGATTTTTTTTAGTAAAATGGATGTTCACCCTACAGGATTCTATCCTCATGGCCTAAGATAAGGCATCCCTCTATGTCACCCACGAATATTTCATTAATGGTACACTATTAAAGAGCAACAAAATTTGAATGGATCATTCTTTGCGTTGAGTTTCATGGATAATATAAAAGATTTTTTTGATCAAGTTTTGTAATTTTTCATCATACTCCTGAGAACTTTTTCCAACCATTTTCTTAATTTTCTTTAGCTTAGTGATTTTTTGTTGTTCAATGTTTAGCCTCTAGAACTTAGATATAAATATCACCTTTAATTTATCCAAGGCCTTAGCTACACCCTAGGGATAAATCTATATGAACTTCACGCACCATTAGAGAATCTTCACCCACAATGTGGTTAGGAACTTTATCAAATTATAAACTAGCACTACAACCCTTTTCACCCTCCAAATGAATTCACATAAGAATCAATGCGGTTTTTCATCACCATCACCCTTCATAAATTTCTTGGAACTACTATAACCATATCATTAGTTGAGTTTTTCACCAAGATAAAACCTTATGGACATGTTTGATAAAACCTTATGTGCTCACCTTGATGGCAGCCTCCTTGTGGCTACTAGTACAAGAGGGGAATCTTATAAGGATCTTCAACACCCTAGACGCCACTTGATTGCAAGAGGCATGGCATTCATATCTACCTATTATGTTTGAAACATTTCTAAAGGCTGTTAAAATCCCCATCAATCCTTAGTTAAAGTTACATGCTTTGAAGCATTGATCTTAAAAGAATGTTTTATATTAGGGTATACATCTTCGAGGTCTCTAATCTTTCGTTTTCTTTCGACAACTCAACCCTTCTTGAAGAATCGATTCTCAAGATTTGGATCCATAGCAAAAATGATGTTGTAATACATTTATAGAGATATATAGATGAAATTATCCCCTAGCCACCACTATACTATACACATTGATTTAATGGATAGGAGTTTGTAGTTATCATTCAATGTAATCACTTCTAACCAATTTCGATCTCTATTTCTCTTCTGGATTGTTCTTGACTTAATGGCCAACTTCTTCAATGTTGTTCCTTTGGAAGTTCGAAAAGAGATTTCACTGTTGGAAAGTAAAGAGGTTAAGGGTCTCCCATATCACTTAGATTTCGAGGTGATGGGCAAGGATTTGAAATGAATTGAGACCCTGGAAAACCTCGGAAGAAACAACTTTTCTAACACAACTCGCTGGCTTTGCACCAACAAATGGCTAATTTGTTTCACATAGTACTTCAAGATAAACAAGCTGAGACCCATAACCTGTTTTCTCCCCTTGAAGATGTTAAAAGAATGCTCCGCAGCCTATGGTATTGTTTCGATAGTGTGGACCCCTAATTAGCTCGCGTTGAAGATTTTCTGGTTAGTGACTTTGCCTCCAAGGACCTTACTGATCCTCCAGTTGATCATATACAAACTCTTAGTATAATTGCCTATAATAAGGTTTAGGGATGGTATAATTTAGAGTTCTTGTTGTTATTTTTAGTTCAAATGGCTCATGGCTACAAATAGTATGATAGTCCACTTTTCTCGACATGTTTTGTAGACCTCAAGCGTGGAAATTATGTTTTATTGTCACCTGTACAAGATTGTATGAATATTTATGGTCTTGTCGATGGTGGAGAGAGTATCTAGAGTGGCTCTTCATTTGGTCACGCTGTACATGCTATGGAAGTGGAGGATTCCCATTGTTGTTGTCAATATCATGCTTACCTAGTCTTTTGTTAGTGATTTATGTTTATGTTTTCATGATCCTTTGGATTTGGTGCTAGCATCAAAGTATACTCTGTTTCCTCTCATTTTATGGGCACCTGCAACTTGAATTTTGGCAATTGAAGCTTGTTTCAACATATGCTTTCAACTTGGCTTGTTTTGGGATGGATGAGTATGTTCGCCTCTGAGAAAGTGGTTACTCTTATCATGCTAGATGGAAGATGTGGTTTCGTGTAGAGGACACTCACGAAGACTATGATTTGCTAATGTTTCCCTTTGTCAAAGGACGCTCTTTTCTAGGTTTAGAGCTCTATTTTCTTCTTGTTTTCAAGGCAACTATCACTGAAGCACATTCATTTTTAGTTTATGTGCACTATTTCTCTAGAATTTTCTCATTTTATGAGGGGCCTAAACTCTTGATGCAAATCTTTAGTTGGTGTTGAAATGGGACTCTGTTATTATTGTAATAGTGTTTTTGTGGTTATGGGATCTTTTGATCGTTGGAGAAGCTAGAGCTTTTAGAAGTATATAAATTTGATGTTTAATCTATCAATGTAAATCTCCTATTGTAAATTCTTATTTTGATATGAATATGAAGTATTTTAATTTACAAAAAATTATGGAGCAGAGAACAATAACTTCATCCTCGCGAGGGATAAAACTTCCAACTAATCACACTATTTAGCATGTTTATAAATTTTAAAACAATATGCAATCTATTTTGGAAAAAAATAGTTGAAAGTTTAGTTGTCTTTGTTTGTGCACTAGCAAAGCCATGCAATGATACATTTGTCCTTTTTGATATGAAATTTTTAGATAACTTAGAGAAAAGTATAGTTAAAATTAAGGCCACTTGTAATGTTTAAGCCCAATTGTAATGTTTATTGACATAAACTAAGCCAACTTTAATTTTTGAAAAATGTCTATAAACCTATATTATAATTTATTTTAAAATATTGAATATAAAATTTATTATTGATATCAATTTTAAAATATAAAATTAAAATACAAAAAATAAATAATTCATTTTAATATATATATATATATTAATTTTTATAATAAAATTAAAATAATTTATAATTTGATTTATTTGATAAATTATAAAAACTAAAATTTGAACTCTTCATCCGGCGCGAATGCCAAAAAATTAGCGCGAAACATATTTCAGAAATTGGGCAAAATCTCTAAGAAGTCCTCGAACTGGTGGTCCACTTGCAAGAGCCGAATAGATTGTAGGGATGTTTTCTACAGGAATCCAAATCCCGGCTCCCACATCAGAGGCGTCTTTTTTGCACCAGAGAAAGCCCCAGCCGGCTAGAGGCGTGTTTTCTGCGCCAGATAAAGCCCTGGCCGGCCAACAAGCCAAAAAAATCCGCTGGATCCTGCACGATTCTGAGGGGTTGTCTGGTGCGACAGAGCTCGGCTTCAAATCTAAGTTCGAGTTCCAGTTTCAGCTGTGCGGTTATCGAGGTGAGGGCTTCAGAAGGGTCTGAGGGTTTGACAAAACTTGGGTTTTCATATTGCATACCATTCATCAACGGGAGGTTTTGTTTCGTTTGTGCGAGAGGTCGGGCGAGGAGGAAGAGGAGCAGCAGAGGAGGAAAGAGGAGGAAGAGGAGCAGCAGAGGAGGAAAGATGGTGCATGTTGTCTTTTACCGTTACTATGTGAAAACGTTCAAGAAGCCTCAGCTTCCCTACGAGAAGGAGCGGCTGGATGCAGAGCTGAAATTGGTGGGAGAATACGTGCTGCGACACAAGAGAGAACTCTGGAGGGTTCAATACACATTGAGCCGCATACGAAATGCAGCGCGTATGCTTCTGACGTTGGACGAGAAAAACCCTCGTCGGATATTCGAAGGAGAAGCCCTACTGCAGCGTTTGAATAGGTATGGTCTCCTGGATGAGACTCTCATCTCAGCTCATTGGAAACTTTGTTAAATTATAAATTTGGCAATAGTGAGCATGTATTTAAATTTTGTCAGATTACTGGTTGTTGCAAGATGTTTGGTTTGTTAAACATTCGTAGTAGGTTAGAATACACTTCAAAATTTGCTGGAGTTTAATCTATATGGTATTTGATTATATCGTTATCTATATATTTTATGCAATTCTCGAAAAATTTTCTTTTGGGGGTTTTTGCTTACTCACCTAGAGGGAATCCCATGACATGTTTTATTACCAGTGATTCCCTTCCAGAATCCATTTTCCATCCTATTTACATATTTTCACCCATAAATTCCTACATATAGCTTGGAGCAGAGAAGTGTTGTAGACAAGCAAATAGTCTTACTATCTGGTCTTTCTTTGGCTTTTGTGTTGTTTGTGTCTGTAACCTTAATTATATTAAGCTTTGCCAGTGCTGGTAATCACAATGTCCAAGAAATAGCTACCACGACTCAATGGCCAAGTCACATTCTTTTTTTTTGAAGGACAACGCTCTGAAAGCTTCCTTTGAATCAACGAGTGAATTGGAGAGGAGACTTTGGCCTTTCCGATGGCAGTCTACGAAACGTAATGCCCACAATGTGAACAAAACAGAATAATTAACTTTATTCTGAACTGATGCAATTAAATGGCTCCCGCTCTCCTCTAATGTCTTCCGTTTCAATGATTTTGAGGGTAGATTTGAAGGGACACTGCTATGATGCAGGAGATAATGTAAAATTTAGCTGGGCCATGTCATTTAGTGTAACCCTCCTTTCCTGGGCAGCTTCTCAGTTTTACTTGGTGCTTTACATAAATGTTTTAGATGTTGTAGCCAATTGGGTAGATGGTATTAGATGCAATTGCACTAATTCGAAAATTGCGTGTACAGGTTTGGTCCAAGGAACAGAGGCCTTTCCTAATGTGCACAGCAATGGAACCGCAGAAAGGGGAATTGAAATCTGTAAGTCTAAGATTGTTGCTATTGTGGATATCGAATTGACCTGCATACTTCCTTTTTTTGCTGTCAAATATTTAATAGTGTCTCAGTTCATTTCCACTTTGGAGACTTTGGCCTTTCCGATGGCAGTCTATGAAACATAATGCCCACAATGCGAACAAAACAGAATAATTAACTTTATTCCGAACTGATACTGAGCATACTAATAACAAAAATACTCATTTTTCATGACGTTAACTACTTCCTTGTCAAATTACTGATGTTATAATGTTAACTACGATCAGTTGTATTGTAGTAGCTTCAAACAAGTAATTTTTACATGTCGTTTGCACATAGAAGATTGACCACCTACCACAATTCATTCATGAGCCCTAACCACACATGTCGAGCCAACACTGTGTTTTGGGTAACATTTGTATTATAGTAGTTTCAAATAAGTAATTTTTACATGTCGTTTGCACATAGAAGATTGACCACCTACCACAATTCGTTCACGAGCCCTAGCCACACATGTCGGGCCAGGGGTAATTTTGTGACCATATGGTACCTATTTTTTTTCATAATGAAACAGATCTATGTTTTCATCATTATCTAAAATAAACTCTGGATAAATGACTTACGAGAGTTCCGAGATAGAGGATTTTCTCATAGACAATGACCTCATTCCAATTCTGGTAGCAGTATCATTACACATTAGTAGTAGCAGAATAATATTGTTGTTGATATCACATTGTTCCTATATGATATCGGTCAATATTGATCTGCTACGGAAACAATCTTACCCTCATCGCTCTCCCAACTGTGAATTCATGTTAATGCAATCAACATTGGTTTAGTGTTAATGCATTGGTGATGCTAATGGTGACCTCCACGTTCATGTTGTATTTGTGGATGAGGCTACGTGTAGGCCGTGGGTAACTTTGACCCCAAAAAAATAAATAATGCACTACTTCGTAGCCAAAAGTCATTGAATTGTAGAGCCGATCGTTTTTGAAGGAATAGCAGTTGCAAATGACTTTTTGGATCAAACTGCCGGAAACAGAGCACCGGAAAATCATAGCATAAGTGAAATGTTTTGGAACCTGCACAATGGAATATAAGGGCCCGTTCTGAAGAATTAGGAGTTGATTTTGATGCAATCAACAAAGAACCAAGGTAATGACCTTAGATTAGAAAAGCATGTATCAAGCGAGCCTAGTATCGAAGGCTAGATCAAGTGCGTGCGGCTATAAAAAAAAGCCTGGTATATTCAGTTCATTTCCACTTTGGAGACTCTGGCCTTTCTGATCACATTCTATGAAATGTAATGCCGACAATGCGAACAAAACAGAATAATTAGCTTTATTCTGAACTGATGCAATTAAATGGCTCGTGCTCTCCTCTAAAGTTTTATGAGATGCTGAATCCATTTACTGGCCAGAAACCTAACTACCTAACTGAACAGAAACCCTAAGGATACCCGTAGAATTAAAACTAGCTCTCTGGAATCCCCTTAATGTAGTGGTAGTGGGTGACTAGGAGGATTGGCAACTAAAGTGAATTGTCCAAGTTTGTACAATTGAGGTTTGCTGCTATAAAATGCAGAAAAAATAGTGAATCAATGGGGACACGAGAGATATGCTGATGTATAAAATATTGTGTTTGAAACCTGTAACTGCAACTTGAAAATCTCTTGTTGATCTTGTTTCACCATGATTCTTTACTGTTCTATGATCTGGCCCCATCTCACCTTGCCGATTTCAGTGTCTCTGTCATTGTTTTCCAGAGCAACATTGTTGCATTTACCTTCTTATTCTCAGCCATGCTGAGAAGTTGGTATCCTGGAAATTGATTCAGATTGGCATGAGGTATAGGTTGAAAAATTCTTTGATCTTGCAGAAAATTCTGATAGGAGCTTTGTGAAAGATGAAGATTCATCTTCAAGAAGTTTAGCTGGGGAGTTGTATTCAAAATTTTTTCTTGAAAACAGGAGGGTTTAGATTGTCCTAACTGAAGCCAGTAAAAACAATCCGTGAAGCAGAGAAAAAATTTACGACGACTCCAAAGAGAGAAAAAACATACGTACCTTCATTAAGTACCAACACCTTATCACTGTCTATTACTGTGGGAATTATGTGAGCTATAGTGATCACTGTACATCCATGAGACTCTGATTGTATTATTTGTTGGATAATGGTGTCAGTTGCAGTATCCACTGAGGCTGTGGCCTCATCCATTACTAGAATACGACTGTGCTTTAACAAGGCACGTCCTAAACAAAGAAGCTGGCGTTGGCCCAAACTCCAATTCTCTCCATTTTCTGTCACTAAATTGAACATCACTTGTATTCAACAATTTTTCTTGAAAACAGGAGGGTTTAGATGGTCCTAACTGAAGCCAGTAAAAACAATCCGTGAAGCAGAGACAAAATTTACGACGACTCCAAAGAGAGAAAAAACATACGTACCTTCATTAAGTACCAACACCTTATCACAGGCTATTACTGTGGGAATTCTGTGAGCTATAGTGATCACTGTACATCCATGAGACTTTGATTGTATTATTTGTTGGATAATGGTGTCAGTTGCAGTATCCACTGAGGCTGTGGCCTCATCCATTACTAGAATACGGCTGTGCTTTAACAAGGCACGTCCTAAACAAAGAAGCTGGCGTTGGCCCAGACTCCAATTCTCTCCATTTTCTGTCACTGAATTAAACATCACTTGTTAACAAAATTATTCAAGTACACATCCATACATATATGTAAAATAGAAGAAACATGGAGAAACTGATCTAACTTGTCAATCCATAACTGATAAAAGAGAAACTGATCTAACGTATCAATCCACGTCCGACGACATACTACAACTACCATAATTTCATGTGGGGCTGTTTTAAGACAATATTTAGGAGTGTCATACTACAAGAAATAATACTTGTTTTATCCAGGGAGACCTGAGTGGTGTCTTATATATTGAAAAAGAATGGGATTTATTGTCTGGACTCTGTTGGGAAGAATGGGATTTACTAGAAAGGAGTTGACGTTCTAGTTTTCGAGTCATCACATTGGTGGACTCATGACAACGAAGAATCGTAAAGTCGATATTTCACTTTTCCAGTTTACTAACTAAAATATTTTAAAAATTAGATTGGTTTTTTTGTTAGGACTATTGGAATGACTATTGGATTTAACTTTTCAAGTTTGTATCCTGAGAAAATTTATCATAATTAGATGTGGAATAGGTATTATTTGCTATTATTCCGGGAAATGCATATAAAGTTAGTATTTTATTCCAGGAAATTCACACTATTAAAAATTATTAATTAGCTGATAGTCTATATTGATAGTGTTTAGAAGGGTAACCTTTTACTCTTCCCAGGTTTTTTGGTAATTGCTTTTACTTTTTCTTGATTCTTGACTATCAAAAAATAACCAGAAGGGTAGAGTATACATTTGGCTAGACTTAACAGTCAAATAATTGTGCTAAAATCATCAATTATATTATAGACTCACATTTCTTCGATCATGATTATGTTATTGTTAATCATAATGAAAATGTTAATTTGTGATTGGACATATGGGATTTGAGGGGTGTTAGACAATATTTAAACATGTTCTCTCTGTTCATGGAATTTATTTATGAGAATTTTAATTTACATGAGCAATGCCTGTCTCCTGGCTTGACAGGATTAGATTAGGGATTCATACAATAAATCGTTCCTCGACCATTACATGTTCCATGCTTTAGCTGCAAGAGAAAGAAACCACATTTGACCTAAATAGGTTAATAAAAGAAAACTGTTTTTATTTAACATTAAAAAGACACAGTAAGAGAGGAGAAACGTGCTTTTTCTGACCTTACTGTCCATTAATGTTCAAAAGGGATCCAATACCGGCAGTTATCTGAAACACTGCCTTGTGTGTGAAGGTGTGACATCAGTCTGGAAGATCAGTTACCTGCTTCAATATTTATTCTCCATTATAGGTTGCTACTGTGATTTAAGGATGAAACTTTTCATGATAATACAAAGCAGTCACGATCCCAAAACCTAAATAAAAAAGTAATAGGAGGAAAGCGATGTCATTCTTTCTGAGAATGCATTTCTAAATTCTGAAGGACAAAAAAATGAATAATAGTGTTCACATACAAATTAGAATTGTTAGTCGAAGTTAAATTTGCTTGAAATTGCATCAACTATGTGAATTAGTGCACATTGGTGACGTTTCAATCCCTTCTAATCCTTTGGTAAATTGTTCACCCTCTTAGCTTGTTTTTTCTTTCACCTGAACATTTTCTTGATCTTGCATTGTATATTATATGCACCTACTATTGAAGCTCACTATGAATCGTCGTTAAGGCTATCAGTGCTCATAATAGATTTGCTTTGAACATGTATCAGACATCACCAACATGGAAGATGGCAAGCTCGAATAGGAAGAGTTACTGGGAACAAGATCTGTATCTGGGAACGTTCAGTAAGTACTTCTATCCTGTTTATATAAAACCCAAACTTATGCTTATGGTTTTAGGGTTAATTTATTGGGTGTTCTGAGATTCGTTAATCGTCAGTGAAATAATTAAAAACCATTTTAACGAATTTGATAGGTTTAAAATCCCTTTTAACGAATTTGATTTAATTCGATAGGTTGACAGGAAGAGGCAGCTGAAGCCTATGACATCGCTAGCATCAAATTCAGAGGTCTCAATGCTGTGACAAACTTTGACATGAGTAGATACGACGTGAACAACATACTTGAAAGCAGCACATTGCCTATTGGGGGAGCTGCTGCAAAGCGCATAAAGGGTGCAGAGCCATCTGATCCAAGTGTAGATGGTCGTCGTACGGATGAAGAAATTAGCAGCACAGTCATCAATTCACAAATAGCAGACACCTTAACCAGTTACGGCACTGCTGCTTATCCAAATAGGCATGCAGGATGGCCGATAATTGCATTTTTGCAACAAACAAATCCACATGCAGCAGCTTTGTACAATCACCAAAGGGCTAGTGTAGCTGGATGGTGCAAACAGGAACACAATAGTATTCAGAAGCACGACCTCCAACTGCACTTTCAATCCAGCACACAGAATTTTCTCAAACCAGCAATGATGGCATCAAATGCTAATACTGTTTTGCATAATCTCATGAACTTAGAATCTCCTGCTTAGTTTGATGGGACTACCACTAACTCTAATTCAGGCCTCTTTAGTATCATTTCAGGCAACTGTCTGGAAATGGCCAATTCACCTATTCCATATGGGATAACAGTATCTGACAGTGCTAGAGCTCCTTTCAGTGCTGAAAATGATGGCAGTAGCAAAAACAATTCTGGTTATAATGATAACATGCTATCTAATTCAGACCCTTTTGCAAGGGGCCTATATTACTTATCACATCATTCCCCCGACCTTGTCAAAGCCAACTACAAAAATGCAACATATAACAATTGGATGACACCAGCTGTTCAGACTTTAGCACCAAGGCCTAATCTGACAGTTTGTCATGCTCCCGTTTTCACTGTATGGAACGAAACATAAGCAATAGAGGCCAGTATCGTAGGACCAGTCCTTGCTTGGATGAAAGGACTGGATAACATTCCAAGGAATAAAAGTTGTGCTGATCTTACTGGAATTGTGAAGCAAACCCTGTAACCTATTTTTCGCAAACGGGCAATATAGTGTACACCTTAGCTCCTACCTACTATGCTCATGTGAAACTTTCAGCACCCAGAGAGATCATTTCTCTGGTTGGTTTGCAGAACTTATAACATTTTGATCCTACTTGTGGTATTACAATCAAATACTCATGGAAATAGAGAAAGTTATAAAGTTATGAATCTAGACTTGTTTTCATTTTATGAAAAGTTGATTTTTATTGTGAGTTCATGACATTCATGAGGATTCAAACATTACTCTACAATTTTTAGATAACTACCTTATTCAGTTATGCAGAAAAGAGGAAAGGAGTCAACTGGTATGACACATGATCAGCTGGCAACTGTTGTAGAGAAAACACGATTTCTAGAAGAATGATATGATCACAAGCTTGTCTTGGAACATTTGACTTGGGTTTGTCATATAATCCTAATCACCTTTATTATAATTCATTGGAATTTGGTTAGCTTCGTTGCCTTTTGTGTCTATACTTGTGGTTTTGTATTGAGATTATTTGTGCTTGCTGTCATTGTTTTTCACTTCTAAGAATGCTTTGTTTTTGTTTTGCTCTAATTATGTGTTGAACATTTTAAAAAAATCAATGCTTCTTATACAATTTCAAGGACTGTCATAACTCTTCACATAATTCTTTAAAGGGTGCTAGCTCATTGCAAGAGCACCTACCATGCAGAAGGTTGGTGGTTCGATTCCACTGCACCCTAACATGAATTATTCAATGATATTGTTGATTTTTTTAATTAAATATTTTTATATTGATTTATTTTAATGTGAGATATTTTTATGGAGTCATTGTTTTATATTGTCTCTATAAAGACAATAGATAGGATTAAAGACATTGTCTCCATAAAGACAAATATGTCTTTAATTCCAACTATTGTCTTTGGAGAGACAAAAATGAAATTGTCTCAAGTTAAGACATTTTACCCAAAAATTGTCTTAAAACCCCCCTTTGTGTTGTAGTGCAACTATTGTCTCTGGAGAGACAAAAATGCTTGTGTTATATATTGTCTTTATAGAGACAATATTTTAAGACAATTTAATTTTAAGACGATTTAATTTGAGACACCCGCTTAAAGACAATATTTAAGACAATACACAAGTTTTCTTTTGTCTCAAATTAAGACAATTTACCCAAAAATTGTCTTAAATATTGTCTTAAAACCCCCCATTATGTTGTAGTGATTGAAAAAATTATGAATAAAAATTTTCATTTCCAAATAGTTTTATCGAAATGAGGTGGTCATACTTGAATATCCCGTACTTACAGTAAATTGAATATAAATCTACACATCTATCGTCACAGTGAACGAACGTATTAAAAAAGAACACGAACTCATTGAGGCACGTGTGTGCATTCTGATTTTGGTGTATATGCGGTAGTCGAAAAAAACTCACACAGTGAACGAACGTATTAAAAGAGGACACAAACTCATTGAGGCATGTGTGCGCATTCTGATTTTGGTGTATATGTGGTAGTCTAAAAAACTCACATAATAATTTAGAAATTTTTGTAAGATTATGGAAAATTTTGGTAAAGATTTTTGAAAATTTGGGTTATAGTTATTAACTTTAGTATGTTGGGTGTTCCAAGTTTTCTTATGATGCTGAATCTATTTTTACCATAAAAAATGCAATTCAAACACTCCAATTATTTGATTAAAAAAAAAAAAAAAATTACGTGCCGTTCGAGCTATTATATTGGGTCTATAGACAACTCCATTCTATATTGTCTATACACATCTAGTTTGACGTCTCCCCTGTCTAGGTTGAATGGGGATATTTTTATGCATAATTTTTACTAAAATAATATGTGTCCTTTTATTATAATATATTTTTATATTTTAATATTGTTCCCAAAATCAATTTGGGCTTTTAAATAAAAAATGTAAGCTAAATTAATTCTCCCTGATGGTTGTAGGTTTGACTATATAAGTAATTTGTTTTTTCATTATAAATATGTATTAATGTAAACTAGCAATTGCACCATATGTTGCAAAGGAAACGCTGTAAAGCAGTGACAAAGGAAATAGTGGTATAGATTAAGTTGAGTTTTAAGGTGGTGAAGGAGTTGGAGCTTAAGAATATGCATCATTTTGGAAGGCTTTGGTAGCTAGATGCATATGGAGGCTCATATCAAATAAGGGTCTATGAAGCTAACTTATCTTCTAAAAGTACAATGAACCTAATTCATTAGAAGACCTTCCAAGAATACTCATAATATAATTTGTTGGTATGTTGGAAGGCCATTGTCCAAGCCTTGATGAAGAAGTTGAGTTTTAAGGTGGTGAACGAGTTGGAGCTTAAGAATATGCATCATTTTGGGAAGGCTTTGGTAGCTAGATGCATATGAAGGATCATATCAAATAAGGGCCTATGAAGCTAAGTTATCCTCTAAAAATACATTGAACCTAATTCATTAGAAGACTTTCCAAGAATACTCATAATATAATTTGTTGATATGTTGGAAGGCCATTGTCCAAGCCTTCCATCTTGTGCGGAATTGCCTATTTTGGGAAGTTGTTAATGGAGAAAGAGTAAAGGTAGGAGCTAATCCTTTCTTGGGTTTCTTTTTTCATTTTAACCCTCCTCTACAACTAGCCACAAGAATTTCTGACAAGTAATTTAAATGCTTGGGCATCAAGTCAAGTCAAATCAAATTTATGAAATCTATTGTTTAAAAAAATTACCAATCAAGTTTTCCGAATTTTTATTGACCATTAAATAATTCTTAAAAAGCTAAGAAAAATTTGATATCAGTGATGTTGGAACTCACACTAGGACTCCAGTTAGAAATGGGGTTGCAGAATAAATTCCCTATCTATCTAGTAATGTTGGGTAGTTCCGATATATATACATAAGTGGAACAAATCAGAGCAAAGCATCTTACTATGTAGAAATCTATAGAGGCCTTGGTATCATATTCACATTCTGCCTCGGTATCATATTCACATTCCCTCCTTTCCAGATACTGAACATCACACATTTCCATAAAAACCAATCAGCCTTTTGCCCATTAATTGACAAAGAAAACTATGCTAAACAAAATAATGTTGCTCAGCCTTTTGCCCATTAATTGACAAAGAAAACCATGCTAAACAAAATAGTGTTGCTCCCCTTTACACACAAGAGAGTTGTTTTCAAATAATAAGGACTTAAAACATAAATATAATAAAACCAAATGTATAAATAATAAATCATATTTATATTATATTAATATGATTAAACAAAATCCTAATAAACATATATTAACAATTAAAAATTTGTGAAAGTCTAAGTGTGAAAAATTAAAAATTGTAAGTGTATAGATGTAAAAAATTAAAAGTTTTGTAAATGCACAGCGTAGAGTTGCAGTTCTGAAAATCATATTTATTTATTGTTTTTTTGAAAAATAATATTGGAGTAGAGTTGCAGTTCTGAAAATCATATTTATTTGGAGTAGAGTTGTAGTTCTGAAAATCATATTTATTTATTGTTTTTATGAAAAATAATATTGGAGTTGTCTATATAGAGATAGAGGAATTGCTAACAGTGTAAAAGTGGCTAGAATCCTGGCAAAAAAATTAAAAAATTTTGCATTAGGAGTTTTTTGAATCATATTTTTTTTTTGGTGAAAATGGATTCAGCATCATCTAAAATCTATAAGGCACCCAAAATCTTGAAGTTTGATAGCTATTACCTGGATTTACAAACATCTTCGCAGAATTTAATTAAAATCTTGCCACCCAAAATTTTAAATTTTGATAGCTATAACTTGAATTTACAAAATTCCCTATAAATTCGAGAAAAAAAAAAAAAACAACTAAGGCAATATTATATGTGAAATTTACATTTTGAAAAATCATTTATATTTTATTATTTTTTATGTGAAAATATTTTAGCAAAACACAGATACATAATATAAACCAATTTTTTCTTTTTCTGTAAAAAGATTCCAACAAAAGTGCTTCTTCCATAGAAATTGAACAGATTTTCGAACAGATTTACTGAAGCCATAGGTGTATCTTCAGGTTTCGAGTTCAAACCACATTATCATTTAATTTAACTTTTAATACACTTAGTGCCTTCTTTGACCGAAACTGAACAGATTTACTGGAGCCATAAGCGTATCTTCAAGATTCAAGTTTAAACCGCACTTAATTTAACTTTTAGTACACTTATCAGTTATCAAAATTATCGAAATTTATTTCAGAGTGATAGCATGTAAGCAACTATTCTTTAATTTGTAACTGTATACATGTAGAAAAATAAATTTAGTAGCGCCACTCAGAAACTAAAATCGAATGACAAAAAAGTTTGAGACCTGAAATTTGAAAAAAATTACCATAAATTACTAAATTTCACAATAGCTGTCAAAAATGAAATTTATAGAAATTTGAAAAAATTGACATAAATTGTTAAATTTCACAATAGCTGTCAAAAATGAAATTTAATACATAAAAATGCCTGCTGAGAATCTGTTGCCTTGGCTGTTGATTGTGGGGTTTGCACTCCCCCCCAATTGCATACATTTCCCAGTGAGTGTAGTCATTGTTCACCACATGGAAGCATCCACGCCTACACCTGCATTCATTCATTAATGCATTTAAATCTCCATTTCTTTGTAATACAAGCATTCATAGATATTCATTTCTTGGTAAGAGGACTTCAGCACTGGAATAATGGAAGAAACAGAGGATTTATTTACCTGGGCATTCTCTGAACCAGACCTTCTCCAAAATGGTTGTATGCAATCGTGACTTGCATGTTAACATTGGGAGTATAGCTATCACTATGACCCAACAACATCACCTGCCATATTAGCAAAAAAATAGAGCAACTGTTATAATTGTTCCATGAGATTTCAATGGGAAATAGAATGGGTTGAAATTACACATTTTGCATGGTTTGAACTGAAATTTATTTTCTTGGGGCTCAACTGCAATCTGCTTCAAAATTATACAGACTCCTATTCAAATTCGTTGATGTGTTTACCTCGTTGTGGTGAGTGAAATGGTTGTTTGAGATGGTAATGGTAGTTGATCCCATTTTA
This sequence comes from Pinus albicaulis, assembly GCA_034641835.2. NCBI lineage: Eukaryota > Viridiplantae > Streptophyta > Pinopsida > Pinales > Pinaceae > Pinus > Pinus albicaulis. The sequence goes on from CM076582.1 coordinate 716,463,912, forward strand.
GCATCAATGAGGCCGTTTGTACAGTTGGACAAGGAGACATGGTCCACCCAAATATGGCTTCCTCCGAAGATGGAGATGCCATCTCCGTTGCACATGGTTCTCCACCCGTAATGTGTGGGAGAATCTCTGACCATAGCATTTATAGCAGGCTTACAGTCGCGAACGTGAATGCCATGGATGACAATGTGACTCACATTTTGAATGGTGATACAGGGCCCCTTTGCAATGTGGACATTCACACCCCTTCCGTCTATTGTCTTGTAACTTTTCATGATCAGTTCCTCCTTGAGATGGATGACCATGTCTCTCTAGAAAATAATCCATAGGGGCTCTGTTTGAATCACTGCATGACACAGGGTGCCTGGTTGAGGATTCACAGCATCATAATCGTTGGGATCCGTGACCAAGTAAAAGCTCCCGTTCTTGCCTCCAATGGCATTCCTGCCGAATCCAATGCCACAGTCTGCCAGGTGTTGTCTGTTCTGCTCCCATTCGGAGTCGCAACACCAACGATCATCAATGGGGTTACCAGTTCCTAAATGATTTGTAAAACAATTTTCTTTATTTCATAACTGAATAATAATAGAATCAATCAAAGGTAGAAATCATTTGAATCGTCTAACATGACAATCAACGGTACATAATGGTACAAGTGGCATTTTAGGTAGGTTGTTTTCAAATAAAAACACTTTACAACATAAATATAAAATAAATAATATTTATGATATATTAACAATTTATTTTTTATCATCTTATTTTATTGATAAAGTTGAAAATTTATTGTAAAACTAAGTTGTTGAATTAATAATACCAAAATGTATAGAAAAATGTTAAAAAAATAAAAAATAAAAAAATAATCTGGATGGGGTGTGCACAAGATCCCAAAGGGGGTATGTGGGACTAGCCCAAAGGGAGCATGTGGGACTAGCGGACCACTTCACCTAATTGAGGGTTATTATACGGGGTTGGCTTGACTTGCCCTGGGGATGTTGAATAATGTTTGCATTTTGGTGGTGAAGGTGAAGAGTTCTAGTAGGTGTGAGGTCGAGGAGATGACCTCCTTATTGCTTGTCCCTTTGTCTCGCCCCTGTGTTGTGGTATTCTGACCTAATTCTGCACCTGGTTCATATTATCAGAGGAGTGCTTCCTGCCTAGAGCTAGAGAAGTAGAGGGGGTTGGGTTTCTTTGGCAGTAAGAAGGGGAATTGGTCTTTGAAGCTCGGGTTTGGCAGACTCTGTGTAATATATCCCTATTGCAATTGTCGTAAAACTCCTAACAATTATGAAATTAAAATATCAAACTTATATATATATATATATATATATATATAACCGTTCTCATCAAGAACATGTTAACATTAAAACAAATTATTTTTTAATATTTCAAATGGGAAATAGACAGTAATATAAAGTAACATAAACACATAACTGTAGAAAATAGAGAGACATCATAAAAACAATGCAAATATGGAGAAATGTTGAGCCATTTTATTATAATATGAAAGATAACAATGAGTACAAAGGTGACCTAAATGATGGCACCTTGGCTTGCTCTGGGCAAGCTAGGAATACTCTCAGAATTTCCCTCATGTTGCTGCGACCGTTATTACTGGAACTGTTGTTGCTGCTGGAATGGAGCTATTGTTTGGGGATGTTCTGTTGCTAAATCTCCATCCCCGACACTACGTCCTCTAAGAACTACATCGTCAAAACGGTGCGTAACCCCTGGCTGTGATGCTATGGCTCCCACCTGAAAATAAAAGGATGGAACTCCTCACCCAAGCAGGCACTCGAAGTCCCATGGGGTTGAGGTTGGGATCTCTGCTCGAAGACACCTGCGTGCTGAACAACACTTGCAGACTTCACTAAACAGTGTAAGTGTGCTTAATGTCGGAAGACACAAATCAAAATATGCATAGTTGAATGAATGAATGAGGAGCATCTTCCTCTCTTTATGCTTGGGAGCTTTGCTCGTTCCTAGGTCTCCACCAAAACTACGTTGTCCCTCTTGGCAGCGTTTTCCCTCTCTCTCTACACTATCATAGGCCCATGCTTCCCACGCTGCCACTTCCCCCACGCTGCCACTTCGACCCCTGTGCCCCACGCTGTCAAATAATAATGTGATCAAGTGAATTTAGGGAATTTTAATATCCCATGTAGGCTAAGTGTCTTCTTACCCAATTTATTAATTGGCTTATCTTTATAAAAGCAAACTAGCCAAAAATTAATATTTCCAATTAACTGCTGCTAATTGGTAATATTACAGTCATCCCTACAAAAACATTTCTTGTCCTCAAGCAACTGCAAGGATGGATGCTACAAAACATTCTCACTCTCCCAAGTGGCATCCTCATCTGGTAAGTCCCTCCACCTCACCAAATACTCCTTGACCGTCTTGCTCTTCAGCTGCCTTTCCCTGGTATCTATGATGGCTTCGGGCTGTAACACCGAATTCCCCTCATCATATGTTTGTGGAAGCTCCTCGGTTGCCATCATCTACTGCCCTAATGCCTTTTTTAGGTAGGATACATGGAATATGTTATGGATCCTGCTACCTATGGGTAACTCCAGCTCATATGCAACCTCCCATTCCTGCGTATCACCCTGTATGGTCCATAGAAGCGGGGCTTGAGCTTTTCGGCCCCTTTCTGCTTCAACGCAGACTGCTGGTATTGTTGAAGCCATAGGTAGACCAAGTCCCCTACCTCAAACTGCCTCTCAACCCATCCTCTATCAGCATACAATTTTTGCTGGTTCTGAGCTGTAGCTAATTTGTCCTTAAGAGCACGGAGTATATCCTGACTCTCTTGGATCCAGTCTTTGGCCTTGGGGGCCTTACTAGCACCAAACATCATGTCAAAAAAAGGCAAAGCATGATATCCATATAAAGCGTAGAATGGAGACATACCAATGGACATATGGAAACTAGTGTTTTAGCAGTACTCTCCCAAGTGCAACCAACGTAAACATGCCTTCTGCTGCCTTGTGACATAGTTCCACAAGTAACCTTCCAGCCACTTTTTCACTATCTCTGTCTGCCCATCCGTCTGAGGGTGGCAACTGGTGCTTGGAGTCAACTCTGTACCCACCAAACGTAAGAGCTCCTGCCAAAAGCGTCCCATGAAACGGCTGCCCCGGTCACTAACAATGGTCTTTGGGAGACCATGCAACCTGAAAACATCCCTGAAAAAAACTCTACCACCTGTGTTGCTATGTACTGTGCTGATACAACAAAGAAGTGTGCGTACTTTGTTAACCGATCAACAGCTACAAAGATACAATCCTTGCCCTACACCGTGGGCAACCCTGTGATGAAATCCATCGAAATGCTCTTCCATTTCCCCTCTGGAATGGGAAGTGGCTGTAGTAATCCTGTTGGATAACGCATCTACCCCTTGTTCCGCTGACATACTTCGCACTCCTTGACATGCTTGAGTACGTCCTCTTTGAGGCCCTTCCAAGAGAACCTCTCCCTGATGGCCCAGTAGGTTTTGGTGAAACCTTGGTGGCCTGGTGGTGGTGAGTCATGTGAGGCACGTAGCACCTTCTCCTTGAGCTGAGAAGTCCCAGTCAAGAAGATCCGATCCATGAAATATATCACCTCATCCATCACCCTGTATCTGTCATCCGTGACCTGTCCATCCAAGATTTCGCAGGCAAAAACGGTCTTTAGAGTACTCCACCAACAATTGAGCCCTCCAATCTGTGTCTAAACTAATCAGAGACAACGCTGCTAGTCTGCGTGAAAGAGAATTAGCCACCACATTGTTCTTCCCCTTGACATACTCGATGTCAAAATCCTATGCTTGGATCTTGCTAACCCACTTATGCTGCCTCTTCTGCAATTTCTCCGGCTCTAAAAAGAACAAAAGGTTGTTGTGGTCAGTCTTCACCTTGAATCTATTCCCCACCAAGTACTCCCGAAACTTGGCCAGTGCATGCATGATAGCCAAAATTTCCTTGTCGTATATGGGGTACAACCTCTTTTGTGGAAATAGCTTCCTGCTCTTGAAAGATATGGGGTGCCCCCCCTGCATCAAGACTGTGCCTACCCCCTCTTCAGATGCATCACACTCAAGGACAAAAGGCTGCGTGAAATCCGGCAACACCAAAACTAGGCAGCTGCTCATCACCTCCTTGAGCTTGTCAAAATACCTCTGTGCTATGTTTGTCCAACTGAATGCCCCCTTCTTGGTAAGATTTGTGAGGGGTGCAACAAGTTGGAAAATTATTTGATGAACTTCCGGTAGTATGTGTAGATGCCTACAAATTGCTGAAGTTTAGTCAGGTTCTTCAGCTCTGGCCAATCCCAGATGGCCCGAATCTTGTCCTCGTGGAATCTCACTCCATCCACACCAATGATATGCCCCAAATAGAGCATCTCCTTCAACCCAAATTCACACTTGGAGAGCTTAGCATAGAAATTCTGCTCCTCCAGTATGGGCAGTACAACCTCAATGTGCTACAGGTGCTCCTCCTACGTCCGACTGTATATCAAGATGTCATCGAAAAATACCAGCACAAACTTCCTCAGTTGACCACGGAAGATGTGGTTCATGCAGGAATGGAAGGTGGCTGGTGCATTGGTTAACCCAAAGGGCATCACCAGAAACTCGAAGTGGTCGTAGTGACCTCTGAAAGAGGTCTTGGGAACATCTTGGTCCCTCACGTGGATCTGATGGTAACTCGATCTCAGATCAATATTCGAGAAGAAATTGGATCCCCTAAACTCATCCATCAACTCGTCAATCCGTGGGATGGGGTATCGGTTCTTCATGGTCTTCTTGTTGAGAGCCCTATAGTCGATTCACATCCTCGGTATGTCATCCTTCTTCTTCACTAGTACAACAGAAGAAGCAAACGGGCTAGTGCTGGGTCGAATGTGTCCCAACGCAAGAGCTCATGGATAGCTCTCTCAATCTCATCCCTATAAAATTTAGGATGCCTATAGGGTGTAGTAATCACAGCCTGGATGCCCTACTCCAGCTCGATGGTGTGCTCAAACTCTCGATCCGTTGGGTGCCCTAGGGGTATATCTCTGAAAACTGTGGCATACCTATCCAAAATAAACTACACATCTTGGTGCACGGCTTGCCCTGTAGATCCTGCCTCTAAAACAAGCAGCTATACTGCCCACTCTATATCTCCCTTCTAGAAGTCAGCCTCCATCCGGTGTGCTGAAACTGTCTGTGGTGGATAAGTGTGCATGCCCCGAATCATCTCATGCTTCCCGGTCTTCTTTTTTGTCCACTCCATCTCCAAGGTCTCCCAATCGGTAGTGAACTTCCCCAGTGTGATCAACCACTACACTCCCAGTATCACGTTGGTGTCTGGAATGTCCACCACAAATAAATGATCCGTTAGAGTGTAAGTCTCCATAGTTACTGCCACAACTGGCACATACCTAGCACATACCTGGCACACTGTATGGTTCTAGCACCTGGTACCAGTACTAAAAACCCATCAAAGCTCTATGTAGGTATGCTCCTCCACTCTACCAATTGTGCACCAATAAAATTGCAGGTAGATCCATTGTCGACTAATACTGAAACACCTTGTCCCTGCACAGTACCCCGTACACGCAGTGTCAAGTATTTGGGAAACCCTCGCAAAGAAGCGAGGAGTCCCCCAGTAGGTGCAAACGCTGCCTCTCCTGCTCCTAGTAGTGGAGGTGGTGGATGATCCCCTCTCTGTACTACAACACTGCCTCCTTCCTCCATCTCCTCATATGCATCCTCTTCCCCATCACTGTCAGAGAATACCTCTATGTAGTGTGCCTTCCCAGTGGCAAAACAATGTCTCGGTTCCCAAGACTCTTGGCATGTGAAGCATAGCTTCTTCCGTCTCAGGTATCTTCGGGTCTCATCGTCCAAAGGCCCCTGACCTTGGTTCCCCTTTGGAGGTGGAACCCTCGTGTCCTTCCCCTTCGACTGAAATGCCGATTTCTAGGGGAAGGGAGCTCTGGTCCTGAGTAGGGCGTCCTGTAAATCCCTGGTCCTCCCAACTGCATCGTGAAGTGTAGCTGGTCTCGTAGATCTAACTAACCCCCGCAGAGGTTTTTCCAGCCCATCCAGTCGGGTACCATCACAGAGAGTCTCAGAAACTAGGAAATGTAGGTGTTTGGGCTCTCGGTCTATTTGAGCTTGGTCAGCTCAACAAAGTGCTCCGTCGGATCCCTCCGATCAAACCGATCGACCAATCTCCATGTAAAATATTCATAAGCTGTCATCGCTGAGTGACCCAGCATGGCCATCCTATGGAACCACCAATCATGAGCCTCTCCCTCTAGGTGCAGCGCTGCCACGTTGATGGCCTCTCCCTCTGCCATCTGATTAAGCTGGAAATAAATATCCAGCTTCTCCACCTAAGCCTTTGCTGAGCATTTGGAGGATACGTAAAATGTTGGCAGGAAAAATCTGCCCACTGTACTTTGTGCATCCTCGTCCTATGTGTATCTGCCTCCTCTATTCTGGTTATAGGGCCTGCTGTCCTTCTTGAGCTGAAAAAAATCGTGGAAAGAGACGGCCTCGCCAAGATCTTGGCCATAGGACTGATACTCGGCAAAATAATCCCCCATATGAACCAGCTCTGGTTCCTGAGATGCTCCTTCCCTTGTTCTTGTAGCAAGAAATGTGGGCATCATGGAACGCAGGGGAGTTGCTATGAGATTCTCCCGCAGATGGTGGGAAGTGTCGGGCCTTTATCCAATGTGAAAACCCTTTAGGGTATCACTCTGTCTCTAGTCTGTGGTAAACTTCTGCCCCATCTCTTCTATTCTCTTCTACAACTCTTGCACAGATTTTAGGTGGAGTTCCCTAAACTCCCTCCCTTCATATTTCTCACCTGCCATCGGTCCTCCCTCCCCTGCGTCCACAACCAGAATGCCGTCTCCCTCTCCAAAAGTGGTCTCAAGTCTACGTGTAGAAATTAGTATACATTAAGCATGCATACATCCAAATTCCCCTGATCTCACAATATTTAACTTCTTGCAAAATACAGAATCATTCCACTGTTAATCTTTTGCGAAAAATTGATTGCAAACACATGTGAACCATAATAAAAACAATCACACATAACACAATTGTTTAACGGGAAAGCCTGAAGCTGAAAACCCCAACTATAATATATTATGTATCATGGAGATCATGTAACAATCTCATACAAAGCTTCGTACTTCAAACTTTCAGTACAATCAATCGTCACACACTAACATAGAAGAAATCTGCAAATCCATGCACCGATCTCTGCCCTCCTGCTAGCCTTCCTCCACTGCACAATCCTTGCTGAAGAATAGCTCTGAATGAATTCGAATTACCGTTTCCTTAATTGTGCAATCCTCATTGGAAACTCCAATGTGTGTGTGGCGCAATCAATGCACCACTATAGTCACAACAGATAGTCCATCTTGCCCTTTCACCTATCTCTCCACTGGGTCTCCACTGGAACTGACATGCACTGTATTTAACTATTGTATTGTTCAGTTGATTAATGAGTTATTATTTGTGAATTAATTAACTAATTAATTCACTCCACTCTCACTAGTGTATCATTCAGTTAGACTAGATACAACTAGCTCAACTGAGTTTAACTCCATTAACTGAGTTAAACTGAATAACAACTCCATGAACTACTCTTCCAACTCTGTCATAACTTTTCCACTTCAGTTCTAACTGAGTCCTCCATGCATGAACCACCAATAAACCCTAGGAATTGTGTAATTCCTTCAGCCCACTGATTTTCCAAATCTGTGCACTGAAATTAAGTGCTCCAAGAGAATAAGTTGTTGTTTATTGTCGGATTATTATTAAGAGCTAATAATAATCGATACTTCTATTTTTAGATCGACGATCTATAAATAAACTTCGCCCAATATTCTAAAAATAGAATTTCATCTATTTTTCCAACTTGTCAACCATCCATAAATAGCATCCTGCAACTTCTGAAATATGAGCACCATGTCTAAAAATAGACATAGTCTAAAAATAGACTTGTGCCAAAAATAGCCTGCAGGCCCACTTAGTGAAGGCGACTCTTTTCACTAAGCTCATCATCTTGTTGAATCTAAACACTCCCTCTCAACAAGATAGGGATTATCCTTCACCCCGATCCTGCCTCTATGGTATTCGAATTTGCTCCTGGTGAGCGCCTTCGTCAGAATATCTGCATCCCGATCCTCCGTAGGAATGTACTGAAGCAACATGATCTTCCGCTGCACACAATCTCTGATATGATGATACCAGATATCAATATGTTTAGATCTATCATGAAACATAGGATTAACCGAGAGTTTAATGCAACTCTGATTATCACAATGTATCATCAGATCTAATGTAACCTAACAAACCAACCAGGATTTTCCTCATCTAGATAGCCTCACATGCAGCTTGACATGCTGCCATGTATTCTGCTTCCACTAAAATGAGTGCCACGGATCTTTGTTTCCTGCTGTACCAAGAAACTGTCGTAGATCCGATACTGAAAATACCTCCTGATGTGCTCTTTCTGTCTGTTGGGCTGCCTGCCCAATCTGCATCCATGATGCCATAAAACTTCACCTCATCTGTCTGTCTGTACCATAAACCATACTCAGATGTGCCCCTGAGATACCTCAGGGCATGCTTTCCTGCCTTCCAAAAGAGCTTGGTAGGCTTAACCATCGCTTGTGAAAGCTGGTTCACGGCATAGCATATGTCTGGTCTTGTATTAACTAAATACATAAGCGAACCCACCAACTGTTGATAAACAATGGCATCCACTACCTCTACCGATGTAGCATCCTATTTCCTCCAATTTCCCGGAAGAGGAGTGTCGATAGACTTGCAACCTTGCCTGTGAAACTTCTCCAGTATCTCCCGGGTATACTTGCCTTGAGACACAAACAGTTCACCTTCCCACTGCCATATTTCCAATCCAAGGAAATAATGAAGGAGGCCCAAATCCTTCATCTCAAACTCCTTTGCAAGATCTGCCTTGCATGAGTGTATCAAATGCTCATCACCCGTTAATATTAAATCATCAACAGAAAGGAAAATTATTAAAAGCTTACCCTCCACCACAATTTGGTACAGGTTTTCATCTTCCTCACTCTTGGTGAAGCCAAGTTCAGTGAAATAGCTGTTGATCTGAGTGTACCAAGCACGAGGTGCTTGTTTCAGCCCATACAACGCTCTTTTGAGCCTACACACATGCTACTCGCTACTGAAGATCTCAAATCCTTCAGGCTACTCAATGTACACCTCTTCCTCAATGATCCCATTAAGGAGTGAAATCTTCACATCCATCTGATGAATGTGCCAACCCATCTGCGCTGAGAGAGAAAGGATGGTCCTTATGGAAGAATACAGTGTGACAGGTGCAAAGGTTTTTTCATAATCAATCCCCTCAATCTGTGAGAAGCCCCGGGCAACAAATCTTGCCTTATACTTCTCGATGCTCCCATCAGCAACTTGCTTTACCTTGTAGATCCATCTTGATCCTAAAACTTATTTTCCCACCAGCCTTGGAACAATCTCCCAAGCACTGTTTCTGACAATGGAGTCATACTCCTCCACCATGGCATCTACCCATGTGGGCTCCTGTACTGCTTCTTCAAAAGAAGATGGCTCTGTCACGATACACTTGCTCATAAGAGCCATGTATCCAGTAAATCAGTCAGGTGACTGTCTCTATCTACGCTATGATGTAGGGACTCCTACATTCTGTGCTGCATCAAGATTCAGTCTCTCAGCTTTTGTGGTCTGCTTTCTGCCTTGTCTGATTTTTGGTTTTGCATGAGTGGACTCCTCCACTCCATGAATCTCCTCCTGTGGTTGATCCACATCTAGAGGCTCATCTTTGGGAAGAACAATTTCCTCCTCTGAATGCAAGTGTAGTGCCCTCTCAAGCGACAACTTCATGGCTTTCACCTCATTGAATTTTATATCCCGTCGCACCACAGTCATCCGACTGTCTGGAAAATACACACAATAATTATGGGGTGTTTCTGTGTACCCCACAAATATCCCAACTTCTGTAGTCGGTTCCAGCTTCTTTCTGGCATCCTTTGTTACATGAATGTAAATAGATGAGCCAAAAATCTTCAAATGAGAAATATTAGGCTTCTTACAAGTAAAAGCTTCTTTACGTGTACTCATGCCAAGTACTCTATGAGGACAACGGTTGTGCACATAAACCACAGTGTTGCATGCTTCTGTTCACAAGTGCGTCGGTAGGCCCTGGTACCCACGACTGTTCTTTTCTTCCTCTCAGTGACCCCATTCTGCTGTGGGTTATGAGGTGCTATGAGTTCTCTTCAAATTCCTTCTTTGATACAGAAATCTTTGAATTCACCTGAGATGTATTCACCACCATTATCGCTCCGTAGAGCTTTCACTTGCTTCCCCGACTCCTTCTCCACCAATGCTTTGAACTCACAAAACTTTGAGAACGTTTCGCTCTTCTTCTGCATGAAGAAGATCCAACATCTATGAGAATAGTCATAAAAAAATATAACATAATACCTGTGTTTTGCTGTTGAAGCAACCGAGAAAGGTCGACACACGTCTGTGTGAATTCTCTCCAAGATCACCGAAGCACGGTTCTCCTTCTCATGAAAGGTGTTCTGAACACAAAATTACCCATAGTACATCCCTTGCACTGATCTGATTGCGCAAGATTACCCTTGGGAAGTCCAGTAGAAATCTGCTGCAAAATCTTCAAGGCACCATGGTGAAGATGGCCCAATATCCTGTGTCATAATTCGCCCTCATCCCGACTCACCACTTCTTCTGCTTTACCCACCATTGCAGCGTGGAAATGTACCTCCAGCTTGTAGATATTCTTAACTCAAACCCTTATCTTCTTGGTTTGACCCATTGTTTTATGTCGAAGGAAGGCTTTTCCCTCACTGAAAACAACATCATAACCTTTGTCTTCCAACATTGTGACCGAGACCAAGTTATTCTTCAGACCTGGAACATGCATAACATCCTTCAACAAGAATGGATTACTAGACTCCCTCTCAAAGGTAATGGTCCCAATGCCGTTCGCGCTGTATTGACCATCGTCGCCCATCTCTATATGCATTTGGAGGTCCTCCTCCTCCAAGTCACTAAACAACTCCTTGTCTTCCGCCATATGGAAAGACGCACCACTATAAATATACCACACCGATCCCATATAGCTTGAAACCAAGCTTGCAATCAAAGATAAATCAAGTTGAAATTGTGAGGCTAAGGCCTCTCCAGCTGTAGCTCTAGCAGCCTTCTTGTTCTTCTTCTTCTGTGGGCAGTTAGTGGCGAAATGCCCATGTTCGTGACAATGAAAACACTTCACCTTGGACAAATCTTGCTTCTTGCCTTTAGCTTCGGATTTTGAAGGAAATTTCATCCCCTTCCCTTTCCTTGCTTTGGCAGCCAAAGCGCAATTCTCTTCATCTTCATTCTTCGATGAAGAGCCATCCTTGGTACCCCTCCTTTTCTCCTCCTACACAAGATTCGACCAAAGTCGCTCCCATCCCGGCAGTTTCTCCCATCCATTGATAAAGTCTTCGTAGCTATGCCAACTCTTCAGAAGCCCAAGAAGAGCCAACCTCACCAAGTCTTCATCATCAACAATAACCCCGACACTTCCCAGTTCATCCTTGCAGTGGACAAACTTCATAAGGTATTTTGGAATACTGTCTCCCTTCTCCATTTTTATTTTTATGAGCTTGTCTTTAAGCGCCAAATTCCTCTGGTCGCTTCTGATTTGGAACAAATCTGTCAAATCCTTCCACATTAAGAATGGAGTGGCTTTCTCGTGAAGGCTGGACACAATATGGTCCTTCACACCTTCCAACAGAATTCTTCTTGTCTTTGTTATCTTCTTTTGCCATGTGTCAAGTAATGCAGCATCGCTAGATCTCGGCTTAGGAACATCGCTATCAATGAACTCCTTCAGTCCATTATCCTCTAGCATCGCCTCCATCCTATCCTTCCAGGCTATGTAATTCAAGCTCCCATCAAGGGCATACTGCAATCACAACCTATTGAAAGACATTTCAATGTATACTCAACTTTTGCACCAAGAATCTTCTGTAGAAAATTTGAATTGTCCACCAGCACAAACTCAGCAATTCTTCACAATTGTAATATTCAAGAATTAACACTGCTAAGATACCATGTAGAAATTAGTATACATTAAGCATACATACATCTAGATTCCCCTGATCTCACAATATTTAACTTCTTGCAAAATATAGAATCATTCCACTGTTAATCTTTTGTGGAAAATTAATTGCAAACACATGTGAAGCATAAACAAAAAAAATAGCACATAACACAATTGTTTAACGAGAAAGCCTGAAGCTGAAAACCCCAACTATCATATATTATGTATCATGGAGATCATGTAACAATCTCATACAAAGCTTAGTACATCAAGCTCTCAGTACAATCAATCGTCACACACTAACATAGAAGAAATCTACAAATCCATGCACCGATCTCTGCCCTCCTGCTAGCTTGCCTCCACTACACAATCGCTGCTGAAGAATAGCTCTAAATGAATTCGAATTACCCTTGTCTTTACTGCACAATCCTCATTGGAAACTCCAATGTGTGTGTGTGGTGCAATCAATGCATCACTATAGTCACAATAGATAGTCCATCTTTCCCTTTCACCTATCTCTCCACTGGGTCTCCACTGGAACTGACATGCACTGTAGTTAACCGCTGTATTGTTCAGTTGATTAATGAGTTATTATTTGTGAATTAATTAACTAATTAATTCACTCCCCTCTCACTAGTGTATCATTCAGTTAGACTAGATACAACTAGCTCAACTGAGTCTAATCGAGTTAAACTAAATACAACTCCATGAACTACTCTTCCAACTCTGTCATAACTTTGCCACTTCAGTTCTAACTGAGTCCTCCATGCATGAACCACCAGTAAACCCTAGGAATTGCGTAATTCCTTCAGCCCACTAATTTTCCAAATCTGTGCACTGAAATTAAGTGCTCCAAGAGAATAAGTTGTTTTTTATTGTCAGATTATTATTAAGAGCTAATAATAATCAACACTTCTATTTTTAGATCGACAACCTATAAATAGACTTCGCCCAATATTCTAAAAATAGAATTTCATCTATTTTTCCAACTTGATCAACCATCCACAAATAGCATCCCGCAACTTCTAAAATATGATCACCATGTCTAAAAATAGACATAGTCTAAAATAGACTTGCGCCAAAAATAGCTTGCGGGCCCACTTAGTGAAGGAGACTCTTTTCACTAAGCTTGTCATATTTTTGAATCTCAACACTACGCTCTTGGTACTTGTACTTCCTTCCCCGGAAAGTGATATATGGTTTTCTTGTTGGTGTCATAGAAAATCTACTCCACAGGCTGAGCCAAGTCTATGAGGTCTAATACCACTGTAATATTCCGAATGGGAAATAGACAGTAATATAAAGCAACATAAACACATAACTACAAAAAATAGAGAGACATCATAAAAACATTGCAAATATGGAGAAATTCTGAGCCATTTTATTATAATCTGAAAGATAAAAATGGGTACAAAGGTGACCAAAATGATGGCATCTTGACTTGCTTTGGGCAAGCTGGGAGTACTCTCAGAATCACTCAAAGAATGACTGCTCTCTCTATTACTGCGTAACCCCTGATGCTGCTATGAATGCTACTACTGGAACCGTTTTTGTTGATGGCATGGAGCTACTATTTGGGGTTGTTCCCCTGCTAAATATCCAACCCTGGCACTACCTCCTCTAAGAACTGTATGATCTCTCCTTGATACTGCGCCTTCAAACAGGTGCATAATGGCTCCCACTTGAAAATCAAAGGATGGAACTCCTCACCCGAGCAAGCACTCGAAGTCCCCCGGGGCTGAGGTTTGGATCTTCTCTTGGAGACACCTGCATGCTGAACAACACTTGCAGACTTCACTAAAAAATGTAAGTGCGCTCAATGTCGGAAGACACAAATCAAAATATGCATAGTCGAATGAATGAATGAGGAGCCTCTTCCTCTCTTTATGCTTGGGAGCTTTGCTCGTACCTAAGTCTCCACAAAAACTGCGTTGTCCCTCTTGGCCACACTGTCCCTCTCTATTTGTGCTGTCATAGGCCCACGCTGCCACTTCCCCCACACTTCCACTTCGACCCCTATGCCCCACGCTATCAAATAATAATGTGCTCAAGTGACTTTACAGAATTTTTATCTCCCAAGCATAGGCTAAGTGTCTTCTTACCCACTTTATTAATTGGCTTATCTTTATAAAAGCAAACTCGCCAAAAATTAATTTTTCCAATTAGCTGCTGCTAATTGGGAAAATTATATATTTGCAACTTCCATTCCTTCCTTATTTTACAATGGATTGGGGGCTCTACAATTGCCACCATGTTGCTATACGTTTTCGTTGGCCTGCCTTTTGGCTATAGAATAATAAGAGTTGGACATGCTGCTATAATTTTTTCGCTCGCCTTCCTTCTTGCTATAAAATAATAAGAGTTGGACATGTTTCTATACTTTTTTTGCTCGCTTGCCTTCTGGCTATAGATTAATAAGAGTTGGACAAGTTTCTATACTTTTTTCGCTCCCTTGCCTTCTTGTTGTAGATCAATAAGATTTGGGCATGTTCCCTTCCGTGGGTGCCGAAAACAGGATTTCCTTCCATATTCTAGAGCTTGCTTTCTCTCTTATTCTGCTAGAAGGTTTTCAAGAGCGATGTTGTCGAGCACACCACTGGCTCGAAATTTATCTCAATGTTGAAGGTGATGGAGGCAAGGTTTTTTTTTTTGTAAGTTAGGCTAAGCTATATTAGATCATAAAAGAAACTTTACATAAGCATTGGGCTGAGATGGCAAGCGATGCTTAGCCAATCCCAACCTTATTAGCTTGCAAAATAAAGCAGGTTTGGAGTTGCCTCCTAGGAAAAAGCCAACCCCTTAATAGAGTCAAATAGTCATGTTTTACAAAATGTTTCGTAACAAATATAAAAACAAAATAGCTATAGTATGTCCTGAGTTGAAAAAAAATAGATATGAACCAAGCTACCACACATTCATGGTGTTCCTTCATCATCCTTAGTTGCGGGGTCCTCCTCCTCGATGAGGCATCCATATTCACTCGCAATGGCCTCCTCCTCAGTTGTTGGCTCGCGCGGGGGCTGTTGAGTCTCAAAAATGTTCTCCATATTCATACATATTTCCATTATGTCATAACCATTTAGCTCTTATTTCATAGCCATTTGACCTAAAACCCTACATCAAGTAACCATTTTCATAAATATATGAGTTAGGATCCTTGTTTCCAAAATTATTTATTTTATGTATTTTAAGTGAATTTATGATTAGAAACTAGAAAATTAACATAGTTTCATATATCTATATATGTGTTATGAGTTTTGTGACATGTGTAGGTGAAAAGGAGACTTCTAGAAGACCCTTATGTGGCACTCTAAGGCCAAATTCGAATTTGGTTGGAGAAGATTATGGGATCAAGAGGATATGTGTCTCACTTCCTTGTTGTATTGAAACTCTAAGAGGATATGTGTCTCATTCCTCAAGTTGTGTTGAAACTCTAGAAAGACATGTGTCTTATCATTTCCTATTTTGATTGCAACTCTAGAGATGGAGGGAGAGATTCATGGACTCCCATTAATGAGATGTCTCCTCATATTTTGTATAAATAGGAGAAGCTTTCTCCTATCATAGGTAATGAAGAAGTAATGAGAAAGTAATGAAGAAGTAGATTTGTAACTAAGTTCAAGATGGAATGGGATGTAGATTTGTGAGTTCTTTTTAATAGAGAAATTTAGTTCTTTGATGGTGTTTTGATTACAATTTTAAGGAGCTGAAGGACTTCACCAAATTGGTAGCAGAGGGCCCTTGCTATCCAAGGAGGCTTTTACATGTTTTCTAGATAAGTTGCTTTCAATTCTGTTTTGTCATATTTCCTTACTTAGATTTCTTTCTGAAATCATAGCTTTTAGCATAATTTTTCATGGCAGCCCGGGCATTTGCATATCTTTTGACTAATGACATGGAATCAATATTGTTCTGCTGCTAATTTACTTTTTGTTTAATTCCGGTATTGCTTTGTTTATTTCAGTCTTGCACATTTGCTTCAGTAGTTAGATTTAGATATATTAAATTGCTCATGTCATTTTCAGTTACCTCCGAAAGCCACAGCTGGACTGATGGTGAGGGATTGTATTATGAAATGTGTAGTTTGATATTAGTTTCCTTTCTACAAGTTAGATATATTAAATTGCTCATAACATCTTCAGTTGCCTCCGAAAGCCACAGCTGGACTGATGGTGAGGGATTGAATTATGGATGTGTAATTTGATATTAGTTTCCTTTCTGCAAGTTAGAAATATTAAATTGTGCATGACATCTTGAGTTACCTCCGAAAGCCACAGCTGGACTGATGGTGAGGGATTGAATTATGAATGTGTGGTTTGATATTAGTTTACTTTCTGCAAGTTAGATATCAGTTACTGAAGTTGTTTATGGTTACTTCCGAAAATTATAGCTGGACTACTGATGAGGGATCAGAAGACAAGTTGATGTAATTTGATTTAGATTTACTTTATTGCAACTTTTGGATTTCTTTCGGCATAGTTTCTTTTGTGTTTAGACAGCAGCAAGAATAGTTTGGTTTCATGCTCACTAGTTCACTGTTTTGATTTATTAGATTAGCAGCACCTTTTTCATTTCAGTAGCACATTTTCATTTCCTTTCAAGTTTTGTCATTGTATGTTTCAAATTCATTTTTCAGTTTCAAGTTGGTAAATCATTATAAAAGACATCATTGCCTTGAATATTCATAACCATACTTGTCTTTTAGAATTTCCATCTCACATTAGGAAACCAACCAAGATCAATAAAAATCCAAAAACGACAAAAAGTAAGAGATAGGTTATCTTGCACATATAGTGCGCCACACTTCGTCAACTTACGAATCCCTGGTTGATAATTTATGTTAGCAATTTAGGACACACTAAATTGACCAAACATTTTGGCGCCGTTGCCGGGGAAGTGTAACTAGGTAGCCTTATTTCTTACATAAAAAAATTAATAATTCTTGAGTATGCTCTCCTCCTGCACTTTGTGTGATCTGGAGGATCAGAAAAAGAATTGCTATGTGAAAAAGAAAAAAAAAAAGGAGACAATAAAACTTCATCATTTCAATTGATTCAACAATTTAAAAAAAATTTGATTTCAATAAATTGTTTTGTTTAATGAATATATATGTGTATTTTTAAAATTTTTGAAAATATAACATACATAATTTTATTAACAAATCAATTAAAAAAAAAAAAAAAAAATCTCATGGAAATAAGACCCACGCATATGCATGAGGCCATTCTTTGGCTTGGCTTTACACATATATGCAGACCTTCAATCCACACAAAGACCCATGCACTGCAATTTAAAAAAAAAAAAAAGGATCTCTCTCTTTTTCATATTCGTTTTTCCTCAAACAACAGTTATTAGAAATCATTTTAAAAAAAAATTGCACACAATGAATGTATATCACATGAAGAAACTGTTGATGAGGAAAAGATTGCAAATTGTTGATGAGAAGAAGATTGCAATTTGTTGATGAAGAGAAGATTACAAATTCAATTGTAGGGACATACAATGGAAGTGTATCATATGAAGAAATTGCTGATGAAGAGAAAATTTCAGACTGTTGATGAAGAGAAGATTGTAGATTCCATTGCAAGTAATTGGAATGAGGAAGATCAATCTGAACTTCTCTGTGAGATACAATCCATTACACTTCAAAACCTGCAAAATAAAAACAAATCAAACCACAAGTAATTGCCAGAAAACGAAATGCGTCATTGTCAAAAACACCCGATTTGAAAATGAATTTTCTGAGCAAACTAGGACGAATTAGAAAAAAATAAAACATGGGTTTTTTAGGGAACGGGGTGAATTAGGTAATCCTATAAGAACTGTCTGAAATTCATAGCCATTTGGGAGAAATTCAGGGTTCTTCGGAGCACTAATTTGCAATGTGCGTGAGAGAAAAATGTTTTTTTTATTATGAAAACAGTGACGGTTTTATAAAATTCAATTTTGAGAAATAATCAAGGAACTGATTTCCTTACTTGAGGGAAAATGTGGCAGAATTCATGTGTGGTGGCATATGATGAATGACAAATGGATTATTTGAGGCAAACACATTATCACATGTGCATCAAATGCAAGTTGTATAAATTGAAAAGGACTCTGCCTTCATCTCCTTCATAGTTAGGAATTTGACTTTAGAAATTTCAAGCTTTTTATTTTTATTTTGCATGAAAGAGGCATTGGTATGACTTTGTTTCAAAAATATTCATAAGAACAATTATTTCATCCATGCTTTATTTCATTTAAAAATAAAAAAATTCAAAAAAAATTCAAAAAAAAAAAAAAATTCAAAAAAAATTCAAAAAAAAAACTTTGAATCAATGAAATGAATAAGTTATTTGCTCACTTTTCTGAAGGTATTGAGTAATTTTGGACTGATGATGAAAGATGAATGGCTAACTTTTTATTCAATATTTTTAGCAGCAAAAAAACCTTATTGTTCAAATCAGCCTAACTTTCTCATACAAAATCAGATTTTGATGATTTAAGTATCATTGGAAAGGTCTCAACAAGATCTACACAATGAGAAATCCATCATTAGAGTTTAAAATGGTAAATAATGAAATAAATTGCTGAAAAGAAGCTACATTCAACTTGAGGCACTAATTCTAAAACATGTATAAATTCTTTTGATTTTTCCTTTGAAAACTTGTTTCATTAATACAAATTCTTAGTTTTGTGTGTAAATATCATAACTAGAGAGATTGATCACCTCTCTCCCTTTGATAATCTTACATTCCATTGCAGAAGAAGTATTAGTTTTTTTGCAGGTTCCAGGAGGAAGGACAAATGACTACAAGAGAATGGTGTCTCTTTAAGAGACCAATTTGTTTCATAAGAGGATGATCAGCAACAAAGAGGAGGAAATATGCTGATGCAAAATCAGATCCAAACATTTGAAAAACTTTCAGATACTATTGTCTCCATCACATCCATACCTCATAATAAACCATTCACCTCATTTCACTCCATATTTTTCATTTACATTCACATCCACTTTCCATTTCTTTTTGTCCATTCATAACCACAAATAAAAGCAAGAGGCTCATTCATATGCTTATTGCCCATTGCCATTTCTCATTCACATGCTTATTGTCCATTTCCATTTCTACTCTCCATTGCCATCTTCCATTTTCATTTTTCGTTTCCTGTCATTTTCATTCCGCAAATAAGCCCTGCTTCAATGCAAATTATTGAGTCCATAGTCCTTTGAGTCTAAGTTCTTTGTAAAAACACCTTGAGGCTTGCATGCCTTAATGGCAAGTTCTCATGCTGACAAACAATGGGAATACATTAATGTCCCTTGTTCGTCAGATCTTCTAGGTGACTCGACATCGGCAAAATCATTTGTACCTAGCAAGATGTGTTTGGGCATCCTGACTCTCATTGTCGTCAATGGTGAGAGTTCTCGTGTTGACTAGTGGCATCCATTAATGGCCACTAAGTCAACAATTTCCTACTATGTTCGACATCAGAACATCTTTTCACATAGTAGGAATTGTGCCAATGAGTTTTGAAGACATGACTATTATTTTCAGCATTTTGGAGCAGATTCAGCAAGTTTTAGTAGAAGCAATAAAAAGCCATCTCATCTCTTTATCCATGACCCCTCTTGTTCAGCCACTTGAAGAAGAATATGATCAGAATTTTGCAGCCACCACACATACACAACTCATCCACATTTAAGGTAAGTGAAGGTATGTTGTTTTCTAATTTTTAGTCATGTAATTCATTAGAATGCTAAAATTGTAACTTTGGAAAAATTCCTTACTCCCTTTTTCACATTGTCATATCTTTAGTTGGGGGGGAAGGGACATCATTTCATATCCACATGTCATACACTATCACACATTTTCATTTCATTTCCACCCACATATATTTCCCAACCAACTATTGTTGCAACATGATCCAAAAGATTATATGCCTTGCAAATGATCAATTCATTGATGAAGAAATTGATTCTAAATGTTTTCATGAACTTTGATGCAACAAATAAAATAAAGCATTGTTACACAAGAACCAATGCTTCAAAAAAAAAAAAAAAAAGGGAAAAAAAATGGTTGTTACACAAGAACCAACCATTGAAAAAAAAAAGAAAAAAAAAAGTTGCAATCAAATGTATTATACTTTGCCAAAAATGAAAATATCAAGAAGCAAAGTTTGGAATGAATCTATATGAGTCAAAACTCATAAAAGATCAACTCATGGACAAATTAATCATTGCAATAGTTGCATGAGGACATGCAACAACTTCAGTTGGGGGGTATGTTGAGTCTCAAAAGTGTTCTCCATATTCATACATATTTCCATTATGTCATAACCATTTAGCTCTTATTTCATAACCATTTGACCTAAAACCCTACATCAAGTAACCCTTTTCATAAATATATGGGTTAGGATCCTTGTTTTCCAAAGTTATTTATTTTATGTATTTTAAGTGAATTTATGATTAGAAACTAGAAAATTAACATAGTTTCATATATCTATATATGTGTTATGAGTTTTGTGACATGTGTAGGTCAAAGGGAGACTTCTAGAAGACCCTTATGTGGCACTCTAAAGCCAAATTCGAATTTGGTTGGAGAAGATTATGGGATCAAGAGGATATGTGTCTCACTTCCTTGTTGTATTGAAACTCTAAGAGGATATGTGTCTCATTCCTCAAGTTGTGTTGAAACTCCAGAAAGACATGTGTCTTATCATTTCCTATTTTGATTGTAACTCTAGAGATGGAGGGAGAGATTCATGGACTCCCATTAATGAGATGTCTCCTCATATTTTGTATAAATAGGAGAAGCTTTCTCCTATCATAAGTAATGAAGAAGTAATGAAGAAGTAATGAGAAAGTAATGAAGAAGTAGATTTGTAACTAAGTTCAAGATGGAATGGGATGTAGATTTGTGAGTTCTTTTCAATAGAGAAATTCAGTTCTTTGATGTTGTTTTGCTTACAATTTTAAGGAGCTGAAGGACTTCACCAAATTGGTAGCAGAGGGCCCCTGCTATCCAAGGAGGCTTTTACATGTTTTCTAGATAAGTTGCTTTCAATTCTGTTTTGTCATATTTCCTTACTTAGATTGCTTTCTGAAATCATAGCTTTTAGCATAATTTTTCATGGCAGCCCGGGCATTTGCATATCTTTTGACTAATGACATGGAATCAATATTGTTCTACTGTTAATTTATTTTTTCTTAGTTTTTGTTTAATTCCAGTATTGCTTTGTTTATTTCAGTCTTGCACATTTGCTTCAGTAGTTAGATTTAGATATATTAAATTGCTCATGTCATTTTCAGTTACCTCCGAAAGCCACAGCTGGACTGATGGTGAGGGATTGTATTATGAAATGTGTAGTTTGATATTAGTTTCCTTTATGCAAATTTAGATATATTAAACTGCTCATAACATCTTCAGTTGCCTCCGAAAGCCACAGCTGGACTGATGGTGAGGGATTGAATTATGGATGTGTAGTTTGATATTAGTTTCCTTTCTGCAAGTTAGAAATATTAAATTGTGTATGACATCTTCAGTTACCTCCGAAAGCCACAGCTGGACTGATGGTGAGGGATTGAATTATGAATGTGTGGTTTGATATTAGTTTACTTTCTGCAAGTTAGATGTCAGTTACTCAAGTTGTTTATGGTTACTTCCGAAAATCATAGCTGGACTAATGATGAGGGATCGGAAGACAAGTTGATGTAATTTGATTTAGATTTACTTTATTGCAACTTTTGGATTTCTTTCAGCATAGTTTCTTTTGTGTTTAGACAGCAGCAAGAATAGTTTGGTTTCATGCTCACTAGTTCACTGTTTTGATTTATTAGATTAGCAGCACCTTTTTCATTTCAGTAGCACATTTTCATTTTCTTTCAAGTTTTGTCATTGTATGTTTCAAATTCCTTTTTCAGTTTCAAGTTGGTAAATCATTATAAAGGACATCATTGCCTTGAATATCCATAACCATACTTGTCTTTTAGAATTTCATAAAAATCCAAAAACGATAAAAAGTAAGAGATAGGTTATCTTTCACATATAGTGCGCCGCACTTCGTCAGCTTACGAATCCCTGGTTGATAATTTATGTTAGCAATTTAGGACACACTAAATTGACCAAACAGGGGCTTCAAGGGGGGGCTGCACGGATGATAGGAGAAATAGGGTACTCTGCATCCAGAACCCTAGTCTAGACTCCATCCAAATCCATGATATAAACGTCTTTCTCCTCCTCCGCAGGCTCGTGAACAGGGAGAGGCTCGATTTTCCGAGCAGTGAGCAGCTCAGAGTGCGTAATGGTACACTTCCTGGGGCCTCTTTTTCCCCTCGGTTTCTCTGGAGTTAAGACTATCTCTTCCTTGGTGCGATCAGGCCTTTGAAAAACCTACCTATCATGGCTGCCAGAAGAGGAACCTTCAATAGATTCCAAACATTGATCTTGACTGTAGTGATAGCGCCCCGGGAACACACCTCTTTGGCTACGCCTGACGAGATTTTGAAATTGTCACGGGGCTAAGGGAAAGCTAAGAAGAAGAGGTAGGGAAGTTGGGCTCAAAACAGTGAGATGCGTAGTTGTATAACACACATTAGAGATGTGCAACAAGGGGGCGCACAACAGGGGGTCGCACAGCAGGGGGTCACGCAGTGAGGGAGCCTGCCGCAGATAGCACGCAATGGGGAGAGGAAAAAGAGGAGGGGATTTCCACAGGGAGGTGCACATTCAGGGGGCACATATCAGGGGGCACATAGCCAGGAGGAAATGAGAGGGAGGAGTGTGATGCAGGAGGGCGTGCGAGAGGGGGAACACATCAAGGGGAGTGCGTAGGGAAGTTGGAGCAGCATCGTGATGGAAATGTGAATGATAGAAATGGCTCTAGAGGCTGGATGTAGTAGCAAAGAGATGGTAGAATGAGGAGCTTCCATGCCTTTTGAAGACCTATGGCATGGGTGCAGATGCAGAGAGGGGTTATGGCACGCTTGCAGATGCGATGAGGGATAGTCCAAGTGAGACTACATGTGATTCAGACTATGGCAAGAGATTAGGTGCAACAGAGCACCGTTATGAATGATTGATGAATTGAGTTTTGCATCAAGTTAAACCTCACATTGTAGGGCGTCGTCAGCCTGAGCATGGGAAGACCTATCTTCGCACGATCAGGGTGTGTCACCCATATACAGGGGATGGAGGCAAGGATTATTCCATGGAAAAGATAAGTAAATTGTTGGCTCGAAGTTTAGCTCTGCATTGAAGGTGATGGAGGCAAGGATTCTACGATGGAAAAGATAAGTAAATTGCTCACCTTCTCGAAGGAAAAGTATATTTACAGTTATTTAGTTATCTTTTGAACGATTTCATAGAAAACATATATATATATATGTGTGTGTGTGTGTGTGTGTGTGTGTGTGTGTGTGTATGCAGTGAGGAAAAATATGTGTTTATTTGCACGTCTTTTCAAAAGATAAATTACTACATTATTTTCCCAAAAAAGAAAGTTTACATATATATTATGTATATAGAGTATTTAACATATTATTTTTTGAAAAAAAAGAGATTTTATATATATTATGCATATAGAAGATTTGCCACATTATGTTCCAAGAAAAATGGGAGTTTATATATACATATTCTACATATAGAGGATTTTAATGATGTTATGTTCTTGGGAAAATAATGTGTGAGAGATTTGCACATAAAAGTTAAGTAAATCTGTAGTTTCTCTTAGAAAGATTACATGTGAATCTTGTGTGTAAAAATATGAGTAGTTTTATCATTTTCTTAGAATAAATTACACTAAATTCTTGCTAAATAGTCAAGATATCCATGTACAATTCTAGGAATATATGCTTAAATGAATTGTGATAACAGTTATTTTTTGAAGTTTCTTGTGAAATAAATATGCATTGCATGCATGGTACAAATAGCTAATGAGCTAGATTCTCTTGTAAGAATATAAGGTTGTTTTAAGTTTCTTGAATGGAACATGTGCTTCTATGAACATGGATAATCATTACTAACTTTCTTGAAGAATATGTATGTTTTATATACACGGAAACAAAGTCATTAAGATAGTTTCTTTTTATAAAAGTTGCATGTATGAAAAGATTGGCTTTTATGATAAGACTCTTCAAACATAAATAGTTTTCTTAAAAGATGGATATGCATCTTGTTCATACAAGAACAATAATGAATGCTTGTTTCTTAAAAATATTATGTGCATTGAAGTAAAGGTCATTGTGTTAGGGAAAACACATGATGCATGCACCAATATGGTAGTCATTGCGATATAGAAAATATGTTTTGTGTAGAGAAAATTATAATGTTAATCTTTAATCTCTTGAAAATATTTTCTCGCTAGATGAATTGTGTTAATTTCCCTGTTTAGGTGCATAAAAGGTTAATTTAACCTTGTTATTGTTGCCTGGTTTTATTCATAAAAGATGGTTATCTATGATAATTTCTTGAAAGGGAAGCATGAGAAACTGCATATAGAAAGACAAGAATCTAGGTTATATTAACTTCTTTTTGAAAAAGAAGTATGTATTTGTTTACATGAAAATAATAGTTAATGATGGTCGAATTATAATAAGGGAATATGTTTTGCATATATTAAAGAAGAGATATTATGATAAGCTCTTATGCACAAAGAATAGTCATTGTGTTATAGAGATATGTTCTTTGCATGGATAGAAGAAATATTGACCTATGTTTCTTTAGGAAATTATATGTGATTAATTTATGCTATCATAACAATTATGTTAGTTTTTTTTGGAACAAGATCATGTATATGCATGCAAGATTTGTATTAGCTTTAGTTGGAAAGAATATGCATTTGTATGTGGGAAAATATAACATGTTGTGTTAGCCTACTTTGGAAACAATTCTTTGGGAAAGAAGATGAATTACATGCACACAAACCATAGTAATGTGTTGGTTTCCTTGGAATACATATATATGGGTAATATTGGTATAATCTTTAGAAAATAAGACATGTATTTGTATGTTTTATTGCACTAGTTTTATGGAAAATAATACATGTTTTTCATGCCTTATTATGCTCGATTTCCTTGAAAAGGAAACATGTGTTTTCATTCTCTATTATGATAAGTATTCTTTTGGGGAAGACTCTTTTGGAAAGCATATGCATTTTCATGCATATGAACAACATTAATTGTGTTAGCTTTCTTTACATATTTGCATGCACCAAAAGTAATAGCTGAAGGGTTGGTTATTTTAATAAACTTTATGTAATTCACATGAACGAAGATCGTAAATGATGTATTAGTTTATTTTAAATAAATATTTGGAAGTTATAGCTATTTGTCTTGCAAGAATGTGTGCTTATATGAGGGAAATATTAGTTAATGTGATTGTTTATAACTAGCGCATATGCAATGTTGTTAAAGGAAGCATGTCATGATATTTTTCTTGCATTTCATGAATGCACATGAATAGATGGAGAAGCATCACTAGTATAGATTTATGAATGGGTTGATTAATACATTATGTAATATTGATACCAATGTATGTTGAAGTAAACAATAGTAGGAAATGATGGTGACTTGTGAAAAGGATATATTATGCTTAACATGGTGGCAAGTAGATAATTAATGGTCCATGTAGATGAGTTCGAGTTGCAGGATGATCCATTGTAGGAACAGCCATGCTACAAAGATATCAAGATTGAATATTAGTGGGTAAATTCTATCATAATGATTTTAATGGCTTTAAGGTAGGTATTTTGTGTTTAAATGACACTAAAAGAAAAAGGACATTGGTGAGGGGAAAAAATGGTCACCATAAGCTCATTGGTGAGGGTGAAAAGAGCCTTTGTCACTAAAAATTGAACATCACCAAAGGTGGCGTCACCGAAAGTATAGGTGTTGTGGTGACATTCAAGGTCCGTCACCAATAATGATTTATAGTGACAGATAGTGATCGTCACCATTTCATATGAGAAATGGTGATGGTAAATAGCCTCTGTCACTAAAAAACTGGACGTCACCAAAGGTGGCATCGCCTAAAGTATGTGTTGTGGTGACATTCAAGGCCCATCACGAATATTGATTATAATTATGAATAGTGACCGTCACCATTTCATATGAACAACAATTTTTTTTTTTGATGGACCTTTCATGGCCATCACTATTGGTACATATATATGGCGATGTTCATTGACTGTCACCATAAACGCATTGGTGACATCAAGGTCCGTCACAAATAATGGCTATAATGAAAAAAAGTGACCCTCACCATTTCATATCAACAACAAAGGTTTATGGTGAAAGACCTTTAATGGTCGTCACTATTGATGCGTATATGTGGTGGCATTCATTGACCGTCACCATTTCATATTTTGGTGAGAGTCAAAAAATGTCACCATAAGCTCATTGGTGATGGTCAAAAGAGCATCCGTCACCAAAAAGTGATCGTCGTCATTCCATATGAATATCAGGGCACGATGAAATCGAACCAACAACTTCCTTCTTGTAAAGCAGGTGCTTTTCCATTGAGCTAGCACCCTTTAAATAATTAGACTTTAAACTAGCAATTGCCCCTAAAGGTGCAAAGATACACCAAAGGAATAGAAAATCTAGGAAGATCAAAAGATGCTAGAAATAATATGTTCAATATATATAATAAAAAGACAATAAGAATAAATTTTGATATAATATAAAAAATCATGTACTACGTAGGAGAATAACTGGAAAGCACGACCAGAAATTTGAATCACAACGTAACAATATAAAAGAACATGCAACAGGAAAGGAACAACTCTACAGTTTAAGAAATATGAACAATCCATGGGCATGTTCTTATATATTGATATAGATGACGAAATAGAAATCTAGATTTATGAAATTCAAGTATCACACAAGAATTTCTTGAACAAATATCAATATGTAAAATAGTATGTTTTCCATTTGGATTTACCTTGCAGAACCTCAGGAAAAATTTTCCACATAAACAACCAATAAACATAACATGGACCTCAGGAGCAATTGTGCAGGGGATAAAATATGAAGGTAAAACACTAGAGAAGTATTCAAAGAAAATGATGAAAAGCGTATTTAGAAAGAATTGAGAACCCTCTGAAGTAAACCACACATTTATCATCGTGACTAGTACACTTGCAAAAAAAGACCAGAATAAATTATGAACTATTCCACCAAAAAACAGTAAATTTTTACACTAAAATACAGTTTCAAATTAATCACTAGCATGAAGCTAACTTCTTTGCAAAAATAGGGAAGTTTCAAGACAATGTATAATAGCTTGCACGAAAATCGTGTTGATAAAACCTTTCAAGGAATAAGACCATAGCAGTCAACAAGAGTGCCATCATACTTAATACTATCAAAGAGTGGTCAATATAAAAAGTGAATTGACGGACCTTCATAACTTGCATTGGTTCCTTATCCTTCATCCAACCCTAAAATTTTAGACCAAGGTTAACATTTTGAAGGATAATTAAGAAAAGTCACATGATCTTGTGAAATAAGATTTTTATCACTACCATTAACTATGATGCAAAAATTTTCCACAAACAAAGCATCCTTGTCTAAAGTGAAGTAGCCAGTGATGATTAAGACTAATTGTGGGCTTCTAATTGTTTTTCCATATTTTTTTTGGAATTTTTAGAATTACCATACTTAGCAGCAGAGGCATTCCCACCATGGATTGGGAAGTCCACAACAACCACTTATGTAATTGGGATTGTTGACTATAATCATTTTAACCTTCTCCTTCCTTTTTCTTAGCCACTGAAATATGTGTTGAGAACTCTTTGCTTAAGACATCCCTCATTAGAATGGGCAGACCATTAGTGATAATAACAATATTCTCGTAACATTTCCACTATCATTAAAATTGATTTTGGGCTAAAATTTATACTTATGGGTATCTTTGTCATGCCTTGTAAACAAATGAAGATGACAAGGGGAAGCAACAAAAGAAGAGGGATTAGAAAACACCCACTGAGAGGAGTTTGAATTGTTGTCAATGATGCTCCATCTTTAGGGATCGCTTCTGTAACTTGCTTTCAATATTCAAGGCAAGCCAGAAAGCCTTTCTCCAATGAACGAAGTGCATGAAAATTCCATCTTGTGTTGAATATGAAACAAGAGACACTTGATAAAATTGAAACATTAATCCCCGACGATGAATTTTTCAATATAATAATGAACAATCAATACCAGAAATTGTCAAAGAGGCAACCACCGCTAAGTAGCTCCTTCCTAAGAGGTTAGAAACATTGTCTAATAACTTGTTTGTAGAAGCCATCAAAATCACCCAATAGGCACCACATTTCACACAACATGTTGAGTTGTGGGAGAAAGAATCTTAAATTAGAATGCACCCTTTTGCGAGAGTAACGACACTTTGGAGAAACAAAAATGCCTATGATAATTGATATACCTGCTGAAGGTATAGAAATGTTGCCAGCAGATCAGGAGGTTGGTCTAGACCCCAAGAGATATATAGGGAACAACCCCAAACCCGAGTATCTCTGAGGTTATGACAGAAAAAATGAGAAGGAATGTGAAGGCAAAAGTCTTGCAATTAGACTAAACTCACAGGATAACTACAAACCAAGAGTGACAAATTTCTGGACAATTCCTTAGTATAAAGAGGCTAGAAGCTCATGCAACACTAGAAGGTTATTTTATTGGGCAAAGAGAATGCTATGTGCATCTTGCAGATGAAAACTGCTCTTGCACATGATGGGAAAAAGGGCTTGCAAAAAGATGCCCTGTGTGAAACATCAACGCACACAACATTCTCTTTTTCCCAATGCACTAACCTTCTAGTTGTGGCCAAATAGCACTTGGGTCACAGTGGCAAGGCTTTCAGTAGCATGCAATTACCAAATCTTCCACAATTTGTGCCATTGTACCAGAACTAGATCTTGGACCTATGCTAAGATGTGAGGTGTTTCCACTGCAAGACATCAAGTAGTGTGTTTAGCATTCAAAGCTGACAAACTTGAGAAACACCTTGACCAGGGAGAAACAGTTAGAAAGAAACGAACAAATAATAATAATATTAACTCTAGATGATTATAAATAGGAAACCCTGCTATCACTACATTGGAGGTGCAGGCCTTCACTTTTTTATTTTTCATTATAATTTGCACAAAATCCCTCCAATCCTAGCCTGTCACATTTTTTCATTTAGCAACAGTTAAATAATTTTTCATTTGGTCACGTATGAATCCCTATGGACAAAAAGTATTATATATGCCATACATAACAATTAGGAAGCCAAAACAAGTAAATGCAATGTTTCAAATGCAACTTCTTATCAGGAATTTTTAGTTACAGTAATAACAATGGTATGCCAATTGCATAAGCCATATGTACCTCCTGTGGAAAGGTTGATTGTAATCCCCGTGTGAGCCAAAATCTCAATAAACAGCAACATAAAGAACTAATATGCAGCGGAATTGCTATAGAAACTATTTTATAAATGGGAAAGGTAGTGAATTATGGAATAACATATCATGCGTACTACCTATTTAGTTGTGTACCCTGCAATATCTACTATCATTTTCAGTTTCTTTATTATTTGGGTACACTGCTCATTTTATCTAGAATTGCAGTGAGATATTTTTCTGATAGTTGGTCATATTACAGTAGGAACATCATCAATATAGGAAATCTAGTTTTTGATTGAAAATGAGAGCAAGGCATAAGGAAAATCATTGCCACAAGGTAAAACTATGATTGAAAACTTCTTATTGGAATGTATATTATTTGGAGTTAAATACAAACTATGATTATTTGTGGTAATGCTATGGATGTTGGAGAATATACATTCAATAAAGTATTGTCACTGCAACACGTCTACAATGTAGCTGTAGATCCTTTTTCACCTTGGTTTCTATTTTCTAAAATGGCTTGTAGTGGTAGCATGATGTGTGCATTAGATATTTGCTTCCAATTTTATAGTGAACCTGATATTTTCAAGAGGGTCATAACCTGTTAGGAAAGAACTTATTTTTTCATAAGAGGCATTCCTAGAAAAAATTGGTCAAGAGGCGAATCTGCAAGACAAAATTATAATATATATTGTGACTTCTCCAAAGCTTGAAACTTATTCACTGGTTGATACTTCACTTGTCAGTCAATAATGCAACAACCTTTAGAAACCAAAACACAGTGGTGACTTGCAAGTCATGTTTGCATTATGCTAGTACAAGCTTAGTCTATTTAGAGGCCTACCATATGAAACAAAAGAGATTTGCAGAGAAGCTTTCTATGTGCACTATTGGAATTGTAGGACAAATGAAATAGTTAGTTTATATATCTTCAACGATTTTGAATTAGGAAATAAGCCCTTAAAATGTACATCCATCATAAGACTAGGCCGAGTTTAATCTAGTCAAGTGTGTTGCTGCTTGCACACACTTTTTATTTATTTTTCCCATCTTAGGCCTTAGCAAACTAACATAGTAAATGTATAAGAGTTCCCAAAATAAGTGTCTAAGTGAGATGGAAGACATGTGAGAAAAGTCAAGCTGGCCTATCCATGTTCACCCATTATTGGGCTTCTTTAGGATTAATAGTTGAGGAAAGTTTTTTAGCACTGTGGGACTAAGAAAGTATGCCAACTTGTAAGATTAAATAACATTGCAACACCATGAGAGTTATCTAGAATTGTTGAACTGATGCTGACCAGTTTAAAATATTAGTAGGAGACAACTTAGCAACTTCTTAATATCATGTTGCATGAAGAATTGACTCGAACTTAAGTTTTTGAGGCAACTAATATACTGCCCAAATCAAGTCCTTCAGGAGAAATTTTTTTCACATTTAGTGTGTGAGAGAGAGAATGGGTATCATGTTCACATGGATTGATACATTAGTCCAATTTATATTTTCTTATCTTTTCCTAAAGGTTAATATTAGTAAATGCGAACATGAAAGTGGGTGCCCTCACATTTGAAGAGACAAATCTAGAGGGATCGTGTTAAAGACCATTTAATTTAATCATTATACTTTCATTATTAATGGAAATAAACATTTCATATGATTCATGTCATATGTTCCCAAGGTTTGAAAACACTAAAGTTTAAACTACCAACACGTCCTTTATGAGAGTGGGTGCCCTCACATTTGAAGAGACAAATCTAGAGGGATTGTGTTAAAGACCATTTAAGTTAATCATTCTACCCTCATGCTTAATGGAAATAAAAATTTCATATGATTCATGTCCTATG
Organism: Pinus albicaulis; assembly: GCA_034641835.2. Classification (NCBI taxonomy): domain Eukaryota; kingdom Viridiplantae; phylum Streptophyta; class Pinopsida; order Pinales; family Pinaceae; genus Pinus; species Pinus albicaulis. The sequence continues at coordinate 716,495,249 of CM076582.1, forward strand.
TTCCCAAGGTTTGAAAACACTAAAGTTTAAACTCCTAGTATCTCATCATTCCCTCTAGTTGAAGGAAGAAGAAATTTGAAAAGAAACATTGATCTCCTATAGTGCCGCATACCTTTCTTATTTCACCTTTGCGCTTGAGAATTTGATGGCTTAGGATTTGAACCTCAAAGTAAGTGGTAGGTTCAACATATAATTGAGGTTGTTTGACCTTTTGGGAAACTATGCAACAATGAGTGCTTTCAATGTCCAAGATTATAATGATCCATTTTAGATGAATCTCTTAGCTTTCACTGTCTTAATATTTTTGAATATTGATCTTTTTAGAAATTGTAAGTTAAAGGTAATTTTTATTGCAAAATCTAGCACCCCTATGGCATCATAGGTATGGGCACCTCAAATTGACCTATCTCTCTCAGTTGGCATGAGAGAAACTAGTAGATGGAATTCCGAACATTCTATAGAAGATCCACAGAGTTTGCAGAGCTTGTCAAGCAGGGAAGCTACATTGAATACCATTTTATGAAGGAAAATCTTGGAGAGTGTACATGGTCCTTCAGTTGTTACTTTTAGACATATGTGGACCAATGAACATGACATCAATCATTGGTGCAAGGTACTTCCTTCTGTTTCTTGATTATTTTAGTAGAAAAATGTGGGTATATTTTCAATAATTAAAATGTAATGTGTTTAATGAATTTCAAAAGTTCAAAGCATTAATAAAGAAACAGTTAGGTTGTCATATTGCCTCTCTTAGATATGATACTGGTGGGGAATTCTACTTAAAATATTTCAATAAATTTTGTGATAAACATGGGATCCAAAGACAATATACTACACCTTGTACTCCACAACAAAATGCATTGGTTGAGAGGAAAAATTGTACTATCACAAAGATGGCTAGGTCTAAGTTGCAGAGGAAGTCTATTCTAAATAGGTTTTGAGATGAGGAAATGTTCAAAATAGTATACCTATTGAATAGATCTCCCATGATGGCAATGAAGTAGAAGGTCACAAATAACCATGGTTTGGAAGAAAGGCCAAGTAAGTCATCTTAAAGTTTTTGGTTCTATCGCCTACACTTGGATTCTAGCTAAGAAGATAACCAAATTAGATCCAAAGAGAAAAGCTAATGATTATAGGGTACAAAAACACTATAAGGTTTATAGGTTGATTGATATTGACACTGATAGGGTAAGCTTCAATAGTGAAGTTGTTGTTGATGAGGAGAACCTAATCTTGTAGCTAAGATTCTGAAGTTGGATCTTCTACAAAATATTCTAGAACCAAATTCAACTACAGATTCTGAATCTTGTAAAGGTTCCAAGGTTCCCCTGGAAATATCCCTTTCGGTGATCTCATCTACAGATGATGAAACTCCTGATATCCTTACTGAGGGAGTGTCCACAACATTAACCATGTTTCCTGATGACTTCTTTGGCAATAGTATCTTTTCACATTCTGTGGGATTGCTAAATGAACCATAAGGATGAGCTGCAAAATCAGGCTCTGGCAGTGAAGAATGCGGAACTGTTTCTATAGCTAGGTCATAATTAGCCCCACCATCAACAACTTTAATTGTCTTATGTAGGGCTGTCATTAAATGAGTTGTTGAGGTAGATGATGAAGTCGGACTCAAAAGTAACTCCTCCACCTTCCTATAAGAACCACTGAGTTTAGAATCCTATGCAACCACCTCTCCTTTTGACTCCCTTTCCATATTTGAAGAGCTTCCTACTAATGAAACATGTTGTTGCATTTGCTGCTTTTTAGGCTTGTGCTCAATTTTTTTTCATCTTATTTGAACATTCATTTGTTGAAAGACCTGCTTTTTTTATAGATATTTTTTCCTCTCTTTACTAGTATGATGATCTAATCTAGACTCAAGTGCAGAAACTACAGAACAATTTGAAACCATACCATCAGAGAGATCACATGTTGTCACAGTAGGCATGTTCACTGGTGACAATTTAACTCCATATATTTTATCTATATTCAATAATTCAGATGGAGGACTGATGTAAAACAATAAACTGCAATTATCTTCATTTTTGAAAAATGCAACTACAAGAGAACTTGATTAATTGCCAAGATATTCTAGCAAGGAGTTTGTATTTCCATCCAGAACTTGAACTGGAGCTAGAGTGGTTTCTGAAGCCTGCGGGAATGGTTTCAATATATATAGCATCTCACCAGAATGGATTGTAGCCAATTTTTTTTTTTTTTTAATGGGCGTGAATCATTTGATATGATGGTTTTTGTCTTTAAAGGTTGATGAAAAGTAGATGAAATGTTATCATATGACCCAGCTAGCATCGATGAGTAGAAATTCATTGGGCGTGAACCACTTAAAGAAACTGAACCTAAAAGTGGAGGTCTGTATGTAGGAAGTCCTGCTAATGGAGGAATGGAATCTTTAATTGATGACACAACATCAAAGATCAAAGCAATGAAATAAAATCATTGTGGAAAGAAATATGCAAAACTTGCTCATTTTTTTCATATCAAATATGCTCCAAGTATGGGCACAAACATGAGAGTTTAATTTTCAACTCTCTAGGCTCTTGTTAATGTCGTCAACCAAAAATATGTAAAAAAGCTAAATATTTTGGGGGATTCGAAACTTGTTGTGGATTGAGTCTGCGACAGAGTAAACATAGTGGCCCCTCATTTGGCTCACATTTTGCAAGGTATCAGTCAAGTCTACAATAATTTGGATTGGTTCTCTTGTGGCCATATATACCATGAACTCAATACCCTAGCAGACAAGCTCTCCAAGGAGGCTCTCCAACTTATTCCACAAGTGCTAGAAAACCAAGAGTATACGAATAATAATTTTGTGGGGGTTGTTGCCTTCCATATCTAATTTTTTGTCTCACTTATTGCTATATTTTTTTATTATATATGTAAACAATCCAATTATCTTATCTTAAAAGTGATAGATATATTTTTTGGCTTTTAAAAGCTCGCACAATATATAATTGGAACAAAATTTTATTACTAGAAATCAATCAATTACTTCTACATACCTCTAAAAGTGGAACAATCTCTATAACCTTTGATCACCTTGAACATCAAGCACACTAACAACCTCAACAATGGGATTCTAATAACATCGCCAAAGATCCAAAATTGACAAAGCACAATTTAATGAGTATTGATTAGTCAAAATTACCATGTGGATCAACTACTCATGTCAAAATGATGGTATATTGGATTACGCGTATGTTGCACTTGTATTTGAAAGAGTGAACACAACGTGGATAAAGAACATTGAATACACTAGGAACCTCGACAATGGGGTTCTAATAACATGGCCAAAAATCCAAAATTGACAAAGTACAATTTAATTAGCATTGATTAGTCAAAAGTAGAATGTGGATTAATGAATCATGTCGAAATGATGGTATATTGGACTAGGCGAGGGTTGCAATGGCATTGGAAAGAGTGAACACAACGTGAATAAAGAGTCACTCGGAGAAGGAATACAAGGAATCATAGTCTTGGTTGCACGTATAGGGATGGTCAAACAAGCAAGTAGAAGCATTTGGGACACCATAAAAATTGGCAACTCATTTTTTCTAAGAGACATCCAAAAGCGCATTTTTTTTATAGAGAAAAGCTTAAAATTATCCTTTTGGAAAATGCATCCTTCACATTCGGGAAAATTTTCCATCTACATTTCCCACATAGATATGTAGAGAAATGTTTCTTCAATTGTCCCAAAAAAGGGAAAAATAAAAAACCCTTTTGGGGAAATGCATTTCCCTCTATGTTTCATCGCATTTCCCAAAAGAGATGTGGAAAAATGTTTCTTGGAGCATCCTACAAGAAAAAGACACCTTGGGAACATGGGAAACATGGAGGTGCCTCCTCCCACCCTAAGGGACACATCCCCGTAGAACAATGGTTTTTTCATTCATTTAGTGGCATTTTTGGGTCATCATTGCTCATTTGTTTATGAATACATAGTTTATCATATACTGCTATGTTGAATGATAAGCACATGTCAAAGCCCTATAACAAGAGGAGCTACTTCGGATAGAATCAAGGCCAAGTCCTGGAAATTGGGACTAAACTTTCATAGTTTCAATATAAGCATGTGGACACCAGCACAATGGAAATTCATTATAATAAAGAGACCTTACAAAACCATATTTTCTTGATGATCATAGAGGCTTTGGTATTTCACTTGCACTCAGCATAGCATGTATTATCATCTATTGGTAAGATACATCTATAAGACCTCATTTACAGATACTTCCAAAAGTCTCCCTTGGAAAGATTACTTTTATTTTAACAATCAAAGAACTTCTATAACAATTATTGTTGACTAGTGTAAAAACATAGCTCTGAAAGAATGAAAAGGTGCTATGGGCTATATCTAACATGCATAAATCAAGAACTGAATAAGTAGGAAGTGATGTTATCCCAAATCATGGTGTAAACTGACTAGTATTAAACTTTTTCCACTTCATACCGTCACACTAGTGTGTTTGTAGCAAAAAATTAGTACTGCTGAAGGTATAACTACGGCAATGTAAAAGAAAATATCCACAGTGAAAAATTTTCAGTTTGAACCATAGATATAAACTTAAAACACATTTTGGATAAGAGATACATACTTTTTCAAATGCTGAGCAAAATTCCAGAAACTGCAATGCTGATCCAATATCATTTTACAAAAATTCTATGCCTGCAATCAACTGCATTGGCTTCCCTTGAGGAAAAATTATTTCATTCATCTCTTTCTTGTCTTTGCATGTATTCTTCTTCGAATGTACTTTTGCTTCAACAACCTCTAATTGAAAATCAGATCTACAGAAATATACTGATCATTGATCCCCTTGATAACGTCTTTCTTTCCAGGTTTGTCTATATTCCTAATTTTATTTTCTTTGTTTGCTTCAAATTGACCTTTGAAACATGTTCGCTTTCTGTTGGCATCAGATTTCCAGTTACAATTAATTTCATAGGAATGAATTTTGTTTGATTTTGGGTTTATTTTAGCCCCCCTTTTCCCCTCAAGAGGCTCTATGCTTTCATGAATAGCCAGAAAAATTTGTGCGTCTTTACTTGCAGGAAAATCCAAGAACTGGATTGAAGGCTAGAATGGGCCTGCCAACGTAAATTAAGCCAAGAGGGCCTTTTAACCATGTGTAAATATATATTTTTCAGTAATTGAATTCTTTTCAATTTTGTGTGGAGATTGGTTGAACCTACGTAAGAAAAAGAATCTTCTTTGTGTGGACTTGTGCATGATCATAAACCTATTATTGTAGCTTTATGTGGTAGGACTTGTAAATGGAAGATATCACTACTGTGTTGAGTAAGAAAAGTTGTGGAAGGATGAGCCCAAGAAAAAATGATTTAATTTTAATACATTGAATCTTACAATAAAATCAATCTTATTCACTGACCTACGTGTGGACCGATTTCTAGATGCATTTTTTTATGTCCAGTTTATGGTCAGATAATTGTTGAAATTTTCTCATCCTGGGGTGTGGAAAATCTCTTGAGGCTGTGAGTGTAAAAATATTATGCATGGAGTGATCGTGATCCTAGAAAACATTGGAGTGATGCTCAAGAATGTTGCTAAGCTTTTGCTGTGTGTATTGTGAAATATTATGTATGGGATGCAAAAAACCTCCAATGGAGATGCCTCTATGGTCTAGACAGTTGGATAATTTTGTAGTAAATTGACATCCATTTCCATTAAGGATGAGTAAAATACGCATCTGGTGATCTGATCAATAGAACTAGCTTTGAAAGCCATGGATTAGCAGTTTACCTACGACATTTTTTTTTGTCTCAGATAGCTTTTATCATTTTCAGATGCTTTATCGCATTTACAATTGTAAAAGAAGAAGCAAGATATGAAATTGGAAATGGAGGGACTTAATTAAATTTATAAAAACGGAAATAGAGGGGTTTTCTATTTGCATTGTATTTTCCCTAACGATTAGAAAAAAAAACGTCTACAGATTTCAACGTTTACATTGTAGCTTATACACTAATAACATAATACAAAACACAACAAAGACGAAAAATATGGAAAATCTATGCGGGAAAGATGGAAAATATATGGAAGAATGGCCCTAAATGTTATAGAATCATGCTCAATGAGAGGTTTCATTGTTTCAAAATATAGTTTATTCATTTAAAAAAAATGAATATGGTCACAAATTTAATCTTAAGAAAACTCTCAGAGAATATTTATTCCGACCTGGACACTTTCAGTTATCGGGTCCAACGGTTCTAAAAATACCCCTAAAATTGAATTCGTTGAAGGATTGAAAAATGCACAATGCCATAAGCAACATTGCAAGGAGAAGCTCAATGGACTTGAACAGGGGATCTTCTCAAGTTAGAGCACTAGCCACACTAGCGATGTGTACAATCTTGATGAATATTTCCCTTTGTGCAGGCATTTCTAAAAATCCACCATGAGTATCACCCTTCAATTGGCATGAGACATGGGTTGACTAATGACCCCCTTTCTGGTGAATTTCCGGCTTCGTACAGGACCTGGGAAATACAATTAGAAAAGTGGTTTGAAAAAAGATTGTAACCGATTTGGTTGAAAAGGCACAACTTTGGTGGTTTTTAATTTAAGTTTTATATTACAAAAAAGGGATTTGGTGAATCATCAGTTGGAAGTAAGGGAGTTATAGCCAATTAAAAAATGGATCTGGTAATAATCAAGGTAACAATAACCAGCAAAACAATGAATAACAACACACATAAGAGGAAAATGAGACAATATTATAGAAGAGGGATACGTAAACTTACATTTGGGAAAATCAGCTTCGTGCAACAGAAAAACCATAGCCTATTGCTCAGACCTGCAATTTATTCCCTTCCGGGCTTCGGATCTACATCAACTTTTATAATAGACACCTCATTCGAATTCCAACACCTGATTCATAAATTATCATATATCAGAACAAACCTCGACATCCAGAGTCTATGGGGCGATCGTGCAATCCTTGTCATTAACTGCTAGCTCTTTACCCTCATCACTCGGTTTGTTTAGATTTATCAATTGAGAGTAACCAGTGGATAGAGCTTCCATGATAAGTACACACAGGGATGTGAACGTGGCTGCAAAACTGGGGAATGGGAAATTGTGCCAATATGAGATTTCAGTAGGAGGAGATTTTAAGGCACTGGGAAGGAATTGCAGTAAGGCAGTTGCAAGAACAAGACCCACAACAAAATCCCTAATCACTAAGCCAGCGGGAGATGACCAAAACAAAGTGATGTGTTTTGGGCAACAGAAATGTTATTTTAACTCGAGGTCTAAAATTTAAACGAAAAATAATACTCTCTCCTTTCATTTTCCAAACATCATTTTTAATATTATGCCCTCCAAATACATTTTTAATATCATACCCATTGTTGCAATGTCAATAACTGATTTAAAAGGAAGCTTCAAAAATCAATTCAATTTCATTGTAATAAATTTATTTTTAAAAACATTGATGATGAACCACACAATGAGTGGTTCGAAAGGTGTCCGATCTTAAAAAATTTATGTGATTTATCCAGAAGAGTTTTTAAAGAAATCAATTATTTATTTATTAAAATAAAATTGAGATAAAATAGTAAATTTAGGAGAGGGTTTTGCAACCCATGGTTTTGCTCATGGTATTCCACTTTTCCAACAAGGGGGAATTAACCTAATTGTAGGTCCCAACTAGACCTGCTTTTGTTTGGAATGGCTAATCCCAACGGGTTTTAAGGATTGTTATAAGGGTTAGGGGAATAGTGAGTTAGTGGTTAAGGGATTAAGTATTAGGGGCTTAGGGGTTAGGGGAATAGGGGCTTAGGGGTTAGAGGTTTAGGGGTTAGGGGAATAATGAGTTAGTGGTTAAGGGGTTAGGGATTGGGGGCTTAGGGGTTAAGGGGTTAGGGATTGGGGGCTTAGGGGTTAGGGGATTTAGGCGCATTTAGGGGTTAGGGGAATAATGAGTTAGTGGTTAAGGGATTAGGGATTGAGGTTAGGGGAATACTGTGTTAGTGGTTAAGGGGTTAGGGTTTGCAGAGTTATGGGTTAAAGGATTTAGGCACATTTAGGGGTTAGGGGAATAATGAGTTAGTGGTTAAGGGATTAGAGATTAGGGGCTTAGGGGTTATGGGATTTAGGCGTAGTTAGGGGTTAGGTGAATAATGAATTAGTGGTTAAGGGAATAGGGATTAGGGGCTTAGGGGTTAGGGGATTTAGCAGTTAAGGAATTTAGGGGTTAGGGGTGAGGGGTTAATGGGTTATAGGTTAAGCGTTAACGATTTAGGAGTTTAGGGGTTAAGGGGTTAGGGGTTTAGGTGTTAGTGGTTTAGGGGTTTAAGGGTTTAGAGGTTTATGGTTTAGGGGGTTAAATGGGTTAGGGTTTTAGGGGGTTGAATGGGTTAGGGTTTTAGGGGGTTAAATGGGTTAGGGGTTGGGAATTTGGGTTTAAGGGGTTAGGGGTTGGGGTTAGGGGATTTAGCAGTTAAGGATTTTAGGGGTTAGGGATTAGGGGTTAAGGGGTTAAGGGGTTAGAGTTTAATGGGTTAGAGGTTTAGGGTTTAGGGGTTTAAATGGGTTTAGAGTTTAGAGGTTTAGGGGGTTAGGGGATTTAGCAGTTAAGGATTTTAGAGGTTAGGGGTTAATGGGGTTAAGGTAGGGGGTTAAATGGGTTAGGGGTCAGGAAATAGGGGTTAAGGGTTTAGGGGGTTAAATGGGTTAGGGGTTTAGGGGTTTAGAGGGTTAAATGGGTTAGGGGTTTAGGGTTTTAGGGGGTTAAATGGGTTAGGGGTTTAGAGGTTTATGGTTTAGGGGGTTAAATGGGTTAGGGGCTGGGAATTAGGGTTTAAGGGGTTAGGGGTTAAGGGGTTAGAGGTTTAGGGTTTAGGGGGTTAAATGGGTTAGGGGTTTAGAGGTTTAGGGGGTTATGGGATTTAGCAGTTAAGGATATTAGTGGTTAGGGGTTAGGGATTAATGGGGTTAGGGTTTAGGTGTTAAATGGGTTAATGTTTTAAGGGTTTAGGGGGTTAAATGGGTTAGGGGTCGGGAATTAGGGTTTAAGGGGTTAGGGGTTAAGGGTTTAGAGGTTTAGGATTTAGGGGGTTAAATGGGTTAGGGATTTAGGGTTTTAGGGGGTTAAAGGTGTTAGGGGTTAAGGTGTTAGGGTTTAGGGGTTAAGGGCTTAGAGTTTTAGGTTTTAGGGGTTTAGAGGTTTAGGGTGTTAAATGGGTTAGGGGTTAAGATGATAGTTTCGTTGGTCTCTATTTGTGCACAATAATTGCTTATTCTTTGTGTCTCAATGTAACAATTTTGTAGGTACTATTGCTTGTTGCCATGTCTTCTCTATTTATTAATTTCCAGTATTTGTTATCCATTTATTTACATTTATTGATGAGAATTTCTATTGAAATTAAACCAAATGTATGTTCAATCTCCAGTTTCAAACTCAACCATAGTGTTGTCACAAAATTTAATTCCAGAGAATGCTCATCTGATAAATTCTCAATAACCACACTCCATCTCATGACTACTATAGAAAAGCTTAAGTTAGAGTGTCCCACATTCATGAGAAATTTGGCTCTTATACTCTTGCTCCACTTGGAATTGGGGAAGAGAGAGGGAGGTATGAGAGAAAGGGAGAGAGAAGGAGGACGAGAGATAGGACTTAAGAGAGAGGAACCAATATCATAGAAGAAAGAATATGTGACCAAATTACTCTATAGGGAGATGCAAGATAGGGGCACCCTACCTACCTAACTAAATTTCTAAACCAAATGTGGTGTAATCATCTGTAATGGTGGTCGATTATACGAGGAGAGAATTTTACGAGGAGGCATTGGATTTTTAAAAAGATATGCAAAAAAAATTACTGAACCTAATCATTTCAAATTCACCAATGTTCTCTCTGCATGTTCTGATTTGTTAAATTTGGAACATGGCAAAGGAGTCTTGTTTTGTGATCACATCCCACGAGGATTCACCAATTGCGAGAACACAATGCTTATGGTTTCATATTCTAAATCATCATCACTTCCACCAACACCTCATCCAATAACGCTAGTATAAAAAATCTCATGCTCTCAGTAGGGAAAAGGAACATAATGCATGCGCCCTCGATCTCTTCTACATACTTGTAGCTCTCCTTTCAAACCAAAGCCACTAGTGTTGTGTGTTCACTTTGCCCTGAATCTTGTGCAAACATCCTGAGGTAAGGAACTGTTGCACCAAGGTATGGATCCACTATGTGTCATATCCACTGAAGGAGAACATGTTCCAAACAATAGGTAAATTCTCACAACTATCCCTCTTTGGGATGTTGAGAACTCCAAAATGCCACATGCTCATTAATGAAATCTATAAATTAAGAAATTTCGTACAAGAATTGAAGTCATACTGAACTTGGACCAAAAGGCTCAGGATCTGGGTGGCGCAAAGGAACATCTGCAATATAATTTGTATTATTATCATCTAGATCATTTTGCATGGATATCTCCTGGAGTTGAAATGCATATTCCAGGTTCCATAGAACATCTCCCATGGAAGTCCTGTCGAAGCCCATCTCTTCCAATAACTTTTTGGTAGTCTCCATAAATATTTTCAGAGAACCAGAGTTGATAATCCCAACAAGGTGAGGGTCAATGATTTTTTCAAGCTTTCCCTTTTTGTGCCATTTCATTTCCCACTCTTCTATATTGAATTTTTCTTTGGGAAAAACAAGATTAAGAGTTTCCCTTGTACACAAGAACTCCTGTAACACTACTCCAAAATAATACACATCAGATTTCGCTGTCAGTTGCTGCCTTCTGAAGTATTCAAGATCAAGGTAACCAAGGGCCAAATCTACCTTTGGATCCAGTCTTTAAATTTCCAAAGTCTGCCACCTTTTTCCCGTGATCCTATTATCATGGAGATATTTGACATTTAGATATGCGCAGAGGATTCACGACAAGGGATTTAGATTGCATTGACCATATATTGGAGCTTCATTGGTATCTCATGAGTCAAACAGTTTTCAAACAAGTCGAGGGAGTCTAAATTGGTGTAGTTGAAAATGAAAGGCAAGATTGTTCCGTCGAGGCCCACTCCCACAATGCTAAGCTTGAAAACCCTCTCATTATTGCAGGTCATGGCTTCGAGCTCCGAGATGGTGATGTTGCAGGGGTTTTGATCTTGTCTCCAATCCATGGTCACACCTTAGAGCTCTAAGATGGTGACATTGTAGGGGTTTTTATGTTATCTCTGGTCCACTGCGTGAGCTTGGGTACATAAATGTGGCACCATGTCAGGTTAAGGGAAAATAAGAGTATTTGACGAATAAATCTTGATAGAGACATGGAATTATGGAGACATTGACTATCATACATATTTTTTTTGCTCTGTCAATGTACCAAAGTCGTCGGTCCTCCAAAAGGAGCCTTCTTCCCATTCTTTCCTACAAAATCAGGGTTCATTAGTGTTGCCATAGATGCTAATAAATCCCCTTCACCATCTCCCCCATCAGGATCAAATAAAAATGTGAAGGTCAAGCTCTCCATCATCGAGGGTTACATGGCATGTCTTGTAACTGTGAAAAGAATCTTCTTTTCAATGCATTGCTAGATGGTGGTATGATGCAGATATCCCATTTAGTGTTGTTTGCTCACCTTATTACAAACCTATGTGGGACTTTATTATAGCTACAGGAAGGGGATTCAAAGTCCCTACTATGCATGACTTGAGGGGAGCTCTTTTGCAAAAAGAGATTTACTACTTTGATTATTTATAAAATATAAAACCAATAATATTGTTTTATTTAAAGCTTAATTTGATATAATCATGTAAATTATGTATTAAATGAAATAAATATATTCATTGGTACAATTCTCATAGGAATTGATAAAACTAAATACATTGATCCATTATTATACAATAAACCATACTTAAATATTTTGAATTACACATTTATAACCATTAATAAAGGTTTATATATTATTAAAAAATTAAATAAATTTCACACCTAAACAATTAGCAAAAGTTCATAATACCATTAAACATTAACCAAGTTTCATATTAAACAATTAGTAAAAGTTCACACGTCGTTAAAAATTAATTAAGGTTCATAACTAAATTAAAAGATGTTCATACAATACTCCCCGATAGGGGTGAGGTCTGAGCAACACGTGGAAGGCATCTCACATGAGTAAATATAAGTGGAGTGAGGGTGAGGGACAATACCTATACATTTCTACCTTCGTTAAACAAATTTTTGCTCCCTCTGAGCTTGGGAGGCAAACCAAAAAGTTGTAAAGGTTGCATGCTGTAAGTTTTGCAACAAGAGGCATTCCTACACATGCTAATGTTGCCTTGGTGGTGCGTGGTGAAGAGTGTTAGGGAGTGCTAGGGAATCACAAGGGAGAACTAGGTGAAAATGCATGGAAATGAACAAATAAGAGTGTGTTCCAAGGAGTGTCAACGAATTCCAAGTGTCTCAAGGAAAAAGTGTGTTAGGAGAAGGTCATAATAGGACTTGTAGGAGGGAATCCTATGGTTACAATAAGGGGTTGGTCAAAGAAATTTCATATAAATGGAGATTTTGGGTTGGGCACAACGTTGTTTTTCCAATGACTTGGTTGGGTTCCCAAGTCACAAAAAAAGTAAGGATATCTATGTGGGCATGATAACTAGGGAGTGCTAAGGTGTTGCAAAGAATTTTAGGAAATACTAACACATGCTAGAAAATTCCAAGGCATGTTAGGCATGCCAAGACAAGGAAACTGTTAAGGCATGCCAAGATATGCCAAGTGCTAAGGTGTGGTGTGAACGCATGCTAGGGAGTGTTAGGTCCAAGTGCTAGGGAAACACAAGGGAGCAATAGTTTCAAATGCATGGAAATGAAGTGTTAACAAGTTCCAGGTTTGCTAAGGAGGGAGTGACAAGGTATGTTATGTAGTTTCAAGGCATGCTAGAGTCTTAGGGAGGCAATTTACCAAGATGTGTCAAGTGCTAGGTTCCGCCAATGTGTGCTAAGGAGTGTTAGGGAGTGATAGGGAAACACAAGGGCACACTAGGTTAAAATGCATGGAAATGAATGAATAAGAGTGTGTGACAGGGAGTGCTAGCGAGTTCCAGGTGTGCTAAGGAGAGAGTGGCAAGGTGTTCCAGGTAGCGCTAAGTCATTCTAGAGTGCGAGGGTGGCATGCGACCAAGATGTGTCAGGTGCTAGGGTGTGCCAACATGTGCTAGGAAGTGTTAGGGAATGCCATGACATGCCAAGGAATGAAAAGTGTGCTAACACATGGCAGAAAATGTCAATGCATGTTGAGGATTGTTAGGGAGTTCCAGGTGAACACAATGGAGAATTAGGTCAAAATTCTTGGTAATGAACGAATAAGAATGTGTGCCAAGGAGTGCCAGTGAATTCCAAGTGTCCCAAGGATGAAGTGTTTTAGGAGAAGTTCACAATAATAATTTCAAGAGGGTAGTCTATGGTTTTGATAAGGTGTGGAAAGATTAATTTTGGATAAAGGGAGACTTTGGGTTGGGCACAATATTGTTTTTCTAATGACTTGGTTGGGTTTCCAAGTTGCAAAAAAAGTAAGACTATCTATGAGTGTGTGACAAGTAGGGAGTTCCAAGGTGTTCCAGGGAATGTAAGGTTCCCAAGTAAGGCTAGTTGTGAAGGCATGAGTGCCAAGTCGTGCTTGGGAATGGTAATATGTGACATATATCGAAGGCATGTCAAACATGCTAAGATGTTCCATGTGTTAAGGCGTGCCAATATGTGCAAGGGTGTGACAATGCGTGTTAGGGACAATCAAGGAAACAAACAGAGAAACAAGTTGAACTACAAAGAGATGAACACATAAGAGGGTTAATAAGTCATCATTTTACCTTTTTCATGGGGGGCATTCTAGGTACACCAACACTAGGTGCAAATAGGTGCCAAGTGCCAAGTGTTAGTGCATTCTACATGCCAAATATTCCTCTATTGCTTCTCATCTACTTTCCAATAATTAATCTCAGATAGCTTTATTATTAAACCATGCCAAAGCATACCAAGTCATCCCATGAATGCATGTCAAACATGCTAAGACTTTCCCAATGATAACATGTGCCAAGTGCCAATGTGTGTCAGGGAGTTTTATGAATGTTATGAAGTGGTAGGGCATGTCGAAAAGTGCTAAGTAGAGAGTGCCAATGCATGTTGAGGAGTGTTAAGGAGTACTAGGACAACACAAGGGAGCACTAGGTAAAAATACATGGAAGTGAATGAATATGAGGGTGTGTTAGGGAGTGGCAATGAGTGATAGTTGTCATGCTAAGGAGGGAGTGATAAGGTATTATAAGCATTCACACACCTTATTGACCACTCAATTCTTACCATTCTCACACCATAACAAAAAACCATAAAAATGTCATTCGTAAAATATATTATGTAGTTTCCTAATGTCATTCAAGTAGAATCTCTCAATTACTTATGTCAGTAGCGGTGAGCTCATTTTCTTATTCTCTTAAAGGAACTCTTTCTAGACATGCACCCCATTAAACATAAATCATCGAGTCAAAAATAATGGAAATTAATGAATAAGAGTATGTGTTGGGGGTGCCAGCAAGTGTTAGGCATGGTAAGGGGGGAGTGACAAGGCATACTAGGGAATGGTATGGAATTTCAAGAAGTGTTAGGGTGTGCTAATATGTGCTAGATAGTGCCAAGGCATGCTAGGCATGCCAAGACATGCCATGTGTTGAGGGAGTGTTAGCAAGTTCTAGGTGTGCTAAGGAGGGAGTAACAAGGTATGTTAGGCAATTCCAAGGCATGATAGAGTGCTAGGAAAGCATGCCAAGTTGTGCCAACATCCAGGGTGTGCCAATGTGTGCCAAGGAGTGTTAGGGAGTGCTAGAGAAACACAAGGTGGCACTATGTCATAATGCATGGAAATGAATGAATAATGGTGTGTGACAAGAAGTTTCAATGAGTTCGATGTGTGATAAGGAGGAGTGACAAGGCATGCTTGGAAGTGATAAGGAATGATAGAGTATTAGGGCGGGATTCAGCCAAGATGTGCCAATGCGTGCAAGGAAGTGTTAACTAGGAGTGCCAGGGAAACATAAGGGAATATTATGTCAAAATGCATGGAAATGAACAAATAAGATTTTGTGATTGGAAGTGTCAGTGACTGCCAGGTGTGCTAAGGAGGGATTGACAACGTATGCTAGCGAGTGTTAAGGTATGCTAGAGGCTAGGGCGACATTCCAAGATGTCCTAGGTGTTAGGGTGTACCAACACGTGCTAAGGAGTGTTAAGGAATGATATGGAAATACAAGGGAGCACTAGGTAAAAATGCATGAAAATGAATGAATAAAAGTTTGTGACTGGGATTTTTAATGAGCTCTAGGTGTGCTAAGGAGAGAGTGAAAAGGTATGCTAGGTAGTGCTAATGAATGCTAGTGTTCTAGGGTGGCATTCCAAGATGTGCCAGGTGTTAGGGTGTGCCAATGCATGCTATGGAGTGTTAGGGAGTGTCAGGCAAACACAAGGAAGCACTAGATCAAAATGCATGGATATGAATGAAAAAGAGAGTGTGATATGGAGCGTCAATGAGTTCTAGGTGTGTTAATGAGGGAGAGACAAGGTTATATGCTAGGCAATGCCAAGGTATGTTAAACTACCAAGGTGTGTTAGGAAGTGCTATGGTTTGTTAGGGAGTGTAAAATCATGTCAAAGAATGTAGGGGATGCTAACACATTCTACATAATTCCAAGGCATTTAAGACATGTTAGGTGTTATGGCATGTCGAGATGTAAACTATGTTTCTTAGTTGTTTTACAACCACAATTGTATGTGATGAGCCTTGTCTTGGTAACTTGTTAAGTGGGATCAATTGAGATTGGACATGAGTAGTATAATATGAGTTACATGTAGTTCTTAGGTGAACAAGGAATATGTTGAATTTATACGACACATGAGAATTTGAGTTTGGTCTTAGAATATTTGATGCAAACACACTCAAGTACCACAACACATCAACTTTTCACAATGAAATTTGTACACATCAGGGAATCAATTAGTGCACATGAATTTTTTTTACTTTTTCAAGCCTTTCTTCGTTAAATTACAAACTGTAATAGAATAGGCTAGAGCTCTCATACTGGGGATGATGGCCCTTTACAATCACACTGATACAAGTAATACAACCAAGGCTTGGTGTTAATCCTTTGACAACCAATATACCTTGAACAAGACAACACTTGACCCAATTTTTGATGGTGGACACACATAGCCCTTTCAATCCACATGTATTGAACACATCTGGCAGGTCCTCTTTCCTCCCATTATGCAACTCCTCAATATGCCTCTATTATGAACTAAACTCCTTTATGTTACTGAACTCGACTAAAAAAAAATTTCCCTCTATCTACCTCTTTTTTCCTTTAAGGTATGCAACAATTAAAGTTTTCGATTAGTTGTTCACAACTCTTTGGTTTGCCCACTTTTTCCATACTGCTGCTCCAAGATGAAAAGTCTAGGGATATGGAGGTTTCCCTTCTTCTCATTAACACAATACTCTACAATACAATGAACTAGGGCTAGTTGGCTAGCCCACTTGACTGCTACTTTAGTCCTTCAAATTCTGTATGTCCTTAGGCCCAATACACCTACCCTTCTACCAGTCTTGTTTTCCTTCACAAGTACAGGACTTAGAGCTCTTATTTTACAATCACCTAATAACCCTCCAATTGTACTTGGATTTCCATCAATTTTCCCAACCACAGTAAATTGTTTTACTGATATAGTGCCCACAACACTGCCCTCATCTAGGGCTCTTCAAATATGCCACCTAATAGTGTTTTGAGTCCTCTCAAAATCATTATTCTTGTGTACGAATTTGTTGTTGTCCAATCTATGAAAAAATCTGAACTACTCATCTTATCATCCTTCTAACAATTTGTAGATGACTGAACTAGGGTCACAAATCATCCATTAATAGTCCATTGAATAACTGTTTATAGGATGCTTCAGATCTGTGTCCAAAACTCTATGGACAGTCCAACAAAATCAACTCCTTTTCATGTCAATCCATTACTCATATGGCACATTTATTCTGCTCCATCTTCTACTCAGGTTCCACCTTCCTTTGGATTTTCCATTAGGGGAATTTTGAGGTCTAAAATGGGCCTCCTCAGAAAAATGTACAACCAAAATAAACTTTATAAGAACCAATAGGATTCAAGATGATGATGTCAACCATGGGGGATGATTCACAATTTTTTAAGTAAAAGGGTAAAAATACTAAAAAAGAATAAAATAATAAAACTACTTTTTCAACTCGTATTTTCAACTTATCTCCCAAAGTTTTTACTCAAATTTCGAGCGGCAGTACTTGTTGTATGTATTTCTCATTTTTTGTGTAATAGGGTCCATAAAAATTATGCAACATGGGTACTCCTTGGATGAGGAATTAAATTTTGCATCCAACGAGTACTACCGCTCGAAATTTGAGTAAAAAATTAGGGAGATAAGTTGAAAATATGACTTGAAAAAGTATTTTTTTCTTTTTTCCCTCTAAAATTTGATGATGTCATCAAACATTATTTTATTATTTCCATTATTATTTTATAATTTCCTTAAGAGGTCCATTTTAGACCTCAAAATTCCCCTAATTTATATCTGCACATACTTCTACAAACCATCTTCCAAATTTGTGGTATATATTGCAGAGATAAACCTCTCTCTAAGGGTCACAACCCCTCTTCTTATATGTAGATTTGTCACAGTATTAATGACATACCTTATGGATTGAACATGCTAGGAAACCTCCCTAAATAGGTGATTATACTTCTATTCTAATTTCTTTAGAACAAACCATATCTACCCATAGAAAAAATGAAAACTCTTTCCTCCATAAGAGACTTGGCCTAGCTCATATGGATCCATAGATTCTAGTCATTTCTTTGACTGAATCTTGACCTGAAATTTAGATCTCTACGACCCTCAACCTATGATTACTTCAATAAATATTACCCCTGTGAATACTTATATTCCATCCCTAAATTCTAGTGTAGACCCTCCTCCATTTGTGTTGGTATTTATCACAGACCTCACAACCTAGTATCCAGCACAAGGTAGGGTCTCAACCCTCTCTACTATTTCAAAATTTGATGTAGACTTCACATAGAAACACCATTGAAATCACATGCCAGAATTCTCACGAGTTTCCTCTTTTGAGCTTTATCTGCCCTAAGAGAACCAATAATATGCCATCCTACTTCCTATATCGAAACCATTAAGGTATGTGGCATTCTTGTGAACCCTCACATGATGATCTTACTCTTGATGGATGATCATGGCCTCCCTTTAGCAACACTTACTTAGACCTCTAACTAGAACTAATTTAGGACTACATCTCTCCTAGCCTCCTTGATAAAATGAGCTCCTTCTCACTTGATGTTCTTGCCTTCATAATAAGGCCTCCTTAAATAACTTTTCCTAGGTAGGCCTCTTAAGAACGCTCTAGAACTTACGAACTTTATCTACTTAGACCTTAGGAAATATTAATTTTCTATTTAATTTTCTTTTAGATTTTAAACCTCATCTCGGGTCCAAAGCCCCTTCGCTTGGGTTATTTTCCCACAAAAAATTTTGTGGTCAAAATCACACAAATCCATCTCACTAGGCTTGTGGAGTACCTCACAAGCTACACAATTTAACAACATAGTCTAGTTGTAGTAATCATAACTTGGTAAAGCTCCTATAGTCAAGCGAGGACTTGGTTGGGTTCCCAAGTTGAAAATTAAGTAAGGGTAGTTGTGAGGGCATGATAACTAGGAAGGTTTAGGGAATTCCAAGGAATGAAAAGGCGTGTTAACACATGCTGGACAATGTCAATGCATGTTCAGGAGTGTTAAGGAGTGTCGAGGTATCACAAGGGAGAACTAGGTCAAAATGCATGGAAATGAACAAATAAGAGTGTGTTCTAGGGAGTCTCAGTGAATTCAAGTGTGCCAAGGATGAAGTGTGTTAGAAAAAGTTCATAATAGGATTTGTAAGAGGCTAGCCTACGATTGTGATAAGGGGCTCGACAAAGCATTTTTAAACAAAGAGAGACTTTGTGTTGGGAACAACACTATTTTTCCTTTATCTATTATTTTTATATGACATGTGGCACACTTTGGCCGAATGTTCATGTTTTTAACTATTTTAGACAATTCCATATTGTATATTTTTATGTATAAGTGTTGGGTAACTCAAATTGTGCCGACCTATATCTTGTGTATCATGTGGTTCTTGCAAACTCTCGGTTAATGTTCTACTGTTTATATGAACTAGACATACATGTGAAATATTGCCTATGTAAGCTGTGTTTATTAGTTTTTTTATGGCCATGGCTAGATGTGATCCTTGTCTTGGTAAGTTCTTAAGTGGGAAAAGTTCAGCTTGGACATGACTGGCCAAAGATGAGGTATAGGAAGTTCTTAGGTGAACAAGGCACAATCTACTTGTAGTAGGTGCAATTGATAAAGTTGTTACGGCTGAAGTAGATCAATGTCACATGAAATGGAGTAGCTAGGGACTTGATTGGGTTCCCAAGTCATGAAAAAATGTAAGGATATTTGTGAGGGCATGAGTGCCAAGGCATGCTATGGAATGCTAACATGTGCCAGATAGTTCGAAGGCATGTAAAATATGCTAAGATGTGTCAAGTGCTAAGGCATGCCAATATCTGCAATGGTGTGAAAATACATTCCAGAGACTATAAAGGAAACAAAAAGGAGAAACAAGTTAAAATACAAGGAAATGAACACATCACAGGGTTAATAAGTCATCAATTTACATTTCCCAAGAGTGGCATGCTATGCACACCAAAACTAGGTGGAAATGAGCGTCAAGTGTTAGTGCATTATAAGTGCCAAATCATCCTCTGTTACTTCTCTTCTACTTTCCAATAACTGATCTCAAATAAATTTAATATTAAACCATGCCAAAGCATACTGAGTCATCTTAATGAATGTTATACATGATAATGATAATGGCCTCTTTAGGACTACATGTCTCTTCGCCCCCTTGATCAAATGAGCTCCTTCTCACTTGATGTTATTTCCTTCATCCTAAGGACTCCTTAAAGAGTTTTTCCTAGACCTCTTAGGAACCCTCTAGAACTTACGGGCTTTATCCACTTAGACCTTAGGAAATATTGATTTTCCTTTTTAGTTTTATTATATATTTTAAACCCCGTCTTGGGTCCAAAATCCCTTTTCTTTGTGTCTATTCCCACAAAGGCCTTTTTGACCAAACTTGCACAAAGCCATCTCACTAGGCTTGTGGAGTACCTCCCAAGCTACACAATTCAACAATATAGTCTAGTTGTAGTAACTATAACTTGGTCAAGCTCTTGTAGTCAAGAGAGGGCTTGGTTGGGTTCCCAAGTTGAAAACTAAGTAAGGCTAGTTGTGAGGGCATGATAGCTAGTGAGGGTCAGGGCATGAAAAGGAATGAAAAGGCATGCTAACACATGTCGGAAAATGTCAATGCATGCTGAACTAGAGTCTTAGGGAGTGTTGGGGCATATCAAGGGATAACTAGGTCAAAATACATGGAAAGGAACAAATAAGAGTGTGTGCAAGGGAATGTTAGCGAATTCAAATGTGCTAAGGACAAAGTGTGTTAGGAGAAGTTTACAATAGGATTTAGAGGAGGCAAGCCTACGGTTGTTATAAGGGGCTCGACATAGCCGTTTTAGACAAAGGGAGATCACTTTTTGCTAGAAACAACATTGTTTTTCCTTTATTTTTATTTTTTATATGAGATGTGGCACACTTTGGCTACATGCTCATGTTTTAAACTATTCTAGATAATTGCATATTGTACATTGTTGTGTATAAGTTTTGGGGCACTCAACTTGTGTTAGCTTATATCTTGTGTGCCTTGTGAATCTTGTGGTTCTTGCAAACTCTTAGTTAATGTTCTATTGTTTATATGAACTGAACATACATGTTAAATATTGCATGTGTAAGCTATGTTGCTTAGTTGTTTTATGGCCATGGCTAGATCATATGATCCTTGTCTTGGTAAATAGTTAAGTGGGACAAGTTGAGATTGGAAATGAGTGGAATAAGATGAGTTATAGGCAATTCTTAGGTGAATAAGGCACAATGTACTTGTAGTAGGTGCAATTGGTCAAGTTGTTGCAGTTGAAGCAGGCCAATGTTTTCACATGAACTGCAGTAGCCAAGGACTTGATTGGGTTCCCAAGTCATGAAAAAATGTAAAGGCTAGATGTGAGGACATGAGTGCCAAGACGTGCTAGGGAATTCTAAGATGTGCCAGATAGTGTGAAGGCATGTCAAACATGATAAGATGTGCGAAGTGATAAGGCGTGCCAAGATGTGCAAGGGTGTGTCAATGCATGCCAAGGATTGCCAACGGAACAAAAGGGAGAAACAAGTTAAACTACAAGGAAATGAACACATACGAGGGTTAATTAGTCATCAATTTACCTTTTCTAAGAGGGGCATGATAGGCACACCAACACTAGGCGCCAATAGGTGCTAAGTGAAAAGTCTTAGTGCATTCTAAGTGCCAGGTCTTCCTTTGTTGCTTCTCATCTACTTTCCAAAAATTGATCTCAAATAAATTTAATATTAAACCATGCCAAATCATACCAAGGCATATCAACGTGTTCCATACATGCTAAGGCTTTCCAAGCACCAACATGTGCTAAGTGCCAATATGTGTCAAGGACTGTTACGCATGCTATGAAGTGGAATGACATGTTGAAGAGTGCTAAGGTGTGCTAGAGAGTGCTAATGCATGTTTAGGAGTGTTAAGGAGTAATAGGACAAAACATTAAGGGAGAACTAGGTCAAAATTCATGGAAGTTAATGAATATGAGGAATGTGTGCCAGGGACTAGTGTTAATGAGTGCTAGTTGTCATGCTAAGGAGGGAGTGACAAGGTATGATAAGCATTGGTAAGGCATGCTAGGGAATATAAAGGCATGTAAATAAGTTCCAAAGTGTGCTAGGGAGTTTCAGGGTGTGCTAATTATATGTTCCAAATAGTGCCAAGATATGCAAATACATGCTAGGTGCTAAGGATGTGCAGGGTGCCAGGGTATGTCAATATGTGTTAAGAAGTGTCAAGGCAACAAAAGTAAGAACCAAGCTAAAATTTAAGGAAATGGACACATAAGAGGGTTAATAAGCCAGGACTTTATCTTTTTCAAAAGGGGCATGCTAGTCACACTAATAATAGGTCCCAATACATGCCAAGTGGCATTGTGTGCCAAGTGCTAATGTATGTCAATGCATTCAACCAAGGTGTTCCAGGGCATGCTAGGGACTACATGCATGCCAACACGTGCTAGGAGAGTTCCATGTTGTGCTAGCGCATGCCACCATGTGTTTTCGCATCAGTTTCATTTCAATATGTTCTAGGTACAAAGATTTTCCAAGACACGCAAGGTGCTAAGAAATGTTAGTGTGTGACAAAGCATTAATTTAAAGTGTGCCCAGATTGTTGAGGAGTGTTAGGTCTTTCTCATTAATAGAATTGTCAGAGCTTGATTATGTATTAAATAATATATTTCCTACACACACTAGTGGAACTCTATCTAAAGGGAATTTGATAGATAATAAACTTAATATATATGAATGATGTGTTGACTCATAGGAGAAATCTATTCGACTAGTGATTACTTGAGGGAGATGATACACACTAATTAATTCTTAAAAAATTGACCGATTCTAACCACTATGGCCTTGGAAATATCATAAAAAATACTCCACAATAATGGCCTTAAATCGTTATCTTTTGAAAAAATATATATTAACAAGCATATAGCATCATCAAAAAATCATTGGAATGATCAATGGTGACGAACATTTTTTGACCGTCACCAAAAGTAACAAAAAGAGCATTGGTGAGGGTCATTAAAAGTTCATCACTAGAAGTTTCATCAAAGAGAGAATTAGTGATGGGCCTTTAAAGACCCTCACCAAAAGTGTCATTGAAAATGGCTTTAGTGACAAACCTTAAAGGACCATCACTATATACACTTATAGTGACGCTTTTTTAAGGACCGTCACCATATGTGACATTGGTGACGGACCTTAAAGGTCCATCACAAGCATGACCCTCACCAATGTCTTTTTTTCTTCTAGTGTGACATTCCTTGTAATAGTTTAACACAATGGTTAAGGGATGGACTCCCGTATGATCCATTGAGTGAGGGGTAAACACCCTCACGAGAATTTAATAATAAATTAAAAGTTTGTTGGTTTTCACCCTATGGGGTTTCTAGGGTATATCGGTGTTGAATGATGTGATTGTTTATTGTGTCAATTTGATGATGTATATTCCTTGCATGATGTGATGTTGATAATGTCAAGTATGTGAGTAATTAATTTGGTTAAAGGTATCATGAAATGAATTCACGGTTACATCATATAGTTTATGTTAATATACTACAACAATGGTTGTTAATGGTTATGCAACTTACTATTCCTCTACTAAAGTTACTCCTATGAACTGATGCATATTCTATCTAATGATGAATGAGGACCTTGAATAGTGATTTGGATAGTTACCCGTGGTTAATTTGTATAAAATTTTTATAACTACCTACATTTCCATTGAGGTTATCGGGGGTATGTTACAAGTGGTATGAGAGCTAAAGGTTGTTGCATTGGCGCCTTTGGGAATTGTTAAGAGGAAAATAAATCAAGGTATGCTGCTAGTGGGTATCAACTCAGGTACGAGTCTAAAAATGTACATATTGATATATGGAGAAGACAAATTTTGACATGACATGTGTGATTCGTGCTTATAATAACATTGAAGAGTAGTAAGTAATATAGTTTGTTGCAATACTATGTTCATGACATTTGAATTCTATTAAGGATAAAAGACAATAAAACATTTGTTTCACTTATGAACAACCTGAGTACTCACTAGTGAAAGTGAGAGTTGACTATCAACCTTTGCATATATGACATATTACTGATACATTTAATGAACATAACTACAGTTACCATGAACTACTTATAAAGGATAAATGTGTGTAGTGATCGTGTCTGAAACTAATGCATGAATGAAAAATATGGGAATGTCTTTGAGGAGGACGACAAAGTGTTTCAAAAGGACATTAGAAGTGCCCCTTTAGATGTTAAAAATAAACAATGGGTTGAATAGAAATACTAGAATGTAGTTGATAGTTGTTGATTCAATCTTTTCATGAATGATTAGTTAGTATTGCATGACAAAATAGTGACATTTATTTAAATGAAATGGATTTGATTTAAGATTATTGACAATTTTAGACAAGTGACTATGATAGTTACTTAATGACCAATATGTTGGTAACAATACACTATGAAAATTGGAAATGTTGGATTGTTACCCTAACAGTTATTAACATATACACATTAACGAATATTTTTATATACCTTTAGCCATTACAAAATTGTATGCATGAAACTAAAATAATTGTGATATTGAATACTTGTTTAAAACAATGCATATTTATGACTAGTGTTGTTGATGAGATTAAGTATGGGTAGCTTAATGGCAGCAAGAAAACCTGTGAAAGTAAAATGTTGTAGTGCGAATTTAAACCATAAATGATAAAATATAATGTTATGATGTGCATAATTATGTTATTTTCAAAATCATAATGTATACAACATGTATATCGGTTATGTTTCCTACCAATCCAGGTATTGTGGACTCATGCTAAGGGCCAAGTATGATGTATGATATAAATAAAAGTTTATTTTTCTTGATGAATAATGTGAGTATGGTTCATTATGTAATCTCTTGTGGACAAGAGTGCTAAAAGATAAGTTTAACATGCCAGACAGTTGTGAAGAGCTGTGAAAGGCCAGAAGGAATTGGGTTGATGGTGGTTGCCTACCTGTATGGGTTGATGGTTCTTGCCTGCCATATTTCCTCTCCCTAGAGATAGATGATCTCAGTAAGGGAAAAGGGTTGGCCGAGATGGTGAAGAGGGAAAAATCGCGAGGCATCTCTGTTGATTTTGGAGCCTGTTGGAGGAGGCCCAAAATTCCTCATAGACGGGACTATCAGAGGAATAGGTAGGATGTTTCCAAGAGGAATCTTATCTTGGACCTTGTGTGGTCATTGGAATTCTTAAGCTGGTTTTCCAGTGGAATTCCATACTGGACCTAGTATGGTCTCTATCAAGGAACTATCTGTATATGAAAATTACTCGATATGGTTATGGAAACCAGTGCCCATTTGATGGGAGGAGTGTTCTTTAGCCTATTGTGGTTATCATGGCTAAAAAGATTAACTAATGAGTTATATGTTATGTTAAAATTAATTTTTCTATATAATTGTGTAAATATTTTATGTACATTGTATTATTAATCTTTTGAATGTCTTAGCAGAGGCTAGGACAATATTCACTTGGTGCATTGATTGACCATTTGTACGATTAGAGAGCTAGGTGCTCTCAAATTACTTTTAGAAGTACTGTGTAGATGTCTTTAGCAGGAGCTAAGACTATACACGTGGTGAAATGATTTATCATTTTGATGAATAGAGAGTTGGTGCTCTCTGAACACTAGGAAGAGTATTGTGACTAAAATATCACTTGAAATTGCATGAACGATTGATAGTTTTGAAAATGGTGTGACTAATATGACTGAATTTTTCAGTCATACATTACAGGGTACTTGCCATGGAATGTTGATGGGTTTTCCAACCATTTTTAGAGTGCTTGCGTAAGAGTGATCATGACGTCCATGAGAAATTGGTAAGTAATGGTAAGTTGGTAGAAATATTCTCCTTTGTTTCTATGAATTTGAATAATGACTAAATGATGGAAGTAGAGCTTACATAATTTTGTAGCTATAAATGCATTTTCTTATTGATAAAACATTATTGCTTTTGAATTATTGGTATTTCTTGGAAATGAAATCCTTCATTTTTAAGAAGGATTCCCTTTTGGGTTTTTTACATTGTTATATCATGAGTGAAAGTCAAGTTTTAGCGATAGGTTAACACGAAGGATGATGTTTTCCTTTAACAGGGGGAGTATGTAATATCCCTATTGAAATTGTAGTAAAACTCCTAACAATTACGAAATTAAAATATTAAAATTTAGCATATACACACACACACGCACACACACACACACACACACACGTATACACACACACACACACACACACACGTATATATATATATATATATATATATATATACACACACACACACACACACACACACACACACACACACACATATATACACGTTCTCATCATGAACCGGCTAACATTAAAACAAATTCATGGAAATTCTTGGCAACTTCCATTCCTTCTTTATTTTACCATGGATTGGGGGCTCTATAGCTACTACCATGCTGCTATACTTTTTCACTGGCCTGCCTTTTGGCTATAGAATAATAAGATTTGGACATGTTGCTATACTTTTTTTTCTCACCTGCCTTCTGGCTATAGAATAATAAGAGTTGGACATGTTGCTATACTTTTTTCGCTCGCCTGCCTTCTGGCTATAGATTAATAAGAGTTGCACAAGATGCTATATTTTTTTCTCTTGCCTGCCTTCTAGCTATAGCTCAATAAGAGTTGGGCACGTTCCCTTCCACGGGTGCCGAAAACAAGATTTCCTTTCTTCTTCTAGAGCTTGTTTGCTTTGGTGTTCTGCTATAAGGTTTGGAAGAGCGATGTTGCCAAGCACACCACAGG
The DNA here is from genome assembly GCA_034641835.2 of Pinus albicaulis. Taxonomy (NCBI): domain Eukaryota; kingdom Viridiplantae; phylum Streptophyta; class Pinopsida; order Pinales; family Pinaceae; genus Pinus; species Pinus albicaulis. The sequence goes on from CM076582.1 coordinate 716,521,962, forward strand.
GCTCGAAATTTAGCTTAGTATTGAAGGTGATGGAGGCAAGGATTATGCCATGGAAAAGATAAGTAAATTTCTGGCTCGAAATTTAGCTTCGCGTTGAAGGTGATGGAGGCAAGGATTCTACCATGGAAAAGATAATTAAATTTCTCACCTTCTCGGAGGAAAATATATATGTACGATTATTTAGCTATCTTTTGAAAGATTTCAGAGAAAATATATATAATATATGTAAATAACCATATGTAAAGTTATTTAGTTATTTAGTTATTTAGGAAAAATATATGTACAATTATTTAGTTATCTTTTGAAAGATTTCATAGAATATATATATATATGTGTGTGTGTGTGTGTGTGCAATGAGGAAAAATATGTGTATGCAGTGAGAAAAAACATGTGTTTATTTGCACGTCTTTTCAAAAGATAAATTACTACATTATTTTCCCAAAAAATAAAGTTTACACATATATTATGTATATAGAGGATTTACTATATTATTTTCTGAAGAAAAAAAGAGAGAGTTTATATATATTATGCATATAGAAGATTTACCACATTACCTTCCCCCAAAAAAGGGAGTATATATATATATATATTCTGCATATAGAGGATTTTAACGATGTTATGTTCTTAGGAAAATAATGTGTGAGATATTTGCACATAAAAGTTAAGTAAATCCATAATTTATCTTAGAAATATTACATGTGAATCTTGTGTGTTAAAAGATGAGTAGTTTTATAATTTTCTTGGAATAAATTTCACAAAATTCTTGCTAAATAGTCAAGATATCCATGTACAATTCTAGGAATATATGCTTAAATGCATTGTGATAATAGTTATTTTTTGAAGTTTTTTGTGAAATAAATATGCATTGCATGCATGATACAAATAGATAATGAGCTAGATTCTCTTGTAAGAATATAAGATTGTTTTTAGTTTCTTGAATGGAACATGTGCTTCTATGCACATGGATAATCATTACTAACTTTATTGAAGAATATGTACGTTTTATATACACGGAAACAATAGTCATTAAGATAGTTTGTTTTTATAAAAGTTGCATGTATGAAAAGATTGGCTTTTATGATAGGGCTTTTCAAACATAAATAGTTTTCTTAAAAGATGGATATGAATCTTGTTCATACAAGAACAAGAATGCATGCTTGTTTCTTGAAAAGATTATATGTGTTGAAGTAAAGGTCATTGTGTTAGGGAAAACACATGATGTATGCACCAATAGGGTAGTCATTGCGATATAGAAAATATGTTTTGTGTAGAGAAAGTTACTATGTTAATCTTTAATTTCTTGAAAATATTATCTTGCTAGATGAATTGTGTTAATTTCCCTATTTAGGTGCATAAAAGGTTAAGTTAACCTTGTTATTTTTGCCTGGTATTTATGCATAAAATATGGCTATATATGATAATTTCTTGAAAGGGAAGCATGAGACACTGCATATAGAAAGACAAGAATCTATTTTATATTAACTTCATTTTGAAAAAGAAGTATGTATTTGTTTACATGAAAACAATAGTTAATGATGGTCGAATTCTAAGAAGGGAATATATGTTGCGTATATTAAAGAAGTTCTATTATGATAAGCTCTTGCATGCACAAAGAATAACCATTGTGTTATAGAGATATGTTGTTTTCACGGATAGAAGAAATATTGACCTATGTTTATTTAGGAAAATTTATGTGTGATTACTTTATGCTATCATAACTATTATGTTAGTTTGTTTTGGAAGAAGATCATGTATATGCATGCAATATTTGTATTAGTTTTTGTTGGAAAAAATATGCATTTGTATGTGGGAAAAGATAACATGTTGTATTAGCCTACATTGGAAATGATTCTTTTGGAAAGAAGATGAATTACATGCGCAAAAACCATATTAATGTGTTGGTTTCCTTGGAATACATATATATGGGTAATATTGGTATAATATTTGGAAAAGAATACATGTATTTGTATGTTTTATTGCATTATTTTTATGGAAAATAAAACATTTTTTTTCATGCCTTATAATGCTAAATTTCCTTGAAAAGGAAACATGTGTTTGCATGCTCTATTGTGTTAAGCATTCTTTTAGGGAAGACCCTTTTGGAAAGCATATGCATTTGCATGCATAGGAACAACATTCATTGTGTTAGATTTCTTCACGTATTTTCATGCACCAAAAGTAATAGATGAAGGGTTACTTATTTTGATAAACTTTATGTAATTCACATGCACGAAGATCATAACTGATGTATTAGTTTATTTTAAAGAAATGTTTAGCAGTTGTAGATATTTGCCTTGCAAGAATGTGTTCTTATGCGAGGGAAATATTAGTTAATGTGATTGTTTATAACTAGCGCATATGCATTGTTGTTAAAGGAAGCATGTTGCGATATTTTTCTTGCATGTCATGAATGCACATGAATAGATGGAGAAGCATCACTAGTATAGATTTATGAATGGGTTGATTAATACATTATGTAATATTGACACCAATGTATTTTGAAGACAACAATAGTAGGAAATGATGGTGAATTTGCAAAGGATATATTATGCTTAACATGGTGGCAGATAAATAATTAATGGTCCATGTAGATGAGTGCGGGCTGCAAGATGGTCCATTATTGGAAAAACTATGCTACAAAGATACGAATATTGAAGATTAGTGGGTAAATGCTATCATAATGATTGTAATGACTTTTAGCTAGGTATTTTATATTTAAATGACATTCCCTATAATATTTTAACACAATGGTTAAGGGATGGACTTCCTTATGATCCATTGAGTGAGGGTGAACACCCTCACAAGAATTTAATAATAAATTACATGTTTGTTGGTTTTCACCCTACGGGGTTTCCATGGTATATCGATGTTCAATGATGTGATTTCTTATTGTGTCAGTTTGATGATGTACATTCCTTGCATGATGTGATGTTGATAATGTCAAGTATGTGATTAATTAATCTGGATAAAGGAATCATGAAATGAATGCATGGTTACATGATATAGTTTATGTTAATATACTACAACGGTGGTTGTTAATGGTTATGTAACTTACTATTCCTCTACTAAAGTTACTGTATGAACTAATGAATATTATATCTAATGATTAATGAGGAATATTGAATAGTGATTTGGATAGTTACCCGTGGGTAATTTGTATAAAAAGTTCCTAACTCCTTTCATTCCCATGTGAGGTTATCAGGGTATGTTACTCTTTGATTTAGTGTGGTGGGAGATTTGCAAGTCGAGACGCTTGCTAACAAGCTTGAGGAGCATAATTTTCATTCGAAGTTGAAGGGGAAAAAAATCCAACTGCATATAGGACGATCAAATAGTGGTTCTAAAGCTTGGTCATGGAAGTCAGTGTTGGCCTCGAATTGTGCTTACAAACACTGACATGCTGGTTTCGACCCCCATGAATTTCTTTGCAAATATTAGTATTTTTCCTGGTTGTGTTAGCTTAGTCACTTTTTGTCCAATTATGTTTCTGGTGTTTATGTTCATGTTGGGTCTTGGGTCTAGTTTGTCTTGGGGAAGTAAATCTGTGACAATGTTTATTCTAGGTAAGGGACCTCTCATGTCAAGTTTGTTGCCATGGGTCAATCTTCTTGCACCCTCTTGTTTTTATTTAATATAGTGCAATTATTGAATGTTTGTTACTTTGTGAGGTTTGGGTTTCGTTGCTTGACAATTAGCTTAGGTTGTAGCAACCTCGTTAGAGAGTGGAGCCAGTCATGGGGTGTTTGCGTATGAGGCTCCTCTGTGTGGAATAATTTGGCTTATGTCCTACTGTGACAATGTTGGGATATTTTTGGGTTTGTCTTCTAGTTGTGCTCAGTCTAGGTCCTTCCCTTGCCACTTCCTCGATTGTGGTTGTTTTAGTTTTTTTTATAAGTGTGATCCCCTCTTATCTGCCAATCCACCTAAACAATGCATCAAGTGTAGAAGGAGTGGAGGTGGAAACAATCCACTAGGTCAACGAAGGGCTCGAATCTTTACTTAGGACTTAACCATTATATATTTTAATGTAGTCCGCCCGGAGAAAAGGTGAGAAATTAGGAATATGGAAACTCAAGCGAGAGAGGAGAGACATTCCTACTCCAATTACAAGATTTTGGATGAGGTCTCTTGTTGGTTTTTGAATCTTAGTCATACCAGCGGATGGAAAACGCAATATCTCAATTCGGTTTCTCTTTACTAGTAGATGAAGACTCTTTTTGGTTTAGTACTGAAAGACAACCAAGTAGAAAGGTACAACACATTTTCTTCTCTGGAAGACACCAAGAGATTGCTATGGAACCAACACTTTACTTGGAAAGGCTTGAATCAAGATTGACTCATTTGGAAGGACACCTGCATTATGATTCAGACATTACTGCTCCTCTAGGATCAAGTCCCAAGGACCCTGCTTCCATCTCTTCCTCTAATTCTTAATGGTGTTTTTTTATCTTAGCTATGCATCGTATTATGTTAACCTTTTACCTTTAGTATTTTGTGATTAGCTGGAGGAATTTTTTTTTATATTTTATAATGTTTAATTAGTAGAGAAGTATGAATTATCCAACATCTCTAGTAGTTAATATAAAACTTCTTTGTGATATGGTTAGAACAACTATGTAATTTATGAGTATTTTTTGGTAATACAAAGCCTTTTAAATTTACAATAAAAAAAGTCCAAAAAAAAACTGTAAAGAAATGTTTAATCTTTAAGTTTTTTTTGCAATATTATATACACTATTCTATATAATATTAACATAGATTCATCTTAATTCCTAATTGTTAATTGTAAAGAGAGATCAAATTTCCTTAATTTTTACATTCAAAAAGAGAATTGCATCTTGAGAAATTTGATTTTGATTTAAGGCGGATCTATGCTATTTCTTTACAATATTATTTATATTAGGTATAAATTTAAAGTCTTCATTTATAAAAAATATCTTATTTTAATTCTATTAGAACATTCATAATACATATAGCTATGCTCATGGAATTTTTCTTTCACATGTTTTACATTTTTGTCAATTTAAATTTTAATGTAATATGTATCAAAATTTTATTTTTATATCATTGTGCCAAGAGGCACATTCTACAGCCAGTATGACCCCCAAAAAAAAAGAAAAGAAAAAAGAAAAAGAAAAAAGAAAAGAAAAAAAAAAACAAATTAAAAATAAAATCCAAAAATGTCGGCTTAAAGACTAAATTACACAACCATATAAATAAACAATTAAAAATAAATTTAAACAATATAAATTTAAAATATGAAGAGTTTTAAGGACACTAAAAAAGAAATTGTAAATAAATAAATAAAAATTTCTACTTACTCGAGGTATGGTAAATAAATAAAAATATAAATAACTAGAGGTATGGTAAATAAATAAAACCTCTTTATATTTACTCCATATACCTCTTTATATTTACAAAAACTCAAAAAATTTAGGTGAATCCTATGGGCCAAATACCACCGGACAATTTATTATTTATACCATGAGCTAAATACCATGGGCCAAATACCATGGGACAAATGATTATTAATACCATGGGACAAATTGTTATCAATACCATGGGCCAGATACTATATTTATAAAAGAGGTATAAAAAGGTAAATCAATAAACATATATCAAATAGGAGTAGAAATCAACATCTAATTATATATGAAGGTTATGGACCAAATTAATAATAATAACATGCAAAAAAAACATTATTAACTCTAACATTAATATTAAAATATTATTATTATTATTAAATCTAATATTCATATTAATATATTATAATATTAATATTATTAAATTTAATAACCTTATATTAATGTAATATAAATTTTGTTATGTATATATATATATATATATATATATATTAACTCTAGATATATATGGGAGGGAAGAATAAAGACATATGATAAAGGTGGAGAAATAGCGGGAGTGACAAAGGAGAGATGGAGATAAACTAAAGAAGAGGGGAGAGGAGGAATGAAGAGAGAGAGAGGGAGAGAGAGAGGAGCGAGAGAGGTAGAGAAGGGTAAGAGAGGGAGAGGGTGACATAAATATGGAGGTGGGAGAGGGAGAGAATGAGAGAGGGATGGAGAAGGAGAGGGGATTGGAGGGTAGAGAGAGAGGGGGGGGAGGAGCTGAGATAGAGGGGAAGAGAAGAAGAAAGACATAGAGAGTGAGAAGTGGAGAGAGAGGGAGTGACAAGGAGAGATGGAGAGAGAGTATGTATGTTTAGGGGTGAGATAAAAATATATAGAAATATTTATGGAGAGAAGGAGAGAGAATAAGAAAGGGAGGGATGTAGTAACCTTGTTGTAGAGAGAGATAAAGTGATGGGGGAAGAGAGAGGATTTCAGAGAGAGAGAGAGAGATGATTGAATGGAAAAGAGAGGGAGGGACACACACACACACACACACACACACACACACACACACAGATAGAGAGGTGAAGATAGAGGGAGGCGGGGGAGAAATGGAGAGAGATGAAGGGCAAGGGAGAGGACATGAGAGAGAGGGGGAGGTGAGAGGACATGAGAGAGATGGGGAAGTGAGAGGATTGTAGGGGAACGAGAGAGAGAGAGAGAGAGAGTAGCTGATGGGGGAAGAGAGAGGGAGGTAGGAGAGAAAGGGAGAGAGAGAAGGAAAAGAGAGGTGTCTTGAGAGAGAAGAGGAGAGAGGGAGGGAAGGAGAAATACATAAAGAGTGACAAGTGGAGAGAGAGAGGGAGTGACAAGGGAGATATGGAGAGAGAGTGTGTATGTTTGGGGGTGAGATAAAGAGACAAATAAGGAGAGATGGAGAGAAGGGAGGAGAGCAGGAGAGAGAGAGGCATATATTAACAAACTTGGAAGGTGAATAGAGAGAGAAAGAGAGTTGGGAGAGAAAGGAAGAGAGAGAGTGGAGAGAGGTATGGAAAGAGAGATGGAGACATAGGGGGAGAGAGAGGGAGGTAGAATAAATACATAGAGAGTGAAAGATAGAGAGAGAGGGGGGGAGTGATAAGGAATATGGATAGAGAGGGAGAGAGGAGAGTAGGAGGGAAGAGATATAGAAGTGGGGGAGAGGGCGGGAAGGGGAAGAGAGAGAGAGGGAGGGAGAGGAGGAGCGGGTGATAGATAGATATATTGGAGAAAGAAAGTGTATGTTTTGTGGTTGATATAGAGAGACAAAGGGAGATAGAGATACAGATGGAAGGTAAAGAGAACAAAGAGATAGATGGAGACAAGGAGGGAAGAACAAAGAGATTGATAAATATGGAGTGAGATAGTGTGTGTGTTTGTGGGGGTGAGATAAAGAGACAAAGAAGGAGATATAGAGGGACATATAGATATATATGGAGGGGGGAAAGAGGAAGAATATTTATTGCAATAGATGCATTGATTTCAGTGTAGATGGTGATTTATAATCCTATTTGATTGCTCAAACTAGATGCATTGATTTTAGTGTAGATTTTGATTTCTAATGATATTTGATTACTTGCACTAGCTGCATTGATTTCAATGTAGATGATTTCTAATCCTATTTGATTAATTTAGATGATTTCTAATCCTTTTTGATTAATTGCACTAAATGCATTGATTTCAGTGTAGATGGTGATTTCTAATATTATTTGATTTCTTGCACTAGATGCATTAATTTGAATGTAGATGTTGATTTCTAATTATATTTGATTGCTTACACTATATGCATTGATTTCAATATATATGATTTCTAATCCTATTTGATTATTTGCACTAAATGCATTTATTTTAGTGTAGATGGTTGTTTATAATCATATTTGATTGCTTGCACTAGATGCATTGATTTTAGTGTATATGTTGGTTTCTAATCCTATTTTCTTATTTGCACTAGATGCACTGTAGATGGTGATTTCTAATCCTATTTGATTACTTGCATTAGATGCATTGATTTCAATGTAGATGTTGTTTTCTAATCATATTTGATTTTTTGCATTAGATGCATTGATTCTATTGTATATGTTGATTTATGATTTGATGTAATTGGATCTATGATGCGACATCAATTTTAAAGTCATTGGATTAATAGTGTGCATTGATTTCAGTGCAAGCACAAAAAAATATTGATAAACCTAATAATATTGGAGAGCAAGAGAGACAAGCTATGATGTTTATTACAACAACTTGAGCTAAATATTTAAATGGTTTATGATTTCAACAACTCGAGCTAAATATTTAAATGGTTTATGATTTCAACTCTTTTTCATATAATTGATATGAAAAGATGACAAAAATAGCAAGGGTGACAATAAGAATAGTAGAAGAAAATAGTTTGAGATTGATCACAATGAAGGCGATTTGTAATTTACTACATTCTTATTATTCACATTTTCCATCATTCAATATTATTATATTGTCACTTTGCATTCAAAAATTTTATTTCATCATTTTTCATCATTACAGTTATTTTACAATATTTATCATCTCAATAAGTTGAGGTAACTAAGCAAATTTAAAATTAAAATCATTACAGTTATTTTACAATATTTATCATCTCAATAAGTTGAGGTAACTAAGAAAAATTAAAATTAAAAGGAATCGATAAATCTCAAACACATTTGGCATATTTAAAATGGTTATATTAATATTATAAGTATTTTGATATTATTGATAAAATTATGTTCCTCATATTAATGATATATTTTCCTTGGCTGCACACGATTGAAACCAGCCTAGATCCATCTCTGCAAACCTTTCCTCAAGTTTTGCACTCAAAAAGAGGTTTGCACCTCTAGATATTTGATCTCTCTAGGCGCTTGATAGATCTAGAGTTAAGATGGATCTAGGCTAGTTTTATTGGAGAGAGTTAAAGTTTTATTATGAAACAAAATTATATAGAAAATTGCTAGCAAAAAAAACAGTAAAGAAATGCTTAATGTTTTCAAGAATTTTTGGTAACAATATATACATTAATCTATATAATATCAACATAGGTTCATCTTCATTTGAGTTTGCAAGTGTAGAGAGATTCCTCAAGTTTTACACTAAAAAAGAGATTTGCATATTGAGAGGCCTCGGACACCATATTAATTTTATTTATATTACATGTAAAATTAACATATGTATATTATGCTACAGGTATTATCAATAATTATGATATGTATCGTAGGGATTTAACAACATTTATACTATTCATAGTAGTATACACAAATTAAAGGTGGATATTTATATCCAAATTAATTAGGCTATTTTTTCCCTATTAATTATGTGGTAAGGTGTTTTTATTTGAAAACAACTTTCCAAGCTGCCACTCTATTCTTGTTTGTGCCATTGGATCAAATGTTAGACGATTGAAATGTTTTAGACCATTAGATCCAATGCCTTTTTCATTTGCCCTAAACTAACTAATTAACTAACTCAAGCTTAAATTTTGGAAAGTGTAACTCTAACTGGTTTGATTGCAGGTGTGAAAGTCATGTTGCAGGTGTGAATGTCAAGGCTACTCCCAAACCTCACTTTCACACTCGGGTTTTACATCTCTTCCGTAATAAGGTTTCACACTTTTTCATATGTTGGTGGCTATTCCTCATTGTTTTACCAAGCATAGTATCAAACCCTTCTCGGTTTCCACTCATTCGAGGATGCAGCCAAATTCTAGTTTGTTCACTGGTCGTGCTGCTACAGATAACACATTCCAGTTATTTTAAGGTTCTATAATTCAATTTTTTCTTGATACATGGATCCTAGCGATTATTTTAACTTTTCTCACTTGTATACAATGCCGGGTACAGGGAGTGCATCAGCCTCCATTCCTTTAATCACACAACATTACATTCAATATTCATTAATCTCAATCTCAAAATAAGAAAAATTTCATTAACCTCAATCTCAAAATAGGATCTCAAAATAAGAGAAATTGAACGTGAAACATTTCATAAACGCTGAGAGGAAAAAAGACTTGCCTGCAACATCAATGGCGATCCCTTGGAAGACAGAGTTGAAGCACAGTGTGAGTACGAGAAGTAAGTTGTCTCCAATGCAGGTCTTCTTTACTACTGGAGGTAAATTGTGACCATCCGTTTATCTGTTATAACAAAGAAAATAAAAGTAGAATAAGTGAAATCAGAAAATAAAGCTATATATATGGCATTGCATAATTAATGGGCTTGCAAGCTGACTGGTGTCTCACGAGTATGTGTGGTTACTCCTTTTTTCCGTGGAGCGAATATCCAGTAATTACAATACTACTGCTATCAAAAATGTAACCGAAATTTGTGCTATTGAAATGGAAAATTTGTGATATAAAAATGGATTAATGTTTATTTGTTTTATAAACAAGAGAAAATTTGTGATATCAAAATTGATTAATGTTTATTTGTTTTTTAGATAGTTAATTTACTATTTTGAATGAATTATTTGTTTTGCGAATTATTGTTTTAATTAGAAAAATTTGTTAAATGTGCCTTCACAGGATTCATACAAAGCGCCGAATAATTCAAAGGTGTGTGGTGTGAATGAATCATATTTGCACGTTAACCCAATGGACCCAATGGAATGGAAGCACCATACCAGGTGAAAACCACATTTTTGACGTGGCCTCCTATTCACTTTTTTGATGCTTCGTCCCATTCTTTTGATATGATTTTTTTTTAATCTTTATTTCTTTTAACTATCTTATTTTAATTTTTATTTCTTTTAACTATCTTATTTATTTATTAAAGTAATGATGAAATGGAATTTTTTCATAAATGATAAAATGGAATTTTCTATTTATTAAAGTAATGATGAAATGGAAATTTCTTTTTAGATTGTATTGGAAGTTCAAGTTATTTAAGAAATGCAATTTATACTTGGATGATGAGATTATAATTTTTATATTCTTGTTATATAAACTATTTTTTACCTTCTTTTTTTTTGACTCTTTTTTTTTTCTTTTCCCAGTTGAGCCAAATGTATACATAAATAGAGCCTGGATAGAATCAAATGTATGTATATGGACATTTTATTGTTTTTTTAACTTAATGTTCATTCTTGAGTAGTTATTTTGATTAGTGTTTGGTTTCATTTAGAACATTTTGTTTTAGTAATTATTATAAAATGTTTTACTAATAGGAATCACATTTTATTGTTTAAAAGTAATAAATATTATTTTAGGAAAAATAATAATTAAATATAAAATTTAAATATAATATTTTAAAAAAATGAAGATAATAATGACTTGATTAAAATATAAATATTTTGAAATTAAAATATTTTAACTAGATTTTACGTAAATTGCTGAAATATTGTGAAAGATATTTTTAATTTTTCACTTTCTAAAGTATCATATTTTACATTTGTGCTTTTATAATTTGTTTATTGTTTCATACATTTATAAAAAAATTGTAAATTTGTCCAAATTTGATTGTGAAAAATAGTATATTTGTAGAAATTTAAAATATATTTTTTTTAATGATATAATGTGTAGAGTTATTATCACTTTTTATTTTTTAATGATTCAACTAAAATTAACATTATTATGTTTTCACTAGGAGTTTTTTTTTTTTTTTTTCATGTTAGTTACTTTTTATAACTTTAGGAGATTCTTAATATTGCCTTTTGTTTTTAATAAATGGAAATCCAATATATATTTAAAAAGAGGATTAGGTAAGAGAATTTTAGGATTAAATTTATTTGAATAAATAAATGTGTGTAAAATATTTTAATAAGAAACTAAATTTTGTAATTATAAAATATAAAACTATAACTTAAATTTGTGATTTTTCTTGTATTTTTTTCTTATGTATATTGAGAAAAACTAAGCTTGGAGTTAAGAAAATAAACTATAACATAAAGAACAATATCTCCTTCCAAAAATGTCTTCATATTAAAATGACATTCACTTTCTTGTATAAGAGGAAATGTGATGGTGTAACATAGGATTGAGTATTCAATCCAAATCATTTCCAAGTAACATTTGTAGCCTTGAGATTCAAAAATTTCCCTCATAAATTGCATAATTATGGGATGGGTGTCAATATCAATTTTACCCATTAATTTATACAAAACCAACCTCAAGTTGTATTCCTATGATGGTTTGGGATGGTGTAACATAGGATTGAGTATTCAGTCCAAATCATTTCCAAGACACATTTGTAGCCTTGAGATTCAAAAATTTCCATCATAAATTGTATAATTATGGGATGGGTGTGAATATCAATGTTACCCATTAATTTATACAAAACCAACCTCAAGTTGTATTCCTATGATGGTTTGGGATGGTGTAACATAGGATTGAGTATTCAATCCAAATCATTTCCAAGACATATTTGTAGCCTTGAGATTCAAAAATTTCCATCATAAATTGTATAATTATGGGATGGGTGTGAATATCAATGTTGGCCCATTAATTTATATAAAACCAACCTCAAGTTGTATTCCTATGATGGTTTGGGATGGTGTAACATAGGATTGATTATTCAATCCAAATAATTTCTAAGACACATTTGTAGCCTTGAGATTCAAAAATTTCCATCATAAATTCTATAATTATGGGATGGTTGTGAATATCAATGCTGGCCCATTAATTTATACAAAACCAACCTCAAGTTGTATTCCTATGATGGTTTGGGATGGTGTGACATAGGATTGATTATTCAATCCAAATCATTTCTAAGAAACATTTGTAGCCTTGATTCAAAAATTTCCATAAAAAATTCTATAATTATGGGATGGGTGTAAATATCAATGTTGGCCCATTAATTTATACAAAACCAACCTCAAGTTGTATTCCTATGATGGTTTGGGATGGTGTAACACATGATTGAGTATTCAATCCAAATCATTTCCAAGACACAGTTGTAGCCTTATTAAAAAAATTCCATCATAAATTGTATAATTATGGGATGGGTGTGAATATCAATATTGGCCCATTAATTTATACAAAACCAACCTCAAAGATTGAGTATTCAATCCAAATCATTTCTAAGACACATTTGTAGTCTTGAGATTCAAAAAATTCCATCATAAATTCTATAATTATGGGATGAGTGTGAATATCAATGTTGGCTCATTAATTTATACAAAACCAACCTCAAGTTGTATTGCTATGATTCAAATTGTACAATGAAAAATCCTTTAGAACATAGGTAAATATCATATTTTTTTTACCACAAGGTGTAGATCCACTAACGCTTTGGGCCAAAACCCATTGAATCTATAAATGAGGGAATTATAAAGAAGAACTAAAAAATGATAAGTTACTTGACGATTTTATACTTCTCCAATTTTGCTAGCCCCAATCTGCTTTTTACCCACATTAACAAAGCCATCTTATGCACTTGCAAAAACCCTAGATCTCACTCATGCCATTCCTGTGCCAAGGATTCAATTTATGGTATGTATGGCATATAACAAGTTGTTACAAGGAAAAAGAAGAATAAATTTCACATTTGCAAGAAAATAATAGAAAAAATCATCTAATTGAGGTGTTATTGTTTTTAATACATATTTGATTAATGATGAGTAAAACCCCGTCTTGAATGCAAAACAAAATTTTATTCTTAATGCAAATTCCATATTATGTTATTGACTTAGGGCGTTCCCTTTGCAACATCTAGTGCAATTGTTAGATAAAGCATAAATGAAGCTGCAATTTAGTTGGTTTTATTAAAATCAACCTAGATCCATCTTAACTCTGGATCTACCAAGCTTCAAGAGGGATCAAATCTCTTTTCACTCTAAAAGAGGTTTGTATCTCAAGAGATTTGATCACTCTTGGCGTTTGTAGATCCAGAGATAAGATGGATCTAGGCTAGTTTAAATAATATATGTTCCATATGAATACTATGGGTCAATACCATGGGCTCTCAATACCATGGACCAAAACCATGGGCCATTTTTATTTTTATTCTTAGTTTGTTGTTTTATTTTATGTTGTGTGAGTTAAATGATTTACATTACATTACAATAATCTTTTTATTTTATTTTATTTATGTAATTTGACTTAGTCAAAATGTTAAACATTACATTACAACATCTCTACCATATTGGGTTGGAGAGAGCCTCCCAGCTCACAAAATTTTATTTTAACAATGTAAGATGTATAATGAATGTGTCTTTTGATGCTTATTATGGAGTGATGCCTATTCAAATTTACAAGCCTTTTAATCTATAGAGTCATGTTAGTTTTTTATTTTATTAGAATTCTCAAAATAGATACATCTATACTCATTGCATTTTTCTTTGACATGTTTTATAATTTATTTATTTTTTCATAATTTAATTTTTTAATTTCATATGCATAACATAGATATTAGTGTAAGTATTAAGTTTTTATATAGTTACTAATTAAATTTAAACATGAAGTTTCTAAAGATCATGTTATAAATATTTATTATTCAATTTAAAAAAAAATGTCCATAATTTTATTAATAAAAACATAAAAACAAAATTAGAGTATGAGAAATTGAATTATGCACACTTATTATTACATTTTACTTTTCTTACTTATAAGAAATTGAATTGGACCAACTTATTAATTTTATTATTACTTTTTATTTTTTTAATTGACTAGACATGATTCAATGCTTCACTTCTTTATAATGGAGCCAACATTATTTTTTAAATTTAATTTTGTATTTAATTCTTTAGTCATTTAACCTCCACTACAAAATCTGCCCCATACTTGGTAGTGAAACATTTTACAACCTAGTATGCCAAATATTGAAATTAATAAAATACTAATTACATTAACACATTAGAAATTATTAAAAATATTTTTTTCTCACCAAGTGGAGCATTCTACAACCCAATGTGATTTAGTATGTGGTCAACCTCAAGTTGACACATGTCCTTTTAAAATAAAAATAAAATATTCTCTAAATAAAAAATGATGTTCACTATAATTAAAAACAAAATATTTTCTAAATAAAAAACAATGTTTTCCTTAAAAAAAACAAAATTGAAGATACATATTTGGTTAGTTTTAATTAAAACATTATAAAAAATCACTAAAACCACTTTCACTATGCTCGCTTTGTTGGTTGTTGATATTACAACCTAGCAAGAAAAATATGTGGTAACATATTTTATTCTCACTCTTTAGCCATAAATTAATTAAAGAGATAAAATAATTAAAAATAATTAAAAAAATTAATCTTATTCTTTTACTTCAGAGTATGAAGATGTATAATTATTATATTTTAAAATATATTTCAATATAGTAATTAAATATCTTAATATCTATGTTAACGAATTACATGGAAAAAATGTTTTACAACTTAGTATAACAACGATGTTGTAAAACATTATATAGTGTAATGTTATGTTTACTTGGTTAAATAAAAATAAAATTTAAAAGTTTAAATTTAATTTTAAAAATAATAATTAAAATTAAAATAACTCTAACAAAACCCTAAGTCATAGTCATTCTATATAAAATTCTAACTAGATAATTAAGTTTTTGGTGAAACTATTCTTGGTTTTACATCTATATATACTTTAATCTCTAGAAACATCTTTAGGTTTAGGGTTAGATACATTTAGGGTTAAAATAAAAATAATATAAAATTCTAAATTCTATATTTTTACTAATTATGAGTCTCTCTAAATATCATCCTTAAGTTTATATAATAAAATTATTATTATTTTTTAAATAATTTATTTAAAATAGTGGTTTTAGGTTTTTTTTTTTTTTTTTTTTAAATTTAAATATATTTTTTTATTTAATATAAATTTGTTGTACAATTACAAATTTATATTATATAATTATATAATATGAGTATTTATTTTTTAAAAATATTGTATTTATTTATACATTTAAAAAAATACAACTTAAACATTAAATATGTATAGATCCATCTTAATTCTAGATTTATTGAGAGAGATTAAATTTGAAATGCAAATTTTTCTTCAAATTTTATGGTTTTTGGCTATACTTTGCATGTCAAAGAGAATTGTTCATTCTTCAAAGAGATTTGATCCCTCTAGGTTTTTGATACATGAGTTAAGAATATATTTTTAAGAAGAAAGACATCTATAATTCACTTAATTCTCAATATAAACTTAATCTCTAGCAAAATATTACTAATAATAAAAAAATCAATATGAGTGATGAATAAAATATTTTAATATACAACCTTAAATAATATTGATTTATATTTCAAGATATATTAATACCAAAAAAACCATTCTAATGTAGTCCTAAATAAAATATTTTAATGCTAGTAAAATATTTCAAATGTGAGGTATGTATAAATTATATATGGTTAAAAAGGTAAAAATAAAAATAATGTATATTTTATATAAACCTATTAAAAAAATAAATTCTTATGGTTAAAATATTTCAAGTAGTGTTATTAATTTACATTTTGACCCCTTTCATGTAGATTTCATAGTCAATTTTATCTAAAATCTAGCAAAGACATTGTAGAATTGCAAGTTTGAGTTGTGTAGTTTACACAATCCAAATGGCAAAGGGAATTTTCAAGACATTGAATCCATTTACATATTAAAAATTCAATTTAAGATTTGAATCCATTTTTGTATTAAAAAGTGATATATATATATATATATATATATATATATATATATATATATATATATATAACATTGAGAATGATAAAATATTTTGAAGTGTAAACCATTTTCCTTTAAAAAAAATACACGCTAGAGATATTTCATCCCTCTTGGCACTCAGTAGATCCCTAGTTAAAATGGATCTATACTAATTTTAGTGTTAGCCATAAATAAAATACTTCATTACATCATCAATTTTATGGATAAAGATAAAGTAATTGATTTTTTTGGTTTTGTTTGAGATATATATATATATATATATAATTGTTTTTTAGTATTATTAATATATAATTGATACATGACATTTAAAATAATATTAATATTATAGTCTAGTAAGAAGGATATGTGTAATTCGTTTTGTAGTTACTTAACATGTGGTGTTTGTCCATTGCCATCTAAGATTTGATTTGTCCACCTAGACACATCACGTGAGGTGAGTTACATGAAGCATCCACAAATGAATACGGTGCCACGAAGGCCCAACCATCTAGAACATTTGTTGCACATCCATATAAAAAATATGGACAAAGAGATATCATGTTTTTTTTAAAGGGAAAGACTAAAAAGTTGTATTAATAAAAGAAGGGAAGTGCAATTTCTAAAAGTAGATATTTGAAAGTTGGCTTAAGTGCAAATGTGACAGTTGGCATAAATGCTAACTAGTTGTTATGTCATTTTATTTTTAAGAGACTAAAATATTTATTTTTTTTGAAAAGATTATATGATGAATATGAATTAATTATGTTTTGTTAAAATAAAATTTAATAATAGAATAGTAGTTCCATAAAAAGTAAAAAAGAACGATGATAAAATTATTCCAAGAACTGAGAAGTGGTTGAATAGAAAACAGTTAAAGACAATTACCTTTCCTCTGGGGATAAAAGTACATCCCAGTGAGGAAAAGGGATTTTGTTCTATGACTGAGGATAGAAAGGGAGAGAGTGGAGAATTCCTGAGCTGGTAGTGACGAGTGGAAAACACTCAGCATTCCCGAATTCCTGGAAAGGAAGAAGTACTGGACCAAGGGTCTTGAGGTATCTTCTAGAAATTATGTCAACCTACTGGACTCAGTGTGGAGCACGGGGGGAGATGAGGATGTAATCGCCTCTCTCATGGTAGGGTGGAAATCATTAGCGAGTCTGGAAACGAGATAAGTTCCAGACTGCGGAAAATAGAAGAACTAGAAAATTTGATGTTTTAGAAAGATTTATTCAATACCGGAATATGTAGATAGACTGCTTTATTATGGAAGTAGTTAGATAGAACTATTTTAATTAACATGAAATTGTTTCTGGAAAAATATGAAACAAATAATTTTACATTGAGAATGTGGCAAATGTAGTATATCTATTTAGTGGTAAATTATTTCAGACTTACAGTAGAAAAAATATACATATATACATAGGCTGTGTAACAAAAGCTTATACTGAATTTATAGTCCGACATTCAAGAAAACAAAAATTTCAATACTAAGTTTAAACAACAAACAGAAAGTAATAACCAAGAAGTATGGACCTAGTAAACTGTCAGCTTAGTGCCAAGGTTGAAACCCCATGCCCGAACTAGTCGTTGACCAGTAACCTGTGATATACACGGACAATGGGTAAGAGGGAAAAAATCCACCTTGTAGGTGGTCTGGACACCTCTAAATAAATGAGAAGCTGAAAATAGTAACAAAGATTAAAGAAATATAAAGCTCTAGTAATTTATGATAACCCGTGTGACATGCATATATTCCATAAAGAAGATTTTCTTCTGCAAAAACTGTTGAAGTAAAAAAAAGGGTTAAACTCTGCTATAGAAAGGTAAATGCAAGGCATTCTAAATGTTATTTCGATTGAACCATAGTAGCTCAAAAGGAATGGTATATTCATTTGATATCTCTGGCATTAAACCATGGAATTACCTATGTCATTGCAAACAACAAGAATTATAATGCTAAAATCTATCAAACGAACCAATTGTGGGACTAATAAAACAAGGTTAAGGAATTACATTTACTTGAGTGAGGTTTCCCGTAGGCTACTACGGAAATATTTGCATGAGAAACAGAGCAGAGGAATTCATCATTTAAGCTACCAACGAAAACAAAAAATGGGAAAGAAACCAATAAGGAAAAAATGGGTTTTAGGAAAACTTATAATCCCAGGCATGAGGTGGTTGTAGCCAAGAAACGGAGACGTGGGCAGTTGCGTTTCCAATCACGAGTGCATGAGAGCTAAACCACCTGAATCATGACTGTAAGGCTGGATATCCCCGTGGAGAAAAGCCTCATAGCGTGATAGAGTATCTGCTTAAACCCCGAAAGAGAAATGCGGAAAACCTCATAAGAACCCGAAATCGGTTGCAACTGTGCCGAGTAGGGTATAAAATCCTTCATTGCAGGCTGTGGGCATAAGCTCATACCTATAGAGGTATCTAAATAGCCAACGCCAAGTGGAAGGTCTGCAATGCCGAGCAAGCCAGGGTTGCGGTGTGGTTGCAGAGAGGCAACGCCGCGGAGCCCATCTCACGATGAAAGAATGGTTAGGGTTTTAGGAGGTGTCATCACCCTAAGTCAAGACCCCGAAGATCTTAGCCGTAGATCCTAAGGTCTAGATCCAACGGTGAACGGTGAGGGAAAGTGTCCTCCACATAAGCATAGGTCACATGCAATGTACAATGCAATAAATCCATAATAAAGAGCAAATCCATGGTACAAATATAATCACACAAATGATAAATAGAATCATACGTGGAAACCCATCCAAAGTAATATGTATTCGTGCCATAGGTACAATAATTGTAATCAAAGTTATGTAATATGAAAAAGGAAAGTCGTGATAGTGACATATATGCATGAACACCAATCCGAGTTAAGTGTGATAATTATATATAAATGATTATGTTATAAAAGGTTTAGAGGATTGTATAGAATTAACATATGGTAAAATTCATTGTGATTATCTCAATGCATATATGGAACTCAGAACCTTAGGATTCTATAATGTCTAATTATATAATTTAAAAGTAAATTTTTTTTTTTAATGGTAGCACTGTCATGAATGTTAGAAGTGGTATCAGAGCATTTTTCGCATGCTAGGACCCTAGGTGTCACCTAACATGATAAATTGTGTGTGTAAATGATGCACAAAAAAGAAATAATATTGTAAAAGACAATATGAGGAGGGGATCGACACAAAAAACACCACGGAATGTAGGGGAACCTACACCCCAACCTCAATCAGAAATGAATCCTGAAATGTAGATTTAGCTGAGTGTATATTAGCACCAATAGATTAGTAGACCGTTGGAGGAACCATAACACCAAACTAGTATTCTGCTAAGCACTGTGCAGAAGCTACAGGAAGAAATGGTCTGGGTTAGGAGTGATAATGAGCGCTTGATCAAAGAGCAGGAAAGGATATTCAAAATCCTTTCTGATAAAAAGAATCAAGGAATGATACAACCCAGTCCTGATAGAGAAACACAGGAAGAAAATGAACAACAAGCTAAGGATCAAACCAATGACAGAGTGGAAAGAAGCTATTCCTAGTGGAGTAACACAAATAGAAACTATAATGAGGTTGAGTCTGGAAATGTGTCAGAACAATAAGAAATTAAGAAACAAAAAGTCGAACTACAAGGTGAGTTCTGAAAAATAAAACCACCTACGTTTGATGGAGAAATAGAGGAGGTGGCTGAAGCATGGTTGATTAATATGAACAAGTACTTTCAAGTTTATGAGTATAGCAGCAATCTTAAAGCCAGACTAACCATCTATTGGTTGAGAGAGAAGGCCACCGTGTGGTGGGTGGAAGTCAGGAACGTCCGCAACATTGAGGATCATGACGTGACATGGGATACATTTCAGCGATACTTCAAGGACAAGTATCTAATAGAACGTTTCTATGATGAAAATTCCAGAGAATTCCACGACTTGAGGTTGGGTCAAATGACAATGGATGAGTACATAACCAGGTTCACTTCCCTGTTAATATACGTTTCTTATTTAAGGGATGAAAAGGATAAGGTTTAGTGATTTTTGATTAGTTTTCCGACCCACATGAAAGAACGAATTGAGTTCATGAATCCAAGGAACATGGACGAAGCAATTTGAAAAGCAATAATGTGTTACCAACAGTCCAAGGCAAAAGGAGAACTGGGAAAAAAACTGGCAGCCAAGAAAAGTGTAGAAAAGCGGTTCAAATTTCAAAAATACTATGACTAATAACTTTAAGAATTATGCAAGGAATTTGGTTAGCAAACAGTTCAGGAGAAACCATCAAAGAAACCATTGGCCCGTGGAAGAGAAGTCCATAGAGGCTTCCAGTAAACCTGAACAAGGACAAAAACATAAACCACCTCTATAGTGCTGGAGGTGTGGTGAGGCTCACTATTATAAGAACTTCCCATAGCGGGGAAGAAATGATACAGTAGCCAATCTACAAGAAGCCTCTACAGTGGGTGATGTGGCCCGGAACATACCCAGAATTAATGTAGCCTTGGAGGATCGATAGGTAGATTATCAAACAACGATGATAGAATTGGAAGGTAAGTTACTTTCACAGCCTGTTTCTATTTTGGTTGACCCAAGTGCAAGTTTAAGTTATGTAAATCCCAAGATAGTATAAATCTGTAAATTACAAAGTCAGAAATTCAAAAACCCCTGGCTGGTACAGCTAGCCACTGAAGCAAACTAAAAATTTATGCCAAAATTCCAAACTGTACAATGGAAATTGGAAAACAACAATTAAATGTGGGTCTGAATGTATTGATTTTTGGATCCTACGATGTGTTATTGGGCATGAATTGGTTGGAGAAACACTGGACACTGGTATATTGTAAAGAAAATATTATATATTATAGAATTCAAGATGGAACTCGTAAAGAGATACAAGGAATCAAGAAACCCTTACAACTACGTCCTATTACAGCCTCTCAAATGAGTAAGTGAATTAGAAAAGGATGTCAGTTATATTCCATCTAGGTGGGTTTTGCTAATTCTAAGGAGAAGACTCCTATGATGGAGAACAGACCTATAGTACAAGATTTCATGAATGTATTCCCAGAAGATGTACCGGGCTTACCTCCAAGGAGAGGAATCACTTTCACTATCGAATTGATGCTAGGAGCATCACCAATTTCAAGGGCCCCATATCAAATGAGTGTACCCGAGTTAACTGAATTGAAAATGCAATTTCAAGAGTTGTTAGATAAAGGGTACATTCGATCGAGTGTGTCCCCTTTGGGAGCACTGGTCCTGTTTTTAAAGAAAAATGATGGAACCATGTGCATGTGCATGGAATATAGACAACTCAACAAATTGACATTTAAAAATAAGTATCCGTTGCCACAAATTGATGACTGGTTTGACCAGGTAAAGGGGGAAACTGTATTCTCGAAGATAGACTTAAGATCTGGATATCACCAGATCTGGATTAAATATGAGGATATATACAAGACTATTTTCTGTACCAGATATGGGCATTACGAGTTTGTGGTATTACCTTTTGATTTGAAAAATGCACTAGAAACATTTATAAGGCTGATGCATGGCATATTTTACCCCTTTTTGGATAGATTTGTTCTGGTATTCATTGATGATATTTTGATTTATTCAAAAAGAATGGAAGAGAATAAGCAACATTTAAGGATAGTGTTGGAGATGTTATAAAGACATCAGTTGTACGCCAAGTTCAGAAAATGTGACTTCTTCAAATAACAAATCTAGTATCTAGGCCGTGTTATTTCTGCTAAGGGAATATCGGTAGATCCAGAGAAAATAACAACTATTATGGAATGGCGAGTACCCAAAAATGTGTCAGATATCCGATCCTTTATTGCATTAGCAGGATACTATCAACGATTCATTGAAGGATTCTTAAAGATTGCTTTTCCAATTACATATTTGCAAAAGAAGGGAAAAATATTTAGATGGACTACTGAGTGTCAGAATAGTTTCGATGAGTTGAAAAATTTTCTGACTACATCCCCGATGTTGAGGGTAGCTGATCGCAATAAGGAATTTGAAGTCTGTACCGATTCTTGTAAGGAAGGAGTTGGGGCAATTCTATCGCAAGAAGGAAGAGTGGTTGCTTATGAATCAAGGAAACTAAAGGAGCACGAACGACGGTATTCAAATTACGATTTAAGATGATAGCAGTAGTGCATGCACTCCGGGTATGGAGGCACAACTTGTTGGGAAAAATGTTTGTGCTAAAAACCGATCACAACAATTTAATCAGCTACTTTAAGCAAGCAGGTTTAAACGCTAGACAGGAAAGGTGGAATGCCTTCCTAAGCGAATTCGACTTTGATATACAACATGTAAGAGGCAAAGAAAATCGTGTGGTAGATGCCTTAAGTAGAAAACTGAACTGTGTTTATGAGCTTTGCTATAACCAGATCGAGTGTAAATTTTCAGATCAGATAAAAGATGAAGCTGAGAAGGATCTAGAATACTGATTTTTATGGCAGCAAGTGGAGGAAGCTAGAATAAAAGAAAACCCTATGATTATGGAATTAACAAATATCAATTGTTCACCTTCAAAGGAAAATTATATATCCCAAACCGAATGAGCTTAAAAGAGCTGATCATGGATGAGTATCCTCGAAGTAATTACTCAGGACACCCAGGATACCAGCAAATGTTGACAAAAATTAGAAAAGTCTACTTTTGGCATGGTATGCGAAGAAATATTGCCGAGTACTTAAACAAATTTTTAGAGTGCCAACAGGTTAAGGTGGAGCATCAACATCCAATCGGATTGTTGCAGCCTATACCAGTGCCTAAATGGAAATGGGAAGTTATATCCCTAGATTTTATTACTGGTTTACCAAGGTAAAAAAGACAATGATTCCATTATGGTGGTGGTTGATAGATTGAGCAAGGAATCACATTTTATACCTATACAATCTACTTACAAAACTGTGCAAATAGAAGATATCTTCATAAGGGAGAATTTTAGACTGCATGGCATTCCAAAGACTGTTATATCTGATAGAGATGTGAAGTTTACATCAAAATTCTAGAAGTCCCTATTTACGGGTTTGGGAACCCAAATAAATTTTAGCACCGCTTATCATCCCGAGACGGATGGACAAACTTAGTGGGTGAACCAAATCTTGGAAGATATGTTGCACATGTACGTGCTACAGCAACCAACGAAATGGGAAGAATATATGCACTTGGTAGAATTTTCCTACAAAAATCGTTATCAGGAGTCCCTTAAGATGAGCCCCTTCGAAGCTTTGTATGGAATACAATGTTGTACTCCCATCAATTGGATCAGCCCCAAAACCAAGTTGATGCTTGGACCGGAGATGTTAGCTGAGATGGAATCAAAAGTAAGAAATATAAGACAAAATCTGAAAGTAGCTCAAGATTGGTAGAAGGCATATGCAGATAAGAAGAGGACTTATCGAGAATTTTAAGTGGGTGATCATGTGTATGTAAGGATTAAACCAAATAAGAGCACACTAAGGTGGGCCTCTTGTGCCAAGTTGACTCCCAAGTTCCGTGGGCCTTTCTACATATTGGAGAGGGTGGGACCTGTGGCGTACCGATTGGGTTTACCCAGCCATATTCGGGTGCACAATGTGTTCCATGTATCCTTACTAAAATGATATGTACATGAACCAAAGCATGTAATACACTGGAAAAGCTTTCAGGTAGGTTAAGATTAAAATTCCTATCTTGAAATACTAAATTTTATGAGAATTTAATTCAAGTTTCTGCTGAATGCAGGTCGAGACAGACGACGAATTTCTGGTCGAACCTCAGCGTATACTCGATCGGAGAGAAATCATGCTCCGGAGGTGAGCCATCACCTAGGTTAAAGAGCAGTGGAATCACTTCAGCTCGGATAAGGCTACCCGGGAAGATGAAGGGTTTGTTCATGAGGCTTATCCAGAATTTTTTGCTGAGCTACAGTGAAACGCCGAGGACGGTGTTTCCTTCCAGGGGGGGAAGTTGTGATAGCTGGCTTAAATGCTAACTAGTTGTTATGTCATTTTATTTTTAAGAGACTAAAACATTTATTTCTTTTGAAAAGATTACATGATGAACATGAATTAATTATGTTTTGTTAAAATAAAATTTAATTATGGAATAGTGGTTCCATAAAAAGTAAAAAAGGCTGATGATAAAAGTATTCCAAGAACTAAGAAGTGGTTGAACATAAAATAGTTAAAGACAGTTACATTTCCTCTGGGGATAAAAGTACATCCCAGTGAGGAAAATGGGTTTTTTCTGTGACTGAGGATAGAAAGAGAGAGAGTGGAGAATTCCTGAGCTGGTAGTGACGAGTGGAAAACACTCAGCATTCCCAAATTCCTGGAAAGGAAGAAGTACTGGACCAAGGGTCTTGAGGTCTTTTCTGGAAATTCTGTCAACCTACTAGACTAAGTGTGGAGCACAGGGGGAGATGAGGACGTAATCACCTCTCTCATGGTAGGGTGGAAATCATCAGCGAGTCTGGAAATGAGATAAGTACACAGACTGCAAAAAATAGAAGAACTAGAAAATTTGATGTTTTAGACAGATTTCTTCAATACAGGAATATATAGATAGGCTGCTTTGTTATGGAAGTAGTTAGATAGAACTCTTTTAATTAGCAGGAAATTGTTTCTGGAAAAATATGAAACGAAGAATTTTACATTGAGAATGTGGTGAACGTATTATATTTATTTACTGGTAAATTATTTCAGACTTACAATAGAATAAATATACATATATACTTAGGCTGTGTAACAAAAGCTTATACTGAAGTTATAGTCTGAAATTCAAGAAAAAAACAATTTCAATACTAATTTTAAACAACAAACATAAAGTAATAACCAAGAAGGATGGACCCGGTAAACTGTCAGCTCAGGGCCAAGGTCGAAACCCCAAGCCCGAACTAGTCGTTGACCAGTATCTTGTGACATGCACGGACAACGGGTAGGAGGGAAAAACTCCACCTTGTAGGTGGTTCGAACACCTCTAAATAAATGAGAAGTTGAAAATAATAACAAAGATTAAAGAAATTTAAAGCTATAGTAAATTTCGATAACCCGAGTGACATGCATATATTCCATACAGAAGATTTTCTTCTGCAGAAACTACTGAAGTAAAACAAAGGGCTAAACTCTGCTACAGAAAGGTAAATGCAAGCCATTCTAAATGTCATTTCGTCTGAAGCATAATAGAAAGGAAAAGAATATTGTGTAATTATGCATGTATATGGATGAGCGATAAAAGCGGCATTTCCAATTTAAGAGAAGGAGCCAAAGCGTAAAAAAAATTCAAATTATTATCATCGGAAATACAAGAGTCAAAACTGACGAGGTAAATGATAGACAATAATTACTGTCGCTTAGAGAAACCTTTCCTCTTAAACAGGTCATTACCCAATCGAAAATTGGTATTTCAAAACCCTTAAAATTACAAACTAGAACCTTGAGGAAAATACAGTACGCAATTATTACACTGGCGGAGTCTCAGCATTACATGGAAACCCGAGGGTATTGAAACATTAAGCCAGTAAACTAGTTTACTAAATTTCTATAAGTTGTAACAATCACGAAGCTAAGCTGGAAGACTTAAGCTGGAAAACAATATAAGACTATTAGTGAGGCTGAGGTACCTGTTAAGGGAAACCATCTGAGGGGCAGATTGAACCATCGTAGCTCCAAAGGAATGGTATATGCATTTGAGATATCTAGAATTGAACCACGGAATTACCTGTGTCATTGCAAACAACAAGAATTAGAATGCTAAACCCTATCAACTGAACTAGTTGCGGGACTAAGAAAACATGGTTAAGGAATTATATTTACCTGAGTGATGTTTCCAATAGGATATGATGGCAATCTCTGCACAAGAAAGAGAGCAGAGAAATTCATCATTTAAGCTACCAATGAAAACGAAAAATGGGAAAGAAACTAGTAAGGAAAAACTGGGTTTTAGGAAAACTTACAATCCTAGGCATGAGGTGGCTGTAGCCGAGAAACGGAGACGTGGGCAGCTGCGTTTCCAAAAACGAGTGCACGAGAACTAAACCACCTGAATCATAACTGTAAGGTTGGATATCCCCATGGAGAAAAGTCTCATAGCGTGATAGAGTATCTGATTAAACCTTGGAAGAGCAATGCGAAAAACCTCATAAGAACCTGAAACCGGTTGCAACTATGTCGAGTAGGCTAGAAAATCCTTCGTTGCAGGTTGTGGGCATAAAATCATACTTATAGAGGCATCTCAATAGCCAGTGCTGAGCGAAAGGTCTCCAATGTCGAGCAAGCTAGTGTTTCGGTGTGGTTGTAGAGAGGCAACGGCGCGGAGCCCAACTCACAATGAAAGAATGGTTAGGGTTTTGGGAGGGGTCATCACCCTAAGTCAAGACCCGAAGATCTCAGTCATAGATCCTAAGGTCTATATCCAACGATGAATAGTGAGGGAAAGTGTCCTCCACATAAGCATAGGTCACATGCAATGTGCAGTGTAATAAATCCACAATAAAGAGAAAATCCATGGTACAGATATAATCACACAAATGATAAATAGAATCATACGTGGAAACCAGTCCAAAATAATATGTATTCATGCCATTGGTACAATAATTGTAATCAAAGTTATGTAATATGAAAAAGGAAAGTCATGATAGTGACATATATGCTTGAACACGAATTTGAGTTAAGCGTGATAATTATATAGAAACGATTACGTTATAAAAGGTTTGGAGGATTATATAGAATTAACATATGGTAAAATTCATTGTGATTATCTCAATGAAAATGTGGAACTCGAAACCTTAGGATTCTATACATGTTTAATTATATAATGTAAAAGTATTTTTTTTTTTAATTTTTTATGGTTGCACTGTCATGAATGTTACAACAAACTAATTGTCATGTTATTTATTTTAAAAAGACTAAACATTCATTCTTTTTGTGAGAAAAGGATTACAAATGATGAAAATAAACTAATTATGTTTTTTTTCTAAATAAAATTTAATTATGGAATTGTGGTTCCATAAAAAATTAAAAGAAGACTGATGATAAAAGTATTCCAAGAACTGAGAGTGGTTGAACATAAAACAATTAAAAACGGTTTCCTTTCCTCTGGGGATAAAAGTACATCCTAGTGAGGAAAAGGGGTTCTGTTCTGTGACTAAAAGAAAGAGGGGAGAGTGAAGATTCTTGAGCTGGTGGTGACCAGTGGAATACACAACGTTCTTGAATCCTGGAAAAGAAGAGTATTGGACTAGGGGTCCTGAGGTCTCTTCTGGGATATCTGTCAACCTACTCATCTCAGGTGTGGAGCACGGGGAGAGATGAGGACATAATCACCTTTCTCATGGTAGGGAGGACATCATCGGCAAATTCTAGAGCAAGATAAGTATACAGACTGTAGAAATAGTAAGAACTATAATTTTATGTTTAGACAGGATTCTTTTAATACAGAAATGTTTAGACATAATTCTTTTAACACAGAAAATATTTCTTGAAATTATGGAATGAAGAATTTTATAGAGTGAATGTTGTAGATAAATAATATATGTATTTATTGTAATATATTCAAGGCATTACAGTAGAAATATTATATATATGTGGGTTGTATAACAAATGCATATATTGAAGTCATAGCCTGTTTTTCAAGAAAAGTAGTGTGAACATTAACTATATTACCAAGTTAGACAAAGACAGAAATAAACAACTAGTAGTATAGACCGGGGTAACTATTAGTTCAGGGTCCATGGTCGAAACCCTAGACCCCATAACGGGTCGTTAACCTGTATTATATGATATACACAGACAACAGAGTTGTAGGGTAACAAATCAACACTCATATGGTTTGGACACCTCTATTTAAATGAGGAATTGGAAATAGTAAAGAAGATAAAAGGAATTTTTTTGTATTAATGGAATTTAAATATAAAGCTCTAGAAAAATCATGCAAAGAGGAAACCCATAAAATTCAGTAGCCATATTGAAATATATATTCCATATAGAAAACCTTCTTGCATAGAAACTAATGTAGGAACAAAGTGCTATGTCTGCTACAGATAAGAATGATGACAAGCTTTTCAAACAATCATTTCGACTGATGCGAGAGTCCAGTAAGTAAAGAAAGAATGTTGTACATTTACATGTATATCAAGAGAAAGATAAAAGCGATGATTCTATTTATAAGAATAAGCCCAAACTTAAAGAAAAATAAAAAGATTTATCACTGAAATTACATGAGTCAAGTACTGTCTGTTATTACACTCAAAATTTTCAAAATGTGTTTTGATAAGGTCACCATAGGTTTCATGTTATGTCATGTTGGGTCAAGTCTTTGATGAAGAATATACCAAATCATGTTTATCCTATGTAAAAAACAAACCACCATAAGTCATGTCATGTCATTCAACTACGCTCCATGTCTTTTTGTTTTCACACCCATGCCTTCAAATTACAAAAGTGAACACCTGTCATTTTTTCAGAATTTCGTAGCGATTTACAAAGGAAATCTGCAGATTTTGGTACGAAACTGCCTAATAGTTTCATAGCGAATCTGTCAGCAGCCTAACTATCTTTGCTATGAAACTGCATTTTTTCAGCCTAAGTGTCAGAGTGGTGCAAGGTGTCAACTTTTGATAAGACAAGTAAGGGGTTATGTCATTTCAGTTTGTTATGATGATTCCCAAACATTCTTAACCATATCTGCTATCATTATTGTCTTTTATAGTCACATGTGTCATCATCAAAATTTGAGTTGTAAATATTAACTTTTATACTTTACCCTAAGTTTCTCTTTGTCATTCAACCTTCATTCTTGCATGCGAAGCATCTCACTGTCACTATTTGAGAGCTTCTTCATCACACCAGGCAGCTTGTTGTCTAATTTGTCTTTACAAGTGTCACATTTTTAAGAGGGCAGCTTGGTTATAAAGAAAGATGGCCATGAAGGAGAAAGCATAAAAAGGAGGATATGTGGTTATATATAAGCCCATGGACCTTAATATATTCATTGAGGAACCTATATTTTCTGAAACATTCACCAATTCAGGTTGTTTGAATTTTTGCTAGAGTTTCAAGGGAATTTGCCATGTTTTTGGACTATGGGAGAAGTAACTTTCAAGAGCAGATTATGGATGAAAAAATATGAATTTGGAAATAATGATAGAGGTTATTGTGAAGCACAGAACAATGAAAAATAACCTCCTTCAATTTTCTCATAGGTGCTACCAGTTTGGAGATTCGAAGATGTATCTGGGACATATTTTCAAAATCCGTAGTTTTCCTATTCTATACAGTCTTTGTAATGACAATTCTAGAGATCTGGAGATGGTTTTCAAAAAACCTAGAGAGGTTTTTCTTTATAAATAACTGATCTACAAAACCCTCCTTCGGTTTTGCAACAACCATCAAGGATTTGGAGATATAATATCATTTATGAGCCCTAAATTTCAGGAAAAACAACTCTGTTTTTATTAATAGAGAAACTTGTTGAATGGTGAAACTGTTGTTTCTTGAGGAGGATAAGAGGTAGTTTGAACCTATTCTACTTTAACATAATTCATCATATCATCTTGCAGACCTACAGACTAAATTTGGAATAAAATCAAAAAATCTGCAATTTCCGGTTTATTAGGCAGTTTCGTAGTGTGCTTCAAGCTTGAAGCCAAAAAAATGCTACGAAATTTCTGAAGGTGCTATTTTTCTCTGAAATTTAGTTTTGTGAAGGATTAAGGAGGGGGGTTGTTTGTTTTTAAGATATTTTGGCTTATTGAAGGTTCTTGACTAGCAAAGGTGGTCTTATTAAAGGTTCGATATTTTGGCTTATTTTGGCTTATAGAGTACCTTTAGGCAGTTTTGTAGGCAGTTAGCAAAAAAGGCAAAATTTCATACGCTACGAAACTACCTGAAGGTACTCTATTTTTGCAGTAGTCAAGTTCTTCGGTCTTTTGGAGGAATTAAATGCGTTTAAAAATGGAAATGAGCTTGCTGAGATGTCATTATAACATTGGTGACTAAGACATTCAGCCTACACATCATCAAATGGACAAATCATCAACTATTGCTACTTCATAAAGGCACAACACTACACTTTTTACAGATCATAAGTTGACAGCACATCAACAAATCTGGTAAATCAAGGCCTAAAGTTCAATTTGACATTTGACACATCAAAATTGTTGTTGGTTTTGATATACATTATTTGTATGGGTTATTTAAATTTTCTTGTTGATGTAATTATTAAGTGATAGACTCCTTTTTTATTAAAAACTCCTCCAAAACAAAAAATCCCTATTCATACTCAATGTAATAGAGTTATTTTACGATTATAACTCTGGATGAGGATTTGAGATTCTAGGACAAGTGGCAGACCTAATGTAAAGAGATCTCACTCTATAAATGAGAGGCTTTTGATAGTTTGAAGGGGTTGGAGAATATTGCACCAAATTGATGCTTGTATGTTTTTTCCATTATCAGTGATATACAGTGACATACATTCTACTTCAAGACCTATGATTCTTATGAGGTGTTTAATGTGTTGTTGCTCTGTATCTTTATGTCTAATCACTTGCATTGAATTTTATCTCTAATTAATCAGAATTCATGCTGTCATTCTTTGACTTCCTTTAGGGGTGAAATTATTGTGTTTTCCTAATATTTAGCCTCAGCTTCCACGTGAAGAATTATTGTCACTAAGAGTACTGATGTTGACTCTATACCCCAATGGCACCAAGCCTTCATTTTTCAACCTACAATCATACAAAACTAAGTCACCATTCATAGAGTTAGCCATCTAATATTATTTCTATTGAAAATCATAAATCCCCTTTGTGAGAGAACTCTCAAACTGAAGAGGCTAATCTTCAATTAGAAGTGGTTTGAAAGAGTTACATTGGGTTGATTGATGAGTAGCCAATCAAGATAAATTTGGTGATAACACTGTCCATAGTAAAGAATATACAACAAACACTATTGCACAGAGGAAAATTCCCTATTAGGCTGGGTCGGGTGCTCGACTGTTAGCCTGGGGTAACCCTTAACAAATTAAAAAACAAGATTTCAAGAAAAGAATAGCATGCGATTACTACACTAGCGGAGCCCACGATAATACATCAAAACGAAAATGTATGGCAATGCAAGGCCATAAAACTAGTTTATAAATTCATAAAGTTGTAAGAGTCACGGAGCTGAGCCCAGAAGGCTTACACCAAGAATGTTAAAGACTATCAGTGATTATGGTACCTGTTAGGGGAAACCAGCCAAAATCAAAATGACAATCGAAGCTCCCCAAAGAAATGACAAACACATTAATAACCCTTGCTACTGAACCACGGGATTTTAGCTATTTCAATACAAGCTCTAACTACTGAACGAATTGTGAGGGAACAAAGATAGAATTTATAATTACCTGAGAAAACTTTCTCTGCAGGCTATAATTACAACCCTGCATGGGGAAATGGATAGAGGAATTATAGAGATAAAAATTTTGAAAGACACATAAAGGAGCAAAGAGCCAAGATAAGGAACTGGGTCTTTGGAAGCTTACAAAAGAACAAAGGCGTGGGTAGTTGTACCAAAGAACAGAGGAATAAACCTGAAAACATGAACCATAACCGTAAGGTAGGCTACTAGACGTGGAGCAGAGCCTCATCAAATTTATAGAAGCAACATCGCAAAGCTCAACACACAATGAAAGATTCAGTTATGGTTTGGGAGGGGTCATTACCCTAAGCCAGAACCCGAAGATCACAATCGTAGATCATTAAACCTAGATCTGACAGTGGTCGAAAGGGTAGGTTTCCTCCACTTAAACATAATTCCCATGCAATGATACCATAAATCTTATCCAACATTAAATTTTGAATCCACGACACATATATCATTACTCATATGGTAAATACAAATAAAATTTAGAGATCCGCCAAACTGCTTTTGTCCCTTTGGGGTTTAAATATTCGTGCCATAGGTATAATACATTTATAGTCAACCCATATTATCATCTAAAAGGAAATCGTAACATTATTATAAGCACAAATTCCGAATAGAGTTAAGGATTGGTAAATATATAGATATGTCTGTGTTATTAAAGGTTTGGGTATTCCGAATAGAATTAATATATGGCAAAACATTAAGTGGCTAATGTTAAACCGGGGGGATATTGATATTCACCACGGTCCCAAATTTAATTCTGGGATTTAGATTCTTAGATTTATATACATGTATAATTATATAAAGAAAAAGTAAATTTTTTTGCATGGTTAAATAGTTGTGTATGTTACAAGTGGTATCAGAGAAACGTTCACACGCTAAGACCCAATGGGTCACCCAACTTGATAAATTGTTGTGTTTAAATGGTGCACAGAAGAAGAAATAACATAGTAGAAGAAAAAATGAGGATGGGATCCACACAACAAACACCCCAGAATGTAGGGGAACCTACACCCTAGTCCCATCCGAAAATGAATCCGGAAATTTGGATTCAGCTGAGTGTAGATCAGCACCAGCAGACCAGTAGACTGTTGGAAGAACAACAACATCAAACCAGTATATTTCTAAGCACTGTGTAATAGTTACAGGAGGAAATGGTCTGGGATAGGAGTGATAATGAGCGCTTGATGCAATATTAGGAAAGGATGCTCAAAAGCCTTTCCGATAAACATAATTAAGGAGTGTTACAACCCAGTCCTGACAGAGATACGTAGGAAGAAAATGAAAGACAAGCTAAGGAAAAAAATAATGATATAGTGGAAATAAGCCATTCTGTTGTACGGATAAGTTTTTCTTGTGGACAAGACAGACCTCCCAAGCATCCTATGGACAACTAGCAACAAACGGACAAATAAAGACTACTTTCTCTAGATTTAGTTTTAGAATTATCTATAATAGGTTTTGGAAGCCTACTTGTGATCCAGCGCTAATCTTCCTTCCTGTCGCTCCGAATATATCTCCTTTCAAGACCTGCAATAAAAAACATGAAAGAATAATAAACACCTACATAATATATATTAATTCATAAAATATATACCTATCTTGATGATCAAGGAATTCAATAAATGAGACAGTTAATTAAATAAGCCATTTATAAAACATTATAAAACAACCACTTAATTTAACAAGCGCATTGAGAAAAAAATATTCATTTGTATTAAATTAAATAAAGAAGAGACTTACAACCGTGTCCACCTTGATGTCATACAGGCCTTCTTGGGGTCTAGAACAGGCATTTGCTTTACTCTGACAAGCCTTGCACTCTCTCAGCTAAAAGCACATGGGTGTGTAATCATTCCCATATAATGATCAGCTATGAGAGTCTGAGTTTTCACAACATTTCTCCTCAAAAATTCTCTAAGTCTAATTCTCTAACTCTCTATCTCTCACACACTCTCTAACCTTTGAAGCTACACTATGGCTTCAATTTATAGGAAAAAAGAGGAGGTTATGGTTCCACATGAGAAGGGATAGAATGCTCTTTTGAAGGGATTGGGCTCCATAAATCAAGGGGTAGGCTCCCATAATGGAGGAATGAACATACATGATAGGAGCAAACCTTCGACTAGATAACTGCTTCTAGAAGCTTCCAGATTTGACTGCTAGGATTCTAAATGTTACTTTCTGCCTTTGTTTTACCTTTTACAGGGGTCCGCACCTATAATGAATAAAAAGTGCGCTTAGCTCCGCATGATTTAGAGAAAAAAAGTGTGGCACCGCAGGAAATGTTAAGAGAAAGTGCGGTACAAGTGCTTTTAAGACTTTTATGTGCTTTTCTCTTAATTTATAGGCTTTAATTTAGGAACTTTGATGTTGTAGACTTCTAAGGGAGTACTAAAATGTCATGGTGACAAATTTCAGTATAAAAAATTGGCCCCTAAAGTGCGAAGCCTGAGACCATTCGGAGAGTGATGTGATTTATCATTTCAAGGATTAGCTTGTGGACACCCCAGTCGAAACCCTGTAAAAACATTCAATGAAAATCATATATATCATCACTGAGGTAGGCATTCTCATACTTAGATCAAAATCAACTAAACTTGTTCTGATACAGAAATGATTTTAATATTATATCAATAGTGTAGACACAGCATGGACGCAGCCATCTGTAATGAATAGTCTACTACATAATGAATAATAAAACTCCTTGCAGCCTGGATGGTGGAAACTAGATCCAGGGTCTTGATTTGTGCTTCCCAAACTAGTACAATTATATCCATGCGATTAAATGTGTTGAAGTCGAACATGGTAGAAACCACTTGATTACCAGTCAATGATGTGAACTGTTAACAAGTGTGAGAGAAACCACCAATAATGACAATGGCTCTCAAAGTACTTAGTACAATCCATAAAATGTGAATAAGTAATCTGAAGTCGAACATTTCACGGAATCGTTCAATCGAATGTCAATGATGCAACCTTTCATTGAAGGTGAGAAACTTGCCATTAAGGCATGCAGATTCCAAGGTACTGACAGATTCTAGATCAACTTCCTAGATGATGAGCTGTCATCGATAGAAAGTGATCCATCGTAAGCAAGTTCATGACACGAAACCATAGATCAAGTTTTGAAGAAATTTTTTGTAAGGACTGACTCAGGGATGGTCAACGCAAATGAAGACAAATGTTTGCAGATGAATGGTTTGTTTGACTATCCTCTTGAACAAATAATGACACTGCAGATGATTTGGTGTGACAATTTCCCTAAGCTAATACTCAAAAACTGGCTGAAGACCTTCAATATGGTTTGATTAACTGATAGGAAAATGATTTCCCAACCCAGGTAGAAGTGTGACAAAAAGTGTCATGTTCAAGAGTGGTGTAATGATTTTACAAATCAAAGTTTGACAAATGAATCTGTTTTCTCTCTTTTCCCCCACCATTTCTCGCAAGTACCTCTTTATTTTTGACAAGCTTGAGGAGGATAACATTTGCTTGTTTATAAGCTCATCCTTCGGATGAGTCCAACTTAGTTTAAAATCGAACCCTAAGAAGGAGTGGTCTGTTCTTGTTTGTAATCGACAAGTCCTTTACTGTTAAATTTTAATGAGTCCAGTATAGGAGAAACTCGGTGTTTTTCATTTTTAGGGAGTTAGAAGAAAAAACTTAAGAAAACTCCATGGGTGTACTTTTTCATAATTTTAGTCTCTCAGGCCCGAAAAAGGATAAAATAATGCAAGAGAGAACTCTATTGACCATGATTAGTCAATGTATACCTTTTTCGTAAATAGTCCATTTCAGTCTGGAAAAGGGGTAAACTTATACTGAAAGGACGACCGTTTATTTCCTTTAAAGAGTTCGAATAGTCAAGTACTCGGAAATCTTTTCATTTTTAGAGAGTTTGAAAAGGGCTTAAAAGAGGATTCCATGGTTTCGCTTTTTTGTAAAATTTAAAGAGCCCGAAAAAGTGATAAAAGTATACTCTTCATCAAAAATGATCATTTTGCTTGAAAAATCCGATATTCTGCACAAAAAACTCAAAAAATTAAATGTACTTGTTTCAATAATAAAAATATTTTGAAAAACCATCTTTTTAAAGTGAAAAATAAACAAATTTAAATTTCATTTATTTGAAAAAACTTATAAAAAGGAGTTTTTCAAGTTCATTTTTACCGTTTGAGTTTGGAATGAAAATTTAAGAGCTTTTGGCAAAAAACGCTTTGGAGAAGATTGCGGACAAACCGATCATTGAAATCGAAAACCGTCTGCTCCAGGTAATCCACAACCTCTTTTCCTTGCTTTTCATCCATTCATTTTCTTAAATTAGGGTCTGAATTTCATTTTTGGGAGGAAAATTGGTTCAAAAATCCGCCCTCGGGGGTCCACATGTAGGACACTAGGTACCTGCGAACCCCGACATTTTCTCACAAAGGAAAATGTCGGGGCCCCACACTTTTAACAAAGAGCCCGTGCAGAGCTACGCACTGTCTTTGAGCGTAAAGTGAGGGGGCGCCATAATGAATTTAAAAACATAATTTCCTCCCAAATTACCCAAAATTTTGTATTTAAAATTATTTTAATCCTTCATTTTACTCATTGTAGGACATTTACAATGCTCATTTGGCGAGAACGGGAACATGAGGAGGTAGATGAAGCAGCAATGATTAATCAACCTACATTGTAAGTTTTAAGAGCATGCAGGCTATTCAAATTCTGGGTTATTAGTGGCATGAGAGCTCAAGTAGATCTTCTCACTTGGTTGGTAAACAAGTGGGACGTTCAGGACCAGTGTTTCGTGATTGGAGGCCACTGGCTCGAAATTGAGGTGGAGGACATATATTTTTTGACTGTTTTTTCTAAGAGAGGCGAACCAATTTCTCTATTTGGGGCTAGGCCAAGTGGCCAATCTGTTGCTAGCTTGCAATTAGAGTTTTGTAATGATGAAGCCAATCCTAGAGACAAACGGATTGATATTAAAACGATCATCTGTCCTGAGTTAAAAGTGATTGCATTTACCGTTACCAAGTTGTGCGGAAGTGCAGCTTTGCATGTAGCTACTGGATCTCAGATGTGGATTGCAGTAGATTGTTTCTGAGGCACCATATTCAACTGGTGCGAGGCAGTGTTGGCTAATGTCAAAGGCCAACTTACCAGAGAAAAGAATGGGAAGTTAAACAACTTCGGATATGGGTCAATCGTAGTTACCTTTGCTCTAGAGAGGATTCTCCTACTAGCCCCACAAAATATTCCTGTTGATGCTGGTAGAACTCAAGAGCCTCGGATCGTTTTATGGGTTGCTTTGATGGCCCGTCACAACAAGGGTGGGGAGATTGTTCGATTTCCCTCGACTTATTTTCGTTGGTTAGAACACCAAATTTTTGTGATAGAGGATTTTCCTTATGCGGGCATAGATTTCCGTGGCGAACGAGATATGCCACTTCCTCTAGGAGCTCAGTGGGATGAGTCAGGAAAAAAATATCTTTGACATGTTCTAATTTCTAATTTTCATTTTGTTTTTAAATCGTCCAAAACTGATAACAAAAATTTCTAATGCAGATGTCGGTCCATGTCGATTAGCCACTCTCCGCCCCTTTGACCGGAGGGAAAGGGATGCAGCTACAGCAACACCACCACCACAGGATCAGACAACAGAGATCCTGACTGATTTGGAACACCATTTGGAGCGGATAACTATAGATATTCCTGAGACCACCATAGATGATATTCCACTATGTTTACAAAGATATGTCATTGGTGTTCCCGGACCATTCAGGAGATTTATGAGTAGAGTGGCACGAGCAGTAGTGTATTATCATGATCATTACCACAGATAGTGGATGATCGATTGTATAGACTCATTTTTTGTATCACTTTTTTCCCGATCATAAGGCGTTTTGAACCTATGATCGAGGACGATGTACTATTTTTTGAAACACTACTTCTATACTATGATATACTATTATTTCTAGTTATCTGTTCAATCATATTATTGAATGTTGATTTACTGCTTTGTTATTGCAAATGTCTGTTTATAACACTAGAAGCTATTGCATCTGCTAATGTGTTTAAATTTATCGGAATGTGTTGATACTCAATATAATCGAACTCTCGTTCCAAGAGACGAACCCTTAAAAATAATCTTAATAATACTGGGTTTCTAATGGCATATATTCGGTTTAACTGTAATACAACGAGTTCAAAATCTAACCTAACGATCAAAATCCAAATTCCAAATGAAATGGATTTCGACAATAATTCAATAATTGCACTATAGTCAGCAATATTGTTCGTTGTTTGACCGAGGCTTACCCCATGCATAGATACTAACTCGTCAGTGGGTGAATAAATAACCCAAGTTGCGGAAGAGATGTTCCTTGTACTACGACAAGCGCCATCAGCAAAACCAATATATGTTTGAAAGGACGTGGACATTTGCGATATCAAGAGTAATCCAGATAAGCCGGAATAGTAGTAAAAGCACACTTAAGCTAGGCACACGTTTCTAATCTATAACACACCAGCTAGAAAGTAACTAATAAACATAGAAGATCTCCACACAAAAATCATGCATAATATCTCTTCAGATAAAGTCCATTTTTGGGTTTCCCTAAAGAGACCCCGTCAAAATCAATCAATTCATAGGCCCCTTTTGCAAGCCATTGCTTGACAATATAAGGACCATGCCACATGGGTTCGAATTTCCCAGCCCCTAGTTTATCATTGGCTTGATCATAAATCAAAACTAGGTCTCCTTCTGAAAAATTACGAGGGGTAACACTTCTATCATACTGAGCTTTCATTCTTTTCGCATGAGTCTCGGTAGCTAATGTAGCGGTGCACCGATTCTCATCTAATTGAGCCAAGTATAAAAAATGTTTCTCCTCTTCAGAAGTGGCTGGCAGTAACTCTATGGCTAGTTGGAGTGATGGTATTTTGCATTCAATGGGTAGTACCGCTTCTAAACCATAAACTAGTTGAAAAGGGGTAAAGCCTGTCGATTTTTTTGCTAAGGTTCGATATGCCCAAAGTGCTGAAAAGAGCATGGTATGCCAATTCGACTTATGAATTCCAATGATTTGTTTGATCATGGTGACTAAAAATTTATTAATTGCTTCAACTAAACCATTAGCATGTGGATAATATGGTGTAGAACTGTCATGGCGCAGGCCAAGTTGGTCCGTTAACTCGGTCATCATGACATTTCGAAAATGGCTCCCGTGATCAGTTATTATCGTTTGGGGTACACCAAAAAGAGCAATCACATGATTGAACAGGAAATTAGCTACAGTTTTGTCATCTGCTGCAAATGTAGGCATCGCCTCGGCCCATTTGGTAAAATAATCTACTGCTAGAATAATATACCCATGCCCCCCGGCTGAGTGAGGGTTACATGTAATGAATTCAATGCCCCATTTTGCAAAAGGTCTGAAAACAATTATAGGGTGAAGAAGAGCAGGTGGGGCACACATTTTTCGATCAAATATTTGACAATTATGACATTTTTGGACTGCATAAATAGAATCTTTAAATAAGGGCGATCAGAAATAACCTGCGTGCAATATCTTTTGGGCTGTGTCATACCCAGACATATGGCCGCCACATGCTCTAGAGTGACAGTCATTTAAAACATTTTCGGCTTCTTCATGAGTGAGACAACGTCGAAAATCAAAGTCTGCACAACGACGATATAGTGTGTCGCCAACAATATGATATTTTTGAGACTGGAAACGGATTTTATGTCGTTGTGACTGTGAAAGTTCGGGCCGAAAATATTGGGTCTAAAGATAAACAATGATATCTCCATACCAAGGATCAATGGTACTAATAAGAAACAAGGATTCATCCGCGATTGGTTGTTCCGCCATAGTTTCTGTATCAGTACATGGGAAATCACATATAAGTTCAGCAAATATCAATGATTTCTTTGATTTGGACTTTTCAAATTCCAAATCAAACTCCTATAGGATAACAATCCATTTGGATTATTTGCCCCCTAGAAATTGTTTGGTCAATATATACATCATAGGGTTACAATCAGAAATCACTGTTGTTTTGCGTAAAAGTATGTAATGACGAAAACGTTGGACAACTTGAACAATTGCCAAGGCCAATTTCTCCACATGTGAATATTTGATTTCATTCGGATGCAAATTTCGACTAAGATAGTAAATCACATGTTCACCATGAAATTCATCTTCCTAAACTAAAGCCATCCCTATCGTGGAATCGAAAGCGGTGAGGTAAAAAAAGTAATCCTAGTTGTAGTTGGGAGGATGCAGTAACCGTGCATGGGTCAATGCATGTTTCAAAGCATCAAAATATCTATCAGCGACCTTGTCCCAAAAGAAAGGAATATTCTGTTTCAACAACCTAGTGAAACCTTTCGTTAACTCGGCGTAGTAAGGAATGAATCGACGCAAAATTTTTTCTTTCCCTTGCAAACTTTGGAGTTGGCGAAGAGTAAAAGGAGGAGGTAAATTGATGATTGCCTCAACCTTCGATCGGTCGACACGAATGCCTGACTTTGAGACAATAAACCCCAACAATCATTTGGATTGTACGCAGAAAACACATTTGCGAGGATTCAAATGAATCTTATAATTCCTACATCGTATAAAGATGGCTCGTATATGAGTAATATGATTTTCTCTGTGTGAAGAGTGAGCAGGCAAATCATCGAGGTGGGGTTGCACAATGTGCTTAATGTCGTGAAATGCATAAGACATGGCCCTTTGAAAAGTGGCGCCAGCATTCTTAAGGCCAAAAGGTAGTTTGCGATAAGCAAAATTTCCCCATGGATAAATGAAATCTGTTTTAGGTTGATCTGTAGGGAGTATGTTGATTTGATTGTAGCTGGAAAATCCATCCATGAATGAGAAAATTTCACTTCCAGCACAATCGTCAATAATTTGATTGATGTAAGGGGTTGGATAATTGTCTTTTGGAAAAGCTCGATTTATATCACTATAATTGATACATACTCGTATTGTTCCTTGTTTTTAATTGACCAGAACAATATTAGATACCCAGTCCACGAGTGGAATTGGATAAATAAAACCTGCACGAAGTAATTTTTCAACTTCGGCTTTAATAGCGGCAGCTTTTCTCGGATGTATCTGATGTAATCTCTATCTAACGAGTTTAGCATTCGGGTATGTCTTAATTTCATGAACAACAATCGACGGATCGATTCCTGGAATTTCTTCATATGACCATGCGAAAATGTCGCGGAATTCCTGAAATAGGGCTTTATATGCTTGGATTTCATCAGTCATACAAGAAGCACCTATATGAATGTTTTCAACAATTCCAGGTTTTACTAAAATTTCAAGAGGAACCGTTGTAGAAATATTTTCTAAATTCAATTCAGAATCGGAATGTGAAAGAGGATTTTGAGGGTCTTTGATATAATCAATGGTAAAAATGGAAGAAAAATCATTCTCAAAATGATCGAGATCAGGTAAAAACGAAGACCTATGATGAAGATCTTCCCATGGTAACTCATCTACCGAAAAGAATTCACGAATATGTTCATTAGTATTGAATA
The DNA here is from genome assembly GCA_034641835.2 of Pinus albicaulis. NCBI lineage: Eukaryota > Viridiplantae > Streptophyta > Pinopsida > Pinales > Pinaceae > Pinus > Pinus albicaulis. Next base: position 716,563,404 of record CM076582.1, read on the forward strand.
CTTGTTGAGCAGGATCCAGAATTGGTGTCGAAGCTAAGATCGATATTGAAAATGACTGTTGCTTAATCACATTCACTGGATCAGACTCAGTTGAAGGAGTATCAGAAAATGACTGTACATTCTGATATGCTAACTCAAAAGGACTCAAAGGCATCAGGCCATCGAAAGAATCCAATTCTGATTCTAAAGGTACTATCCAAGGATCATCAAAGGAAATAGTACTTGATGTAATCATATTGATATTAGCAATAGGAAACTGTATGTTGGGAGTAGGCAGGGAAAAAGTTCCCAGTAAAGCCGAATATTTAAGAAAACCTACTCTGACATCCTTATAAGGGATAGTCGATTTTCCAATATATTGGATGCTATCAGTGATGCTATGAGGAAACATGATGAGATGAAAGATCGATGATACAACAACAGTCATGGCATAAGACCAATTGCGACCCAGGAGAAGGTTGTAATCTAGAGGGGCATCAACCACTTCCACATCTATATTAACCATTTTGCCTTCGACCTCTATTGGTAGATCTTGTAAGATACCATATGGCTGAAAACCTCTTCTGTCAAAAGCCTTGAGAATAGTTGGTGATTGGTTAATGGTCAAAGAACCAAGTGATTTCCAACATTTTAACGACATAATACACGTAGAAGCCCCTTCATCAACAACAATACGAAAGATACATTAGTTTTTTACTATTACCGGAATTTGAAAAGCCATTTGATGGGGTAGGCGGGGTGTAAAATTCTCTAAATTGAAGATCATGAGGTTCGAATCCTGGATATCTATGGCTCCTAAGGCTGAAAAAAGTAATTTTCTTTGGGCTGGGCATGATTGTAATACTTCCAAAGCCGATATTGCTGAAGGGGAAATTGCCAAATCTTCAACAATATTGTAATTCTGAGCAGCTCTCACATGTGGATTGAAAGCTGATTTACGAAGTACACCTTTAGCAGGTGGTTTGATTACTAAGTCAGGATTTTGTTTCTCGATCTGTAATGGATCAGAAACTGAGGGAGATGTAGTTGATGCTGAATTAGATGTTTCTGCTTCTTTACCAAGATTTTTACTACCGTAATCTTGCGATCGCGTTGCAACTATCAAGATATTCTCAAGCAGGTTTGAGGAAGATCCAACCATGTTACTATCTTGAGCAGGAAAAGGATCCTTCAAGAAAATAGGTATAGGTGAACCTTTAACGAATTTTGATACCTCGGCTCTATGCGGGAAATCTTTTTTAAAATGATCCTCGTCACATATGAGACAATGATATCGAGGTTTGCATTTTTCATCAACTGGTTCAGTTGTCTCGTTTTTATCTTTTGAAGATTTTTTCTTTTTATTCTTACCTTTATTCTTACCACCAGTTTTAGATTTGGTTGTAGATGACTCTACAACATGAATATCGGCGGAAGCTTCTAGGGAAGAATCTCCTTTGGGTGAATCAGGTAAAGTGATAATAGGAGAAGTCGTCTTGGAAGATTTCTTCTTACTTTTACCAGTGCTAACAGAACCAATTACACCATCAGCGGCATGAGAGCCAAAAGGAGTTGTAGTTAATTGACCAGGTCTTGGTAAATCAGGGATTTTATCATACAAAGTACCTGACTGAGTATATACAAGGTCAAGGTACTGAGCCTGAGAAATGACTTGCTCTTCTGTAACAACACCTCCTTTGGCCACATCTTCAGTGATTTTGGGCAATAACGATTTAATAAACCATTCAGCCAAAATTTGATCCAGAATAATGACTTTCACTAAACGCCTTCTACGTCTCCATTTATGAATGTGATCAGATATGTATGTAGACATAGAATATTTTAATGAAGTCAATAATTCTATGCCGTTGTCGTATCTGACAGGCAACTGAAAATAGGTTAAGAAAGCAGTAGCTAGTGCATGAAAATTATTAAAAGAACCGCGTGGTAACTCAATGTACCATTTGGCAGCTAGACCAATGAGAGTTCTCTGAAAAACACGCAATCGAATTGAATCATCGATTAGTGAATTGGATGCACACTAGAGGTGATAAGTCATAATGTGATTTGATGGGTCCTCTCCTGAATTACCTTCAAACTTCAGAATATCATTAGGCAACTTGTTAGGCATCGACGACTAATATGGAAGATAAAAATGGGATCGTTCGTAAGGCGTTATAGATCCGGTAAATCTAAAGTTTCTATGAATGGTAACCGATGGCTAGGGTCTTGATAACCTTGTGTGATCAAACCAGTGCTAGGAGGAGGATATCCAGGATACCCTAGAATTGGATGCGCATTTGGAATCGTGAAACCTCTTGGGTAACTAGGATTAACTGGACCATATTGGGGTTGTTGAGGTACTTGATATGTATACCCAGGGTATGGCTGATACTGATATACTGGATTTTGTGTAGCCTGTCCAAATTGATACTGTCCCTGGTACAGTTGATAAGTAAACTGTGGTTGACTAGAGACAATCGTACTAGTACCATCTTGTCCTGTAGGCATCTGGACCGTAGTCTGAATTGTAGGTCCTGACTGTGGTACAGATACTTGAGGAATTTGCACTGATGTAGGGATAGAAGAAACCAGAGCTACATATACTCCAGAAACAGGCGTGGTAGGTTGAACAGAAGTTGCAGTAGCTGCAGCAGTCTGAGGTGTACCAGGCCCAGGCTGCTGAATGGAACCAGGTGCAGGGACTTAAACAGTAGGTTGGACAGGTTGCTGGGTTGAACAAGAAACTATAGGCTGTCCAGGTTGATTAGGTAACTGTACATTAGGTTGCATATTCCGTTGAATTTGAGATGGATTCCACACCATGTTCATTCCGGGGTATTGACCCGTAGAAGGTTGTGCATATGAAGGACCATAACTTGGTTGAACGTAGGGTTGATAATTAACTGGTAAATTTCCAACTCCTTGTAATAATGGTTGACCGGAAGGAGGTTGGAAACTTTGAGTTGGGTACTGACCTTGAGGTTGATAACCTTGAGGCATGTATTGAATCCGGGGTTGATAAGGATCTTGAGGAATATACTGAGTCTGGGGTTGACCTTGGGTATGTACTATCCTTGAGGTTGATAACCTTGAGGTATGTACTATCCTTGAGGTTGTTCTCCAGGTAAATAATATTGTCCTGGTAAAAAATTACCTTGAGGTTGCCCTCCAGGCAGTAACTGACTACCTTGAGATTGCCCCCCAGGCGGTAAATGGCTACTTTGAGGTTGCTCCCCGGGCGGTAACTGACTACCTTGAGGTTGAGGATTTGGAATATTACTAGACATCATAAAAATTTGCTCTGCATTCAATGTTTTAGTTTTAGTTCCATTTGTACCAGATGAAAACACTTGTTTAGTTGGTTGAGGAGTTGCTCCTGAGAAAGTACTAGAGAGTGACTGGTACCCCAAAGGAACAGAAGGACCATCGTATAAAAATGTTTCCGGAGATTGGGAAAACATAGATGACTCACCTAACATAATTGATGAAGGATAATAACCTCTTGGTGTAGGATGAAAAGGAATTTGGGGTGGTGAATAACTAAGGCCTGGGTTTTCTAAAAAATCTGTCAATGATAAATAACAAGCATTTGATCTAAAAGGATTGTAGAATATTGATTCACACTCCCTAAGATTCAAAGTTTCTTGGGTTTCAGGAAGAGTTACGTCTTCGTCTGGACCAACAAGTTCTTCAATAGATATGAGGTCAGAAGGAAGATTTTCAGTAATGTGATGTCTTACCCTAGGTGAACCAGGATCACTAGAAGTTGGAGTAACAAATCCTGAAGATGGTTCCAATACAGCAGGTTCAGTGTTAGGCTCAGAAATTTTAGGTTCTTCAGCTAATTCACTGGAAGGAGAAATACTACCAGTAAATTCGGAAATTTAAATTGGCTCTTGAATATGCTCTGTTGTTTGTGATTGATAATCAGGATGAATAAATATAGATGATTCTCCTGTTTCTGTTGATCTAATTCTACTGTCACTAGGCAATAATAGAGCTTGCAGCCCTTTAAGTTGGCTTGGTGTATACTCAGGGGGCTTCCCCTGGATTCTACGCAATTGTCTTGGTAATTCAGCCATGATTAAAAATTATTAATCACATGCAATCAAAGAAAATTTCAATGAAAACTCCTAGAGTCGCTAAGGAAACAAACAAATGAATCACACACCTAAAAATCTAGGAGATCAAATCACACACAAATAGTAACTTCCCACACTAAAAACATTAGTTGGTGATGAAATCCAACATCGTAGTATTTTAATGTAGAAAGGGCGGTTGGAACAGTTACCCCGACAACCTGCTTAATAAAATAGACCGGTGCAAGTTTCTCTACTTAAACCATCTTGAATGAAGATAACCCTCCGGAGATTCCAAGTGAGTTTAGTCGACATCTACTCTAGGTACAGCAGGATCTTTCCTCCACCATCACCTTAGGAAAGAATAGTAAAGATTATGGCCACTAAGGTTACCAGTAGGAACTAATATACCTGGGGGGATAGTCTATGATCCGACATATTCGAAAGGGCGGAGTAACAAAGCTCAATCCCCTTGAAGGCTCCTTGACATAATCCAAGGTATACTGACAAATGACCCCAGGCTCCTCAAAAATGGTCTATCCAAGGTTTACCGTTGTTAATACGCGCACATATTCTATCATTCCCGATGAGATAGAATTGATTATCCCACTGGTTCGAATATGACCTCGTGCTTGACTCCTTTAAGAGGAGCTTCCCAAAGCATACAAGTGACTATTGGATTTTTCCTACAGCAAGATCAACTACTTGTTTGTTTTAATTGTCTTGGATATTTAATTACTCCCTACTCCAAGACACTAGCCTAAGCTATATTGGTGAAAAGAGCCCTAGAAATTCTTATTTATAATGTTTATAATGTTTTATCAACGGATTATTTAATTAACTGTCTCATTTATTGAATTCCTTGATCATCAACATAGGTTTATATTTTATGAATTAATCTATATCATGTAGGTTATTCTGATTCTTCCGTGTTTGTGATTGCAGGTCCTGAAAGGAGATATATTCGGAGCAACGGGACACTGGGAGCGACAGGAAGGAAGATTAGCGCTGGATCACAAGTAGGTTTCCAAAACCTGTTATAGATAATTCTAAAACTAAATCTAGAGAAAGTAGTCTTTATTTGTCCGTTTGTTGCTAGCTGTCCGTAGAACACTTGGGAGGTCTGTCTTGTCCGAAAGAATGACTTATCCGTCCAACAAAATGGTGACTCTACTGGGGATGTTAAGAGAAAGTGAGGTACAAGTGTTTTAAAGAATTTTATAAGCTTTTCTCTTAATTTCAAGGCTTGACTTTAGGAACTTTGATGTTGTAGACTTCTAAGGGAGTACTAAAATGTCATGGTAATAAATTTCAGTGTAACAAATTCACAACAAAGTAACAAGAATAGGAACTATAATGAGGCTGAGTCTGGTAACATGTCAGAACAACAAGAAATTAAGAAACAAAAAGTGGAGTTACAAGGTGAGTTCCGAAAGATTAAACCACCTACGTTTGATGGAGAAGCGGAGGAGGTGGCAGAAGCTTGGCTGATTAATATGAATAAATACTTTCAAGTTTATGAGTACAGAAAAAACCTTAACACCAGATTGGACATTTATCAATTGAGAGAAAAATCTACCTTGTGGTGGGAGGAAGTCAAGAATGTCCACGGTATTGAAGACCATGATGTGACATGGGATGAATTTCAACAATACTTTAAGGAAAAATATCTAACAGAATGTTTCTATGATGAAAATTCCAAAGAATTCCATGATTTGAGGTTGGGTCAAATGACAATGGATGAATACATAACCAAGTTCACTTCCTTACTAAGATGTGTTCCTTATTTAATGGATGAAAAGGCTAAGGTTCAGTGGTTCTTGAGTAGTTTTCCGACCCACATGAAAGAATGAATTGAGTTCATGAATCCAAGGACCATGGATGAAGAAATTTGAAAAGTGAGAATGTGTTACCAGCAGTCCCAGGCAAAAGGAGAAATAGGAAAAAATTGGCAGCCAAGAAAAGGGAAAAAAAACAAATCAAATTACAAAAATGCTAGGACTAATAACTTTAAGAATTCTAAAAGGAATTGTTAGACAAGCATTAGTCTACAAACAAACACATCTCAGTCTTTGGGGTTGTGGTGAGGCTCACTATTATAAGAATTCCCCACAGCGGGGAAGAAATGATACAGTATCTAATCTACAATAAGCCTCTATAGTGGGCGATGTAGCCCGAAACATGCCCATAATTAATGCAGATTTGGAGGATCGGCAGGCGAATTATCAACCAATGTTGATAGAACTGGAAGGTAAGTTACTTTCACAATTCGTTTCTATTTTGGTTGACCAGGTGCCAGTTTAGCTTATGTAAACCCTAGAATAGTAGAAATCTGTAAATTAAAAAGTCAAAAATTCAAAAATCCCTGGCTAGTACAGCTAGACACTGGGGAAAATATGAAAGTTTGTGCCAAATTTCCAAACTGTAAACTGGAAATTGGAAACCAAGAGTTAAATGTGGAACTGAATGTATTTCCCTTGGGATCCTATGGTGTACTATTGGGCATGGATTGGCTGGAGAGACATTGGTCTCTGGCAGAGAAAATTATATATTACAAAATTCCAAATGGAACTTGTCAAGAATTACAAGGGATAAAGAAGCCCTTACAGTTGCGTCCTATCACAGCCTCCCAGTTGAGTAAGTGTATTAGAAATGTTGAACCCTTAGTTAAAGGCGAGGGAAATTGAATCAGTTTAACACGTTCCTGGACTTTTAAAAATTTCCTTTAAACTTATTTACACCTTCATGTCATGATCAACTTATTATATAATGAAACATCAATCTTAAAATGTGAGCAGCAAGTATTAAGCAGATTAAATACAGAACATCAACACATAATCATCATGCATATGGACAACAAGTATAATTGGAAACCCACAAGTGATAAAACCACATCTTATTATTGTTGTGATGCAAAGACAAGCTCCAACTCCCTCTCACCACTGATTTTCTGTAGGCTCCAACCTACAGGAGGCTACTACCTCAAATTATGCATGCTACAACGTGCAAGGAAGCTCCAACTCCCATCTGTTTTCTCGAGGCACATTTTCTCGAGGCTACAACCTACAGGAGACTCTTACCTTAGCTAACTACATTTGGACATCTCTCAGAATCTATGACTTTGATATGGAAGCACCTTCCCTCCTTTGTACAATAAAATCATATCTTTGATTTACTTGGATATCGGCCTACATTTTTCTCCTTCTTTCTCTATTTGTCCTTCTGACCTTCAAATTTTCTTTATATCATCTCTAGATCTTCACAACTCCTCTCTCTGCTCCTTCTTCTTCTTCCATTCTTTAACCGTCTACAACTTTCTTATATTCTTCTGCTCTCTTCCATTCTGCAGCTTTCTAACAATCTTCAACTCTCTTCAATTCTGCTACACACTCTCTCTTTCTCTCTCTCTGTTTTTGTAACCTTTTCCACATGGATATTACCTATTTTACACAAATAACTTCATGGCTTTTTGCATTCTACAGGGAATATGTAGTGAACAGGCATGGTTCTTGCCTTTCACCCACTCATTTCCTCACTCATCATATTTCGACTGTTACAAAAATATATACAATCATTACAATACCAAATTGGAGTTTTTATTTGCCTAAGGAGACTTGCCTTTGCATCACATACAATAAAAATAATTAATTCATTTACATTTACAGTTACAACAAATATATTTCACTTAGCGCTTTTAGCTCTTGGCTCGCTGTCCGTTTTTCCTTTATGTTGCTGTCACTGTCTTTTCAGTTTCTGTAGTTTCATCGTATCAGTTCTTCCCAAGCGCATTTTGCCTTACAAGACCCAGCTAACACGTTTTCAACAGTGCCACCAAATCTCCTTTTGCCCGACTCTGCCTCTTCTGTTTGTGCCCACAACATTCATACTTTTCTTCAAAACACTGTTGTTACCGTATCAACCATTGTTTTGCACGAGTATCGAGTCTTATTACTTTCCCGAGTCTATTATACTGCTATATTCTAGCTCTGCTGCATAACTGTTCTACTTCTTTCGTTTCCTATGTCTTTTGAGTTGCGTTCACTCACACTTTTCTTGTAAATGTTCGTTATGCATATCCACATGCACATCATCCTTTCATCGATCGAACGGTCATCACACTCTGCCTCTTTTAACTTCCTAATCCAATGAAATTCTCACACCAAGTTGTGTGTTATTTAATTGTTCCCAACCTATGTGAAATAGGTGGTTTTAGAATGCCACGCATCGCCCTCTTAACACTATCGTGTCTGTTTCACCTTTTACCACTTCTCCTCCAAAAGCGGTGCAAAACAACAACTTACCAGTTTTCTAATCTTGCCTTCACTGTTTCACAGATTTCAAAATATATTCCACCATCTTTTAATAATGTATTTAAATATATTCGCTCTATAACCATATACACCTTTAATACATAATACCCTTGTAAATTTTTCGTTTCTGCCAATATTGCACATTTATCGATGCCCAAATTAGCACTTCTAATCTGCATCATAGATCTCTACTCCGTGATCCAACGGTATCGCTTCATCGCGACTTACCTTTCTTCTTAACTCACAGCCGCAACTGCATAACACTGTTCTGCACGGGATCGGGTCCTTTTTCATGTTTTTAGGTCTTTCCTTTGTAACCCGAGTCGACCTCTGCTTCCATGTTTTTCTTCATAAAAACACATAGCCCTAGACTTGAAATACTTCAGATTTTAACTTCGAACTATATCGCGTCCGTATCATATCATACTTCGGAATATCAAGGTTTTACGTTATACTCCCCCTTTTCACCTCCTATGAAATTTAACACTGGAAAGGATTTACATCTGGATTTGAAATCCTTTGAATAATAGTTCTGAGCTGCATCGCATCCGGCCCCTTTATCGCACTTCGACGTTTATGAGTGCTATCTCATCTGAATTTTGTGTTCTGCGATATGCGATGAACTTCGCATCACCGATTCGCATCGCCACTTCACATCGCCAATTCGCATCGCCACTTCGCATCGCCACTTCGCACTTCCTGTGACCACTGTGTTTGTGCGATTTTTCTCATACCCCGATTGCGATATGTGATGGTAGTATCACATCACAATATTGGCTATCACAATATCATTTACCACACCGTGCGAACTCATATCATATGTGATATGCGATATGCGATTGCATCGCATCACATCACATTGCATATTAAAACAATTACCTTGTGACTTGAGATTTCGATCTCTGCTGATGTGATCATCACCGTTGATCTGCCCAGATCTACGGTCCTTGCTATTGCTGGCACTTCCAATTGGTTTCTACCCTGCTTATCTTGCGATGAATCTTATCCATTCATTTCTTGCCTTTGCTGTTGTGATCTAATCATGACTGACTATTCACCTCACTTGGAATTCTTCTCCCTTAGTTTATTTTCTGTTTGTTTATGCTATCACCGCCTGCAACTTATCTAGTTCCTTCTTTTCTCCTCCACAGAGCTCTATTGATTTCTAAATTTTTGCTGATCTCTCCTGAGCTTGTTCTTCTATTCGATATTCACTCCGACTTGGGATTCTTTCCCTTGCTGCATGCCTTAAACGTGTCGATCTCTCCTGAGCTTATTTTGTTTCCTTTGCTCCTTTTCTTCCTTAACTTCTTCTCTACTGCCTCTGCTTCTTTCTACTGCCTTTGGTGCCTTCTTAACTGCATTCGTTGCCTCTGCGATATTTTATGCCTGTCTACGTTAGCTGTTTCTCTACCTTTGTTGCTTCGCTATTACCTTTGTTGCCTGAGCTGCCTTTGCTCCTTGTCTGCCTTGCTTCTTAGCTACATTCTCTTTTTTGTTGCCTTTGCTGATAGTCTAATGTTGCTCCTTGCCTCTCTTTTATGCTTTCTTACTGCATTATTGCCCGATCTGCTCCTTTCCCTTATTGCTAGTTCTTCTCTGCTTCTTTGTCTTAGTGATAGTTCAGATGCTACTCCTTTGTGCGCCTTTGCCATAAATGACAATATTTCCAACAAGAAAATCATGTCAGATATATGCCATTCAGTTGGATTTTTCTAATTCTAAGGAGAAGACCCCTATCCTAGAAAGCATACCAGTAGTACAAGATTTCATGGACGTGTTTCCAGAAAATGTACCAGGTTTACCTCAAAGAAGGGACATCAATTTCACTATTGAGTTGATGCCAGGAGCATCACCAATTTTAAGGGCACGATATAGAATGAGTGTACCGGAGCTAACCGAACTGAAAATGTAGCTGCAAGAGTTGTTGGATAAAGGGTATATTCGACCGAGTGTGTCCCCTTGGGGAGAAATGGTGTTGTTTGTAAAGAAAAAGGATGGAACCATGAGAATGTGCATGGAATATGGACACCTCAACAAATTGATAGTAAAAAATAAGTATCCATTGCCACGGATTGATGATCTATTTGATTAGGTGAAGGGGGCAACTTTATTCTCGAAGATAGACTTAAGATCTGGATATCACCAGATTTGAATTAAAGACAAGGATATCTACAAGACTTCTTTCCGTACACGATATGGGCATTACGAGTTTGTGGTATTACCATGTGGTTTAAATAATGCACCAACAACATTTATGAGGTTGATGCATGGCATATTTCGCCCCTTTTTGGACAGATTTGTTATGATATTCATTGATGATATTTTGATTTATTCAAAAAGCATGGAAGAGCACAAGGAACACTTAAGGATAGTGTTGTAGATGTTATGAAGGCATCAAATGTACACTAATTTCAGAAAATGTGACTTTTTCAAAGAACAGATCCAGTATCTAGGCCATGTCATTTCCGCTGAAGAAATAGCGGTCGATCCAGAGAAAATTAAAACTATTATGGAATGGAGAGTACCCAAAAACATGGCGGATATCCGTTCCTTTATGGGGATGGCTAGATACTATCGACGATTCATTGAAATATTCTCAAAGATTGCCTTTCCAATTACATCTTTACAAAGAAAGGGAAAAATTAAAATGGACCAGTGAGTGTCAGAATAGTTTCGAGAAGTTGAAACATTTGCGACCACTACTGCTTTGTGTGGAGGGTTCTAATTAATGTTACGTAAACGTGAGACTATTACCTCAAAACGGGAACTCTAGCCCAAAAAGACTCAAAAAACATGAAAAAACGCCCAAAAAACAAAAAATGTGTATTCCAAAATGCATTTGTTTTTTTCTCAAGGTCAAATTTCACCTTTTTATAAAATTATGATAAAAAAGAAATTGTTTCTTGAAAAAATGATTGAAAAAACACCCTCAAAACAAAACGGGTTGATGCTGGAATAACAAAAAAAACATTGTGTCACACTTTTGACACATTGTAACAATGGAATTAAAGACAACATATTAGGATATTGAAAAATCGTAAAATCCTAAATTTTTTGATAGATGATGTTAAATATAAACAAAATCATGTTTGAAGGGCTTATCATTTTGAACAATTTTTATCCATGTTTTTAAACATAAAATATCTTGACTCTAAGCAACCCCAAAATTGTAATTATTTTCAACCATAACATTAAAGATAAAATTTCGCAGTGCATAAAAACCTTAATGACAAGTTGTAAATCTCAAGTTTTTAAATCTCAAGTTTTTAAATCTTAAGTTTTCAAGATACTTGAACCATGAAATTATGGAGAAATTATATGACTTTAACAATTTTTAAAAATGAACAAGTAAATGAAAAATTTATTATTCATATATTTGTTTGTTTATATATAAAAACATATTTTTTTAATTTTTTTTGTTGTTTTTCTATATTTTAAATTATAATTGTTTTAGTTTTTAAATAAATAAAAATTAACAATTAAAATCTTCTTATATATGTTTGTTTATATTTTAAAACATATTTTAATTTTTTTTATTGTCTTTTTTACATTTTAAATAATAATTGTTTTAATTTAAAATAAAATATATATATATATATATATATATATATATATATATATATATATATATATATATATATATATATATATATTTTGTTTGTTTATTTTTTAATTTTTTTTTATTGTTTTTTTTATTTTTAAAATTTTAATTGAATAGGATTTTTTTTTATTTTATTTTATTAAACAATACATTTTTTTTTTTATAATAATAGTTTTTGTTTAAAAAAAAATTTTAAATTTTTATATAGTTTGTGTTTGAAAAAAATAAAAAAATAAAAAATTAATTGCCACCAGAAGTCGAGGACAGGCGAGAGTGGGCGGCCCCGGATGGTACTTGTCAGGCCCGACCTTCGACCCTCGGGCTGGGTGCGGAGGATGGCGGCATGATGGGGGCGCGACCTCGACCCGGGTGGGGCGGAGGCGATTTTGAATCGTAGTCAGCCTGGTCGAGAGCGAACAGACAGGCGCATGCGACCCTCGACAGAGCTACCCGACCTGCCTCTGGCCCTCGGCTGGGTGGAGGGAGATTCTTGGAATCTCCCTCTGCCCAGCTGGGGAGCAGAGGAAGGTTGGGTAACACCATCGAGGGTTGCCCAACCTACCTCTGACCAGTGGCTAGGTGGAGGGCGATTCTCGGAATTGCCTTCTGCCCATTTGGGGGCCGGAGGCAGGCTAGGCAGCCCTTAACGGTGCTGCCCGACCGGCCTCCGACCCCTAGCTGGGTGGAGGGTGATTCCGAGAATCTCCCTCTGGCCTACAGCTGGGTGGAGGGTGATTTCGAGAATCTCCCTTGGCCCATCTCGGGGCCGGGTGGTGCCATCGAGGGTTACCTAGCCTGCCTCCAGCCCCCAGCTGGGTGGAGGGAAATTTTGAGAATCACCCTTCGCCTAGCCGGGGGCCGGAGGTAGGCTGGGAACCCTCGACGACATTGCCTGGCCTACATCCAGCCCCCAGATAGGCAAAGGGTGATTCCAAGAATCACCCCCCGCTGGGCGGAGGGCGATTCTAAGAATCGCCCCCGGATGGGCGGAGGGTGATTCGAAGGGCCCCAGATAGGTAAAGGGTGATTCCAAGAATCACCCCCCGCTGGGCGGAGGGCGATTCTAAGAATCGCCCCCGGATGGGCGGAGGGCAATTCTGAGAATCACCCCTGGCTGGGTGGAGGTCGATTCCGAGAATCGCCCCTAGCTGGGCTGACGATGATTCTTAGAATCATCATCAGCCCAACCGGGGGATGGACACAGGCTAGGCATCCCTCGATGGTGCCACTCGGTCGGCCTCTGACCCTCGGCTGGGTGGAGGGCGATTCTCGGAATCACCGTCCACCCAGCCGGGGGTCGGAGGATGGCTGGGTGACACTGTCGAGGGCTTCCCAGCTTGCCTCTAGCCCCCGTTTGGGCGGAGGGCGATTATGAGAACTAGCCTTCGTCTAGCCGGGGGCTGGAGGCAAGTTGGGCAACCCTCGATGGCATTGCCCGGCCTGCCTCCGTCCCTCGACTAGGTAGAGGGTGATTCCAAGAATCGCCCTCGATTGGGCAGAGGGAAATTTCAAGAATCACCCCCGCTTGGGTGGAGGGTGATTCCAAGAATTTCCCTCCACTCAGCTGGGGGCGATTCTCAGAATCGCCCTCTGTCGAGCCGGGGGCCAGAGGCAGGCCGACCAGCACCGTCGAGGGCTACCCAGCCTGCCTTCGGCCCACGACTGGGTGGAGGGCGATTCTCGGAATCGCCCTCCGCCTAGCCAAGGGTTAGAGGCAGGCTGGGCAGCCCTCGACGACGCCGCCGTGCCTGCCTCCGACACTCGGCTGGGTGGAGGGCGATTCTGAGAATTGCCCACGGCTTGGCGGAGGGTGATTCTCGGAATCACCCTCCGCCTAGCCAGGGGTGATTCTCGAAATCACCCTCCGCCTAGCCAGGGGTGATTCTTAGAATCACCCTCCGCCCAACCGAGGGTGATTCTTGGAGTCACCCTCCGCCCAACTAGGGGTGATTCTTGGAATCACCCTTCGCCCAACCGGGGGTGATTCTCGGAATTTCCCTCTGCGCAGCCGGAGGCGATTCTGAGAATCGCTCCCGGCTAGGCAAAGGGCGATTCAAAGAATCTCCCTCCGCCCAACCGGGAGCCGGAGGCAGGCTGGGCAGCCCTCGACAGTGCCGCCCGGCCTCCCTCCGGCCCCCGGATGGGTAGAGGATGATTCCGAGAATCACCCCCGGCTAGGCAGAGTGTGATTCTGAGAATCGCCCCCAGCTGGGCTGAGGCCGACTGGGTGGCGCCGTCGAGGGCTGCCCAGCCTGCCTCTGGCCCCCAGCTGAGCGGAAGGCGATTCTCAAAATTTCCCTCCGCCCATCCAGGGGCCGGAGGTAGGCCGGACAATGTCGTCAAATGGAGATTGGGTTTTGGATCTATTTTTAGTTTCAGGTAAGTTTTATTATACAAATTTAAATTTAAATATTTTATTTTTTACTTTTTATGTCTTTATACTAATTTTCTTACTTATTTCTTTTGTACTTGATGATTAGGTACAACATTATCATGTTTCCTACCAAAAGGAAGAAATTGCATTGCCATTGAGAAAGACCCAGTGCAATGCAAATTTATTCAACAAAGAATTAACGCTCTTGAATTCCTTCCAGATGCAAAGCAAGAAGCTGGTTTGAGGAAAGGGGATTTTAATGAATCACGTGTGGCAAAAAAAGCAAAGGAACCTCAACCACCATTATATGGAAGGATTGGAAAGGGACACTTTGGAAGATTTGCAGACATGAAAGATCCATTAGAAGATGACAGTGACCAAAATGAAGTAGAAAATGTTGCGGAAGAAGCCATCAATGATGTTCTAGATGATGTTGAACATGTATTAGTGGATATTGTTGATGATCTTTAAGTTATGCTTCCAAACAAAGCTCATTTTTGAGTTCTATTAATCAGTTTTACTTGTAATGTTTAGACTTTGATATTTTATGAAAAGAATCCTTATTTTTTGCAAAAAAAACATGTGATTACTATTATTTTTTGACATAAAATTCAATAAAAATGCTATTTTCTTAAGTTTTTTTGTTACGATTTTCCCAAAAATTAGTTTATTTAACATGTTTTTTTTTAACAAAAAGTCTCTAAAAGTGTATTTTTTGCATTCTATTTGTATTGAAAATTTGTATTTTTTTGTCATATCATTCAAAATATTGGTTTTTTAGCGACAATTATTTGATGTGCATTGAAAAATTAACTAGCAATACATAAACTTGTAGAAAATATAAACTTTATAATATTGACCCATTTTTCATTTTTTATCTATGTGAAAAAGTGAAGATATCATTACAAATTTTTATTTTTAAAAAAATATTTTTTTCTTTTTAAAACACAAGTACGTAAATGCACTTAAAAATAAACATCTCACGGAAGAAGAAGACATTAGAAAATGTATAGTTTCAAAATCAATCCTCTAAAAAAACATTGGTGATGATACGCCACCACTATTCAAAATCGACATAAAAACCATCACAAAAAAAAAAAAAAAAAAAAAATTTAAAGTGCCAAAAACATGCTAAAAAAAAAAAATGATTCCGCATCACCACTTTTCAAGATCGGGTGTTTTTCTTACTACGTCAAAAAGTAGGTACCAGTGCAGTTACCTATTTCATTGGTAACAGTGTTGGTAGTCGACTCCAACAAAGAATTTTTAGTCTGTATTGATGCCTGTAAGGAAGGAGTTGGGGAAATTTTATCGCAAGAAGGAAGAGTGGTTGCCTATGAGTCAAGAAAATTAAAGGAGCATGAACAGCGGTATTCAACCTATGATTTAGAGCTGAAAGTAGTAGTGCATGTAATCTGGGTATGGAGGCACTACTTGTTAGGAAAAATATTTGTGTTAAAAACCGATCACAATAGACTAACTAGCTACTTTAAGCAAACAGATTTAAACGCTTGATAGGCAAGGTGGAATGCCTTCCTAAGTGAATTTGATTTTGATCTACAACATGTAAAAGGCAAAGAAAATCGTGTGGCAGATGCCTTAAACAGAAAACTGCATTGTGTTTATGAACTCTCCTATAATAAAATCGAATGTAAATTTTTAGATCAGATAAAAGAGGAAGCCGAGAAGGATTCGGAATACCAATTTTTATGGCAGCAAGTGGAGGAAGCCATAATACAAGAAAAACCTTATGACTATGGAATTAACAAGGATCAATTGTTAACTTTCAAAGGAAACTTATATATCCCAAACCTAATGATTTTAAAAGAACTGATCATGGATGAACATCACTGCCGTAATTACGTATGACACCCAGTATACCAAAAAATGCTAACAACAATTAGAAAAGTCTATTTCTGGCATGGTATGTGAAGAAATATTGTGGAATACTTAAACAAATGTCTAGAGTGTCAACAGGTTAAGGTGGAGCATTAACACCAAGTCGGATTGTTGTAGCCTATACCAGTGCCTAAATGGAAGTGGGAAGTTATATCCCTATATTTTATTATTGGTTTAATAAGATAAAAAATGCACAATGACTCCATTATGGTGGTAGTTGATAGATTGAGTAAAGCAACACATTTCATACTGTACAGTCTACTTACAAAATCATGCAAATTGCAGATATCTTCATGAGAGTGATTTTTAGACTGCATGGCATTCCAAATACTGTTATATCAGATAGGGATGTGAAGCTTACTTCAACATTCTGAAAGTCCCTATTTACAGGTTTTAGAACCCAAATAAATTTCAGCACCGCTTATCATCCCCAGACGAATGGAAAAACTGAGCGGGTGAACCAAATCTTGGAAGATATGCTGCGCATGTACGTGATACAACAACCAAAGAAATGGGAAGAATATCTACACTTGGTATAATTTTCATAAAATAATGGTTATCAAGGGTCTCTCAAGATGAGCCCCTTTGAAACTTTGTATGGGAGACAATGTCGTACTCCCATCAATTGGAGTAGCCCCACAACCAAGTTGATGCTTGGACTGGAGATGTTGGCTGAGATGGAATCAGAAGTAAGAAAGATCAGAAAAAATCTAAAAGTGGCTCAAGATCTGCAGAAGGTATATGTAGATAAAAAGAGAACTTATCAAGAATATGAATTGGCCAATCATGTGTATGTAAGGATTAAACCGAAGAAAAGCACAATAAGGTGGACCTCCTGTACCAAGTTGGCTCCCAGGTTCTGTGGACCTTTCGAGATATTGGAAAGAGTGGGACTTGTGGCTTATCAGTTGGCTTTACCTAGCCATATCCAAGTGCACAATATGTTTCATTTATATTTACTAAAACGATACATGCATGACCCAAAGAATGTAATCCACTGGCAAAGCATTCAGCTAGGGTAAAATTAAAGAATCCTATTTTAAAATACCAAGTTTTATGAAATTTTAATTCAAAGTTTTGTTGAATGCAGGTTGATCCATACGACGAATTTCTAGTTGAACCTCAACGTATACTTGATCAAAGAGAAATCATGCTCCAGAGGCGATCCATCACCTAAGTTAAAGTGCAGTGGAAGAACTCCAGCTCAGACGAGGCTAGCTGGGAAGACGAAGGATTTGTGCGTGAGGCTTACCCAAAACTATTTTCCGAGCTGGAATGAAACACTAAGGATGGTGTTTACTTCCAGAGGGGGAAGTTGTGACAATTGCCTTAAGTGCAAACTAATTTTCATGTTATTTATTTTAAAAAGACTAATCATTCATTCTTTTTGTGAGAAAAGGATTACAAATGATGAACATAAACTAATAATGTTTTTTTTTGAAATAAAATTTAATTATGGAATTGTGGTTCCATAAAAAATTAAAAGAAGACTAGTGATAAAAATATTCCAAGAAATGAGAGTGGTTGAACAAAAAACAGTTAAAAATAGTTACCTTTTCTCTAGGGATAAAAGTACATCCCAGTGAGGAAAAGGGGTTATGTTTTGTGACTAAAGGAAAGAGGGGACAGTGAATATTCTTGAGCTGGTGGTGACCAGTGGAATACACTCAGCGTTCCTAAATCCAGGAAAAGAAGAGTACTGGACTAGGGGTCCTGAGGTCTCTTTTGGGATATTTGTCAACCTACTAATCTTAGGTGTGGAGCACGGGGGGAGATGAGGACGTAAACGCCTCATGGTAGGGAGGACATCATCAACAGATTCTGGAGCGATATAAGTACATAGACTGCATAAATAGTAAGAACTATAATTTGTTGTTAGACACAATTCTTTTAATACAGAAATGTTTAGACATAATTCTCTTAATACAGAAATTTTTAGACAGAATTATTTTAACACATAATATATTTCTTTAAATTATGGAATAAAAATTTTTACACTATGAATGTTGTAGATAAATAATATCTGTATTTCTTGTAAAATATTCAAGACATTACAATAGAACTATTATATATATGTGGGTTGCGTAACAAATTCATATATTGAAGTCATAGCCTGTTTTTCAAGAAAAGTGGTGTGAACAGTAACTATATTACCAAGTTAGACAAAGACAAAAATAAACAACTAGTAGTATGATCCAGGAGAACTGTTAGTTTAGGGTCCATGGTCGAAACCTCGGACCCTAGAACTGGTCGTTAACCTGTAGTCTATGAAATATACAGACAACAGAGTTGTAGGGTAACAAATCAGCACTCAGATGGTCTGAACACCTCTATTTAAACGAGGAACTGGAAAGAGGAAAGAAGATAAAAGGAAATTCTTTGTATTAATGGAATATGAATATAAAGCTCTAGAAAAATCATGCGAAGAGGAAACCTAGAGAATTCAATAGCGAGAGTGAAATATATATTCCATACAGAAAACCTTCATCAATAGAAACTAATGTAGGAACAAAGTGCTAATCTCTGCTACAGATAATAATGATGACAAGCTTTTCAAACAATCATTTCGACTGATGTGAGAGTCTAGTAAGTAAAGAAAGAATGTTGTACATTTACATGTATATCAAGAGAAAGATAAAAGCAGAGATTTCTATTTATAAGGAAGCCTAAACTTAAATAAAAATCAAAATATTTATCACTGAAATTACATGATTCAAGTTCTATCCATAGTAAATAATATACAATAAACACTGTTGCACAGAGGAAAATTCCCTCATAGGCTGGGGTGGGTGCTCGACCGTTAGCCTGGGGTAACCCTTAACAAATTACAAAACAAGATTTCAAGAAAAGAATAACATGCGATTACTACACAGGCAGAGCCCACGATGATACATGAAAATGGAAATGTATGGTAACGCGAGGCCATAAAACCAGTTTATAAATTCATAAATATGTAAGAGTGACGAATCTAAGCCCAAAAGTCTTACGAAGAGAACGTTAAAGACTATTAGTGATTCTGGTACCTATTAGGGGAAACCACCTAAAATCAGAATGACAATCGAAGCTCCCCAAATAAATGGAAAACACATTTGATAACCCTTGCTATTGAACCATGGGAGTTTAAATGTTTCAATACAAGACATTAAGATTAGAATTTATACCTCTAACTGCTGAACGAATTGTGAAACTAAGGGAACAAAGACAGAATTTACAATTAATTCAGAAAACTTGCTCCGCAAGCTATAACTGCAACCCTGCATGGGGAAATGGACAAAGGAATCATAAAGATAAAACTATCAGAAGACACATAAACGAGCGAACAACTAGTATAAGGAACTGGGTCTTTGGAATCTTACCAAATAATGGAGGTGTGGGTAGTTGTACCAAAGAACAGAGGCATAAACCTGAAAACATGAACCATAACTGTAAGGTAGGCTTCTAGCCGTAGTGCAGAGCCTCATAAAATTTCTAGACCACCTGCATAAACTATGAAAACAAAGAAAACTACATAAGATTCCAGAACAGGATAGCGACTATGCCGTGAAAGTAAAATAAATGGCTATTGCAGGGTTGTGGGAGCATAATCTCATACATGCAGAGGCATGATGTCCAACAACACCGAGCATAAATATTGAAGGGATGAGTAAGTTAGGGTTGCAGGGAGGTTGTAGAGAAGCAATGGCGTGGAGCCCGACACACAATGAAATATTCAGTTAGGGTTTGGGAGGGTTCATTACCCTAAGCCGAAACCCGAAGATCACAACTGTATATCATTAAACCTAGATCCAACGAATGGTAGGAAGAATAGGTTTCCTCCACTTAAACATAATTCCATGCAATGGTACCATAAATCTTAACCAACATGAAAGGTTGAATCCATGGCAAAAATATCATTACTCATATGATAAATACAAATCAAATTTAGAGATCTGCCAAACTTCTTCTGTCCCTTCAGGGTTTAAATATTCGTGCCATAGGTAGAATACATTTATAGTCAACCCATATTATCATTTAAAAGGAAATCGTGACATTATTATAAGCATAATTTCCAAATAGAGTTAAGGATTGGTAAGTATATAGATATATCTGTGTAATTAAAGGTTTGGGTATTCTGAATAGAATTAATATATGGCAAAACATTAAATGGTTAATGTTAAACCGAGGGGATATGCATATTCACCATGGTCCCAAATTTAATTGTGGGATTAATATTCTTAGATTTATATCCATGAATAATTCTATAAAGAAAAAGTAAAAAAAAAATTATGGTTAAACTTTCGTGTATGTTACAAGTGGTATCAGAGCAACATTCACATGCTGGGACCCAATGGGTCACCTAACGTAATAAACTGTTGTGTGTAAATGGTGCACAAAATAAGAAATAACATAGTAGAAGACAAAATGAGGAGGGGATCAACACAAAAAACACTCCAGAATGTAGGGGAAACTACACCCCAGTCCCATCTGGAAATGAATCCAGAAATGTGGATTCAACTTAGTGTAGATCAACACCAGCAGACCAGTAGACTATTGGAAGAATAATAGCATCAAACCAGTGTACTGCTAAGTACTGTGTAGAAGTTATAGGAGGAAATGGTTCGGTTTAGGAGTGATAATGAATGCTTAATGCAAGAGCAAGAAAAGATACTCAAAATCCTTTCCGATAAACATAATCAAGGAGTGTTACAACCCAGTCCTGATAGAGATACACAGGAAGAAAATGAAAGACAATCTAAGGACCAAACTAATGATAGAGTGGAAAGAATCCATTCACAACGAAGTAACAAGAATAGGAACTATAATGAGGTTGAGTTTGGTAATGTATCGAAACAGTAGGAAATTAAGAAACATAAAGTAGAGTTACAAGGAGATTTCTGAAAGATTAAACCACCTACGTTTGATGGAGAAGCGAAGGAGGTGGCAGAAGCTTGGCTGATTAATATGAAGAAATATTTTCAAGTTTATGAGTACACCAACAACCTTAATGCCTGGTTGGCCATTTATCAATTGTGAGAAAAAGCTACCTTGTGGTAGGAGGAAGTCAAGAATGTCCACAGTATTGAAGACCAAGACGTAACATGGGATGAATTTGAGCAATAATTTAAGAAAAATATCTAACAGAACGTTTTTATGACGAAAATTCCAGAGAATTCCATGATTTGAGGTTGGGTCAAATGACAATGGATGAATACATAACCAAGTTCACTTCATTAATAAGATATGTTCCTTATTTAAGGGATGAAAAGGCTAAGGTTCACCATTTCTTGAGTAGTTTTCCAACCCATATGAAAGAATGAATTGAGTTCATGAATCCAAGGACCATGGACAAAGCAAATTGAAAAACGAGAATGTGTTACCAGCAGTCCAAGGAAAAAGGAGAAATAGGAAAAAATTGGCAGCAAAGAAAAGGGCAGAAAAGAAGTTCAAATTACAAAAATTTTAGGACTAATAACTTTAAGGATTCTGTAAGGAATTCAGTGAGCAAAAAGTTTGGAAGAAACCATTAAAGAACCCAGTGGCCTATGGAAGAAAATCCTACAGAGGATTCCAGCAAGCCAAGACATGTACAAAAACAGAAACCACCTGTTCACTATTATAAGAACTGCCCGCAGCGGGGAAGAAATGATACAATAGCTAATCTACAAGAAGCCTTTAGAGTGGGTGATGTAGCCCGGAACATACCCAGAATTAATGCAACTTTGGAGGATCGATAGGCAGATTATCAACCAACGATGATAGAACTGGAAGGTAAGTTACTTTCACAACCTATTTCTATTTTGGTTGACCCAGGTGCCAGTTTAAGTTATGTAAACCCATGAATAGTAGAAATATGTAAATTACAAAGTCAAAAATTCAAAAATCCCTGGCTGGTACAGCTAGCCATTGAGGAAAAAAGAATAGTTTGTGCCAAAATTCCAAACTGTACACTAGAAATTGAAACCAACAGTTTAATGTGGATTTGAATGTACTACCTTTGGGATCCTATGATGTACTATTGGAAATGGATTGGTTGGAGAGACATTGGACGTTGGTAGATTGTAAAGAGAATATTATATATGACAGAATGCAAGATGGAACTTGTCAAGAAATACAAGGAATCAAGAAACCCTTACAGTTGCGTCCTATCATAGCTTCCCAAATGAGTAAGTGTATTAGAAAAGGATGTTAGATATTTTCCATTCAGATGCGTTTTTCTAATTCTAAAGAGAAGACCCCTACGCTGGAAGGCATACCAGTAGTACAAGATTTCATGAACGTGTTTCCAGAATATGTACCAGGTTTACCTCCAAGAAGGGACATCGATTTCACTATTGAATTGATGCCAGGAGCATCACCAATTTCAAGGGCACCATATCGAATGAGTGTATCGGAGCTAATCGAACTGAAAATGAAGCTGCAAGAGTTCTTGGATAAAGGGTATATTTGACCAAGTGTGTCCCCTTGAGTAGCATCGATGTTGTTTGTAAATAAAAAGGATGGAACCATGCGAATGTGCATGGACTACAGGAAAATCAACAAATTGACTGTCAAAAATAAGTATTGATTGCCACATATTGGTGACCTATTTGATTAGGTGAAAGGGGAAACTGTATTCTCGAAGATAGACTTAAGATCTAGATATCACTAGATCCAAATTAAAGGCGAGGATATCTACAAGATTGCTTTCCATACCCGATATGGGCATTAAGAGTTTGTGGTTTTACCATTTGGTTTAACTAATGCACCAACAACATTTATGAGGTTGATGCATGTCATATTTCACCCCTTTTTGGACAGATTTGTTCTGATATTCATTGATAATATTTTGATTTATTCAAAATGCATGGAAGAGAACAAGGATCACTTAAGGATAGTGTTGGAGATGTTATGAAGACATCAAATGTACGCCAAGTTCAACCAATGTGACTTTTTCAAAGAACATATACAGTATCTAGGCTATGTATTTTTAGATGAAGGAATAGTGGTCAATCTAGAGGAAACTAAAACTATTATGGAATGACGAGTACCCCAAAACGTGGAGGATATCCTTTCCTTGATGGGGTTGGTTGGATACTATCGATGGTTTATTAAAGGATTCTCAAATATTGCCTTTCAAATTACATCATTACAGAGAAAGGGAAAAATATTTAAATGGACCAGTGAGTGTCAGAATAGTTTCAAGAAGTTGAAACATTTGCTGACCACTGCACCAGTACTGAGGGTAGCCAACCCCAGAAATAATTTCAAGTCTATACCAATGCCCATAAGGAAGGATTTGGGGCAATTTTATCGCAAGAAGGAAGAATGGTTTCCTATGAGTCGAGAAAATTAAAGGAGCATGATAAATGGTATTCAGCCTATGATTTAGAGCTGATAGCAGTAGTGCATGAACTCTGAGTATGGAGGCACTACTTGTTAGGAAAACGATTTGTGTTAAAAACCAATCACAATAGCCTAACTAGCTACTTTAAGCAAGCAAATTTAAATGCTCGACAAGAAAGTTGGAATGCCTTCCTAAGCGAATTTTATTTTGATATACAACATGTAAAAGGCAAAGAAAATCGTGTGGCGGATGCCTTAAGCAGAAAAATGCATTGTGTTTATGAACTTTGTTATGATAAAATAGAAGGTAAATTTTTAGATCAAATAAAAGAGGAAGCCGAGAAGGATCCAAGATACCGATTTTTATGGCAGCAAGTGGAGGAAGCTAGAAGAAAAGAAAGACCTTCTAACTATGGAATTAACAAGGATCAATTGTTAAACTTCAAAGGAAAGTTATATATCCCAAACTGAATGAGTTTAAAAGAACTGATCATGGATGAGTATCACCGCAGTAATTACGCAGGACACCCACCAGAAAATGATAACATAAATTATAAAATTCTATTTCTGGCATGGTATGTGAAGAAATATTGTGGAATACTTAAACAATTGTCTGGGGTAGGTTAAGGTGGAGCATTAACACCTAGTTGGATTGTTGCAGGCTATACCAGTACTTGAATGGAAGTGGGAAGTTATATCCCTAGATTTATTACTGGTTTACCAAGATCAAAAAGGCACAATGACTCCATTATGGTGGTAGTTGATAGATTGATTAAAGCAACACATTTCATACTGTACAATCTACCTAAAAAATTGTGCAAATAGCAGATATATTCATGAGAGATATTTTTAGACTACATGGAATTCCAAAGACTATTATATCAGATAGGGTTGTGAAGTTTACTTCAACATTTTGGAATACCCTATTTACAGGTTTGGGAACCCAAATAAATTTCAGCACCGCTTATCATCCCATACAGATGGACAAACTGAGCAGGTGAACCAAATCTTGGAAGATATGCTACACATGTAAATGATGTGGCAACCAACGAAATGGGATGAATATCTACACTTGGTAGAATTTGCATACAATAATGGTTACCAAGAGTCTCTTAAGATGAGCCCCTTTGAAGCTTTGTATGGGCGACACTGTCGTACTCCCATTAATTGGAGCAGCCTTGAAACCAAATTTATTCTTGGACTGGAGATGTTGGCTAAGATGGAATCAAAAGTAAGAAGGATCAGACAAAATCGAAAAGCGGCTCAAGATCGACAGAAGTTATATGCAGATAAAAAGATAACTTACCAAGAATTTGAGTTAGGAAATCATGTGTATGTAAGGATTAAACCTAAGAAAATCACACTAAGGTGGACCTCCTGTGCCAATTTGGCTCCCAGGTTTTGTGGACCTTTCCAAATATTTGAAAGAGTAGGACCTGTGGCTTATCGGTTTGCTTTACCCAACCATATTCGAGTGCACAATGTGTTTCATGTGTCTTTACTAAAATGATACATGTGTGACCCAAAGCATGTAATCCACTGGCAAAGAATTCAGGTAGGGTAATATTAAAGAATCATATATTAAAAATACCAAGTAAGTTTTATGAAATTTTAATTCAAAGTTTTGCTGAATGCAGGTCGAACCGGACGACGAATTTCCAGTCGAACCTCAGCGTATACTCGATCAGAGAGAAATCATGCTTCGAAGGCGAGCCATCACCCAGGTTAAAGTGCAGTGGAAGCACTTCAGATCAGACGAGGATACCTGGGAAGACGAAGGATTTGTGCATGAGGCTTACCCATAACTGTTTGCTAAGCTAGAATGAAACACTGAGGACAATGTTTACTTCCAGAGGGGGAAGTTGTGATAGCTGGCTTAAGTGAAAACTAATTGTCATGTTATTTATTTAAAAAAGACTAAACATTCATTATTTTTGTGAGAAAAGGATTACAAATGATGAACATAAACTAATTATGTTTTTTTTTTGAAATAAAATTTAAGTATGGAATTGTGGTTCCATAAAAAATTAAAAGAAGACTGGTGATAAAAGTATTCCAATAACTGAGAGTGGTTGAACAGAAAATAGTTAAAAAAAGTTACCTTTTCTCTGGGGATAAAAGTACATCCGAGTGAGGAAAAGGGGTTCTCTTCTGTGACTAAAGGAAAGAAGAGAGAGTGAAGATTCCTAAGCTGGTGGTGACCAGTGAAATGCACTCAGCGTTCCTGAATCCTAGAAAATAAGAGTATTGGACTAAGGGTCATGAGGTCTCTTTTGGGATATCTGTCAACCTAATCGTCTTAGGTGTGGAGCATGGGGGAGATGAGGATGTAATAACCTCATGGTAGGGAGGACATCATCTGCAAATTCTAGATCGAGATAAGTATACAGACTGTAGAAATAGTAAGAAGTGGAATTTGTTGTTTAGGCATAATTCTTTTAATACAGAAATGTTTAGACAAAATTATTTTAATAGAGAAATGTTTAGACAGAATTATTTTAACACAGAAAATATTTCTTGAAATTATGGAATGAAGAATATTACACAGTCAATGTTGTAGATAAATAATATCTGTATTTCTTGTAAAATATTCAAGACATTACAATAGAACTATTATATATATGTGGGTTGTGTAAAAAATGCATATATTGAAGTTAGAGCTTGTTTTTCAAGAAAAGTAGTGTGAAAAACAACTATATTACCAAGTTAGGCAAAGACAAAAATAAATAACTAGTAGTATGAATTAGGAGAACTATTAATTCAGGGTCCATAGTCAAAACCCTGGACCCCAGAACTGGTCGTTAACCTGTAGTCTATGATATACACAAACTTCATACTTGTAGGGTAACAACTCAGCACTCAGATGGTTCGGACACCTCTATTTAAACGAGGAACTGGAAATAGTAAAGAATATAAAAGGAAATTATCTCTATTAATGGAATATAAATATAAATCTCTAGAGAAATCATGCGAAGAGGAAACCTAGAAAATTCAATATCGAGAGTGAAATATATATTCCATATAGAAAACCTTCTTCCATAGAAACTAATGCAGGAACACAGTGCTAATCTATGCTATATATAAGAATGATGACAAGCTTTTCAAACAATAATTTCGACTGATGCGAGAGTCCAGTAAGTAAAGAAAGAATGTTGTACATTTACATGTATATCAAGATAAAGGTAAAAACGACGATTTATATTTATAAGAAGAAACCCAAACTTAAATAAAAATCAAAAGATTTATCACTGAAATTACATGAGTCAAGTACTGTGCATTGTAAAGAATATATACAATAAACATTGTTTCACAAAGGAAACCTCCCTCTTAGGCTGGGCCGGGTGCTCGACTGTTAGCTTGAGGTAACCCTTAACAAATTACAAAACAATATTTGAAGAAAAGAATAGCATGCGATTACTACATTGACAGAGGCCACGATAATACATGAAAACGGAAATGTATGGCAACGCAAGGCCATAAAACTAGTTTATAAATTCATAAAGCTGTAAGAGTCACGGATCTAAGCCCAAAAGGCTTACGCCAAGAATGTTAAATACCATCAGTGATTCTGGTACCTATTAGGGGAAACCAACCAAAATCAGAATGGCTATCAAATCTCCCCAAAGAAATGGCAAACACATTTGATAACCCTTGCTACTAAACCACGGGATTTTACCTGTTTCAATACAAGACATTAAGATTAGAAGTTATACCTATAACTACTGAATGAATTGTGAAACTAAGGGAACAGAGATAGAATTTACAATTGCTTGAGAAAACTTGATCCACAGGCTATAACTGCAACCCTTCATGGGGAAATGGATAGAGGAATCATACAGATAAAAATATGGAAAGACAAATAAACGAGCAAAGAGCTAGTATAAGGAACTGGCTCTTTTGAAGCTTACCAAAGAACGGAGGTGTGGGTAGTTGTGCTAAAGAACGAAGGCATAAAATTGAAAACATGAAGCATAATCGTAAGGTAGGGTACCAACCATGGAGTAGAGCCTCATCAAATTGCTAGACCACCTACATAAAATGCAAAAATAAAGAAAAATACATAAGATTCCAGAACAAGATAGCGATTATGCCGTGAAAGTAAAAGATTAAGGAAAAATATCTGACAGAAAGTTTCTATGATGAAAAGTACAGATAATTCCATGATTTGAGGTTGGGTCAAATGACAATGGATGAATACATAACCAAGTTCACTTCATTACTAAGATATGTTCCTTATTTAAGTGATGAAAAGGCTAAGGTTCAACGTTTCTTGAGTAGTTTTCCGTCCCACATGAAAGAAAAAATTGAGTTCGTGAATCCAAGGACCATGGACGAAGTAATTCGAAAAGTGAGAATGTGTTACGAGCAGTCCAAGGAAAAAGGAAAAATAGGAAAAAATTGGCAGCCAAGAAAAGGGCAGAAAAGTAGTTCAAATTACAAAAATGCTAGGACTAATAACTTTAAGAATTATGCAAGGAATTTAGTGAGAAAACAATTCAGAAGAAACAATCAACCCGGTGGCCTGCGGAAGAAAAGCCTACAGAGGATTCTAGCAAGCCAGAACATGTACAAAACTAGAAACCACCTCTACAGTGTTGGGGTTGTGGTGAGGCTCACTATTATAAGAACTTCCCACAGTGAGGAAAAAATGATACAATTTTCAATATACAAGAAGCCTCTATAGTGGGTGATGTAGCCCAGAACATACCCAAAATTAATGTAGCTTTGGAGGATCGACAGGCGGATTATCAAACAACAATGATAAAACTAGAAGGTACGTTACTTTCACAACATGTTTCTATTTTGGTTGACCCAAGTGCCAGTTTAAGTTATGTAAACCACATAATAGTAGAAATCTATAAATTACGAAGTCATAAATTCAAAAATCCCTGGCTAGTATAGCTAGCCACTGGGGAAAATAAAAGTTTGTGCCAAAATTCCAGACTATACACTGGAAATTGGAAACCAATAGTTAAATGTGGATCTGAATGTACTTCCTTTGGGATCCTATGATGTACTATTGGGCATGGATTGGTTGGAGAGACATTGGACATTGGTATACTGTAAAGAGAAGATTATATTTTACAAAATGTAAGATGGAACTCGTCAAGAAATACAAGGAATCAAGAAACCCTTACAGTTATGTCCTATCAAATACTCCCAAATGAGTAAGTGTATTAGAAAGTATGTCAGATATATGCCATTCAGGTGGGTTTTTCTAATTCTAAAGAGAATTACCCTATGCTGGAAAGCATACCAGTAGCATAAGATTTCATGGACGTGTTTCCAGAAGATGTACCAAGTTTACCTCCAAGAAGGGACATCGATTTCACTATTGAATTGATGTCTGGAGCATCACCAATTTCTAGGGCACCATATCGAATGAGTGTACCGAAGCTAACCAAACTGAAAATGCAGCTGCAAGAGTTGTTGGATAAAGGGTATATTCGACCGAGTGTGTCCCCTTGGGGAGCACTGGTGTTGTTTGTAAAGAAATATGATGGAACCATGCGAATGTGCATGGACTACAGACAACTCAACAAATTGACAGTAAAAAATAAGTATCCCTTGCCATAGATTGATGACATGTTTGATCAGGAGAAGGGGGTAGCTGTATTCTCGAAGATAGACTTAAGATCCAGATATCACCAAATCCTAATTAAAGATGAGGATATCTATAATACTTCTTTCCGTACCCTATGTGGGCATTAAAAGTTTTTGGTTTTACCATTTGGTTTAACTAATGCACCAATAACATTTATGAGGCTGATGCATGGCATGTTTTACCCCTTTTTGGACAGATTTTCTCTGATATTCATTCATGATATTTTGATTTATTCAAAAATCATGGAAGAGCACAAGGAGCACTTAAGGATAGTGTTGGAGATGTTACGAAGACATCAGCTCTATGCCAAGTTCAACAAATGTGAATTTTTCAAAGAATAGATACAGTATCTAGGCCATGTCATTTTTGCTGAAGGAATAACAGTCGATCCAGAGAAAATTAAAACTATTATGGAATGGCGAGTACCCCAAAACGTTGCAGATATCCTTTCCTTTATGGGATTGGTCGGATACTATCGACGGTTTATTGAAGGATTCTCAAAGATTGTGTTTCTAATTACATCATTACAAAGAAAGGGACAAATATTTAAATGGACCAGTGAGTGTCAGAATAGTTTCAAGAAGTTGAAACATTTGCTAACCATTGCCTCGGTGTTGAGGGTAGCCGACCCCAACGAATAATTTTAGGTCTGTACTGATGCCTGTAAGGAAGGATTTGGTGAAATTTTATCATAAGAAGGAAGAGTGGTTGCCTATGAGTCAAGAAAATTAAAGGAGCATGAACAACAATATTTAGCCTATGATTTAGAGCTGAAAACCGTAGTGCATGCACTCCAGGTATCGAGACACTACTTGTTAGGAATAAGATTTGTGTTAAAAACTGATAACAACAACCTAACCAACTAATTTAAGCAAGCAGATTTAAACACTCGAAAAGCAAGGTGGAATGCCTTCCTAAGCGAATTTGATTTTGATATACAACATGTAGAAGGAAAATAAAATCGTGTGGCAGATGCCTTAAGCAGAAAACTGCATTGTGTTTATGAAATCTATAATCAAATTAAATGTAAATTTTTAGATCAGATAAAAGAGGAAGTCGAGAAGTATCTGGAATACCGATTTTTATGGCAGCAAGTGGAGTAAGCCAGAAGACAAGAAAAACCTTCTGAATATGGAATTAACAAGGATCAATTGTTAACCTTCAAAGGAAAGTTATATATCCCAAACTGAATAAGTTTAAAAGAACTGATCACCGGGATGAGTATCACCGCAGTAATTATGCAGGAAACCCAGGATACCAGTTCAAAATGATAGCAACAATTAGAAAAGTCTATTTTTGGCATGGTATGTGAAAAAATATTGCAGAATACTTAAACAAATGAATGGAGTGTCAACATGTTAAGGTGGAGCATGAGCACCCAGCCAGATTGTTGCAGCCTATACCAGTGCCTGAATGGAAGTGGAAATTTATATCCCTAGATTTAATTACTGGTTTACCAAGATAAAAAATGCACAATGACTCCATTATGGTGGTAGTTTATAGATTGAGTAAAGAAACACATTTCATACCGTACAGTCTACTTACAAAACTGTGCAAATAGCAGATATCTTCATGGATATATTTTTAGACTGCTTGGCATTCCAACAACTGTTATATTAGATATGGATGTGAAGTTTACTTCAGCATTCTGGAATAACCTATTTACAGGTTTGGGAACCCAAATAAATTTTAGCACCACTTATCATCCCTATACGGATGGAAAAACTTAGCGGGTGAACCAAATTTTGGAATATATGTTGCGCATGTACATGATGCATCATCTAACGAAATGGGAAGAATATCTGCACTTGGTAGAATTTTCATACAATAATGGTTACCAAGAGTCACTTAATATGAGCCCCTTTGAAGCTTTGTATGGGCGACAATGTCATACTCCCATCAATTGGAGCAACCCCGAAACCAAGTTGATGCTTGGACCAAGGATGTTGGCTGAGATGGAATCAGAAGTAAGAAAGATAAAACAAAATCTGAAAGTGGCTTAAGATCGGTAGAAATTATATGCAGATACAAAGAGAACTTATCGAGAATTTGAAGTGGGCAATCATGTGTATGTAAGGATTAAACCGAAGAAAAGCACACTAAGGTGGACCTCCTGTGCCAAGTTGGATCCCAGGTTCTGTGGAAATTTCTAGATATTGGAAAGAGTGGGACCTGTGGCTTTTCGGTTGGCTTTACCCAGCCATATTCGAGTGCACAATTGGCTTCATGTGTCTTTACGGAAATGATACGTGCATGACCCAAAGCATGTAATCCACTAGCAAAGCATTCAGGTAGGGTAAGATTAAAGAATCCTATCTTAAAATACCAAGTTTTATGAAATTTTAATTCAAAGTTTTTCTAAATGCAGGTCAAACCGGATGACGAATTTCTAGTCGAACCTCAGCGTATACTCGATTGGAGAGAAATCATGCTCCAGAGGTGAGCCATCACCTAGGTTAAAGTGCAGTGGAAGCACTTCAGCTCGAACGAGGCTACCTGGGAAGACGAAGGATTTGTGTGTGAGGCTTACCCAGAACTGTTTGTTGCGCTGGAATGAAACACCAAGGACAATGTTTACTTCCAGAGGGGGAAGTTGTGACAACTAGCTTAAGTGCAAACTAATTGTCAAGTTATTTATTTTAAAAAGACTAAACATTCATTCTTTTTGTGAGAAAAGGATTACAAATGATGAACATAAACTAATTGTGTTTTTTTTTTTGGAAATAAATTTAATTATGGAATTGTGGTTCCATAAAAAATTAAAAGAAGACTGATGATAAAATTATTCCAAGAACTGAGAGTGGTTGAATAGAAAACAGTTAAAAACAACTGCCTTTCCTCTGGGGATAAAATTACATCCGAGTGAGGAAAAGGCGTCTATTCTGTGACTAAAGGAAAGAGGGGAGAGTGAATATTCCTGAGCTGGTGGTGACCAGTGGAATACACTCAGTGTTCCTGAATTCTGGAAAAGAAGAGTACTAGACTAGGGGTCCTGAGTTCTCTTCTGGGATATCTGTGAACCTACTTATCTCAGGTGTGGAGCACGGGGGAAGATGAGGATGTAATCGCCTCATGGTAGGGAGGAAATCATCAAAAGATTATGGAGCGAGATAAGTATACAGAGTGTGGAAATAGTAAGAACTAGAATTTTCTATTTAGACATAATTATTTTAATATAGTAATGTTTAGACATAACTCTTTTAATACAGAAATGTTTAGACAGAATTATTTTAACAAAGAAAATATTACTTGAAATTATGGAATGAATAATTTTACACAGTGAATGTTGTAGATAAATGATATATGTATTTCTTGTAAAATATTCAAGACTTTACAGTAGAACTATTATATATATGTGGGCTATGTAACAAATGCATATATTGAAGTCATAGCCTGTTTTTCAAGAAAATTAGTGTGAACAATAACTATATTACCAAGTTAGACAAAGACATAAATAAAAAACTTGTAGTATGAACCAGGAGAACTGTTAGTTCAGGGTCCATGGTCAAAACCCCAGACCCCAGAACTGGTTGTTAAAATGTAGTCTATGATATAAACGAACAACAGAGTTGTAGGGTAACAACTCAGCACTCAGATGGTCTGGACACCTCTATTTAAATGAGGAATTGGAAACATTAAAGAATATAAAAGGAAATTCTCTGTATTAATGGAATATAAATATAAAGCTTTAGAAAAATCATGCGAAGAGGAAACCCATAAAATTCAATAGCCAGAGTGAAATATATATTCCATATCCAAAACGTTCTTCTGTAGAGACTAATGTAGGAAAAAAGTGATAATCTCTGCTACAGATAAAAATGATGACAAGGCTTTCAAACAATCGTTTCAATTGATGCGAGAGTCTAGTAAGTAAAGAAATAATGTTGTACATCAAGAGAAAGATAAAATTGGTGATTTCTATTTATAAGAAGAAGCCCAAACTTAAATAAAAATCAAAATATTTATCACTGAAATTACATGAGTCAAGTATTTTCCATAGTAAAGGATATACAATAAACACTATTGCAGAGAGGAAACTTCCATCTTAGGCTGGGCTAGGTGCTCAACCGTTAGCCCGGGGTAACCCTTAACAAATTACAAAACAATATTTCAAGAAAATAATAGCATGCGATTACTACACCAGCGGAGCCCACGATAATACATGAAAACATAAATATATGGTAATGCAAGGCCATAAAACCAGTTTATAAATTCATAAAGTTGTAAGAGTCACAGAGCTATTCCTGGAAGGCTTACGCCAAGAACGTTAAAGGCTATCAGTGATTCTGGTAACTGTCAGGGGAAACCAACCAAAATCAGAATGACAATCAAAGCTACCAAAAGAAACGACAAACACATTCGATAACCCTTGCTACTGAACCACGGGAGTTTTCCTGTTTCAATACAAGACATTAAGATTATAAGTTATACCTCTAACTACTGAACGAATTGCGAAACTAAGGGAACAAAGATAGAATTTACAATTACCTAAGAAAACTTGCTCAGTAGGTTATAATTGTAGCCTTGCATGGGGAAATGGACAGAGGAATCAAAAAGATAAAAATATCGAAAGACACATAAATGAGTGAAGAGCCAATATAAGGAACTTGGTCTTTGGAAGCTTACCAAAGAACAGAGGTGTGGGTAGCTATACCAAAGAACGGAGGCATAAACATGAAAACATGAACCATAACCATAAGGTAGGCCACCAGCCATGGAGTAGAGCCTCATCAAATTGCTAGACCACTTGCATAAACTGCGAAAATGAAGAAAACTACATAAGATTCTAGAACAAGATTGCGACTATGCTGTGAAAGTAAAATACATGGCTATTGCAAGGCTATGGGAGCATAATCTCATACCTGCAATGGCACCATGGCTGCCACCGCTGAGAGGAAAGATCAAAGGGCTGAGTAAGTTAGGGTTGCAGGGAGGTTGCATAGAAGCAATGCCACGGAGCCCGACACACAATGAAAGATTCAGTCAGGGTTTGGGAGGGGTCATTACCCTAAGTCGAAACTCAGAGATAATAACCATAGATCATTAAACCTATATCCAATAGCGGTCGGAAGGGTAGGTGTCCTCCAATTAAACATAATTCCCATGCAATGGTACCATAAATCTTATCCAACATTAAAGGTTGAGTCCACAACATAGATATCATTACTCATATGATAAATACAAATAAAATTTAGAGACCTGCCAAACTTCTTCTGTCCCTTCAGCGTTTAAATATTCACGCCATAATTACAATACATTTATAGTCAACCCATATTATCATGTAAAAGGAAATCGTGACATTATTATTAGCACAAATTCCAAATAGAGTTAAGGATTGGTAAATATATAGATATGTCTGTGCTTTTAAAGGTTTGGGTATTCCGAATAGAATTAATATATGGCAAAACATTAAATGGTTAATGTTAAACTGAGGGGATGTGCATATTCACCACGATCCCAAATTTAATTGTGGGATTCAGATTCTTAGATTTATATCCATGTATAATTATATAAAGATAAAGTAAATTTTTTTTTATAGTTAAATTGTCGTGTATGTTACAAGATAATACAATAGTCCTTTAAGATTTAGGCTAGAACACGCAGGAACAAACCAAAATATTGTAAGATTTTCACAAAATATTTGTCGAATAAAACGGATCCACTTGAATACTTTCCAAAAACTCCTAAAATCCATATGTATTTGTAAATAATTCGTAATAAAAAATTTTATTTGACTGCATTTTCCCCTTTCCTCAAGAATTTTTCATTTTGACTTGAGTCTAGGCCCCATTTCCCATTGGTTCGACAGTATCACCCTTGCTTAAAGAAACCTAGCTTTTAAAATCCACCTTGCATTTCAGAGCTGGAAAAACTGCCTCCATGTGGTCTGCCCACGAAATCCATTTCCTCTTAATGAAAAAAGAGAACACGAGCTCTGAAGGATCAACAACTTTTTTACCTTTGTCCAGCATAGTGAATTCTCACGTTGGGGAAAATTTCTCTTTAGAAAGTTCTAGAGAGGCAAAATAAGGATTTTTTGGCTTTGAATTAACCCGAACTTCCTTAGAATTAGGAAATTTCATAGGAATTTTAGATGGGATAGGTGAAGCCTCAGATATTCCATCCACTGGTTCAGACATTTTTAAACCTTTTTGAGTACTACACGTATTGCGTGAAACATAAGAAGGAGCCTCCGAGGAGATTGAATAATGATAAAAGCTTGTGCCTACCCACCATTTTGGTTTTTGGTAAGATAATTTTGACTTTGATTTCCCATAATTGGGACATGTCTTGTGGGAATGACCAGTTTCATAGCAGCCTTTGCATCGAAAATAAAATTTTTGTAGTAAAGGGATTGAACCCAAGAGAAGTTAAGACCAACGAGATTAATATAACTAGGAAATCCCTTACTGAAGTCCATATCCACACATATAAGAGCATACATGGGTTTGAGATAAAGTCTGGTGTCTTTTTTATGACAATGAACATGCCTAAGGCATTATCAATTTAAGTAAAATAAGCAAGGTTCCAAAAATAAAAAAAGGGAGATTAGGAAAGGCTTACCTAGACAAGTGAAATAGTGATAGAAGCCGAGAGAGGGTCAAAGGAGGGGAAACAGGGCTACAAAGAGAACCTACACAACCCCAAAACTAGCGACCAACATCAAGAATCCGCATTGGATCACCAAATTTATTGAATACAATGATAAAGAAACCTCTAGATAAGGGGTAATTTTTTAGCTCACCTGAGATGAGGGGCTTCCAATGCTCATTAATCCGAGGGTGTAAATCGACAAGCTTTGGAAAAATCCCAATGAGCGTACAGATAAAACTCACTTTAAAGAAAAAATTAGCTTTGTTGAGGGCTTCTTCTCCCATAGAAACTTCAACCTTGGGAGCCTCCCTGATAGGGATCGTTATAAATGCAAAAGGGTGATTGAAATTTGGTGCTTTAACTATATCATGAAATGATTTTGATGGTGCCTAGCAGGAGCCTAACGGAGGGGAAGAAGGAGTGACACCATTAGTACCAGACACATACAAAATTTTCGACGAGTCAGACACCATGGGGGTAGAGAAAATTTTCCCATCATTCGTAGAAATAACAATACAGGAAGGAGATTCAACCGCAACATGAGGTATCACAATCAAAACCAAAGGATTTGATATGTATTTCGAAGATGATGAAGCAACTGAGTGTCAGGGGGGTTTTTTCCCCATTTTTATGCATATAGGCAAAGGGTAGGAGAGTCAAAAACAAAATCCGATCACCATGATATTGAGCAATCATGAAGGTTAGTAAAAGAAGGTTGGCTACGGCCAAACCCTAGATGTCGCTGACAGGAGCTCAACAACGCTCTCATCTCTCTATGCTTGTACTTATTTAATAAAACTATATATATATATATATAATGCACATACTTTGAAAACATAAGGTCGAACACCATCACTCTCTTATAATAAGTGTTGACATAATATTGTGAGATTTGGATTGGTTATGGGAGTACACACACACACCACATGTTAACTAAATAAAAAATGAATTACACATATCCTATATATATATCTCAGAGTGGCAGCTCAATTGGTGATAGAAATGAAAACTGAGAGATCCAAGGTCCAAATCCCCCTTATTGTGACTCAGTTTACAAAGAGGAGGACAGGTTGTGGACCCCAGAGGTCTAGTAGCTATGTGTTAGGTAGTTTTTTGGGTGGTGTGTGATTTCGTCCGTGCTAATTATGGAATTGACACATGTCCATTTTAAAATAAAATAAAATATTCTCTAAATTAAAATAGGAATTCATCTATAATAAAAAAAATATAATGAATACACATGTTTGGTTACTTTTAATTATCCCACTATTTTGCTAATTGATATTACAACCCAATATGAAGGTCAATCCTTTGCTTTCACTCTCAACCATAAATAAATTATTTCGATATCCATATGAAGTAACATAATTTTGTATCGAATTTAGAGAAAGGTACAATGGTTAAAAAAAATCACACACACACACACACACATATATATATATTTGCAAGCTTGGCAAGAATACATCTTCATCATGTCCAATATATCACCCTGATCAGGGTGGGAAATTGAACCAATGACTTCACATCAAGGAGTGGGGAATTGAACCAGTTACTTCACATCAAGGAGTTCCTTAAGAGAGCACACCCAAACACTGTCTATCCAAGAGCTCATGGACATAATAAAAATAATAATAAAATGTAAGTTTGAGAGGACTGTATCTTCATCATGTCCAATATATCACCTCGATCGAGGCGGGGAATTTATCCCCAGTGACTTCACATCAAGGAGTGTCTTAACAGAGCACCTGATCACCGTCTATCTAAGACCCCGTGAACCTAATATTCTATTTTTTAAGTATTAAAAATATACAATGTTTACATTAAAAAATAAAATCCATTTCTATAAATTATTTGAAAATGAAAGCCAATTAATTTATTTTAATATCAATTCATATATAAAGAGATGAGTGTGTATCATAATAAAATATATAATTGAAAATAAAAAAATTAAATTATTTCTTAATAAAAATATAAAGGAGAGATGTGATGCATTCAAAATTTTAATATAAATTAATATAAGTCATTTAGAATAATAATAATAATAAATTAAAGGTTATGGATTAAGTAATATTAAAAATGTATTTAAAAATATATTATTAAAAGTAAAAAGCATTACTACTAATTGTACAGTATTTGGAAAAGAAGACATGTATTTGTATGTTTTATTGCATTAGTTTTATGGAAAAGAAAACATGTTTTTGCATGCCTTATTATGCTAGATTTCCTTGAAAATGAAACATGTGTTTGCATGCTCTATTGTGTTAAGCATTATTTTGGGGAAGTCTCTTTTGGAAAGCATATGCATTTGCATTCATAGGAACAACATTCATTGTGTTAGCTTTCTTTATGTATTTGCATGCACCAAAAGTAATAGCTCAAGGGTTAGTTATTTTGATAAAATTTATGTAATTTGCAGGCACAAAGATCATAACTGATGTATTAGTTTCTTTTAAAGAAATGTTTGGCAGTTGTAGCTATTTGTCTTGCAATAATGTATGCTTATGCAAGGGAAATATTAAGTAACGTGATTGTTTATAACTAATGCAAATGTAGTGTTGTTAAAGGAAGCATGTCGTGATATTTTTATTGCATGTCATGAATGCACATGAATAGATGGAGAAGCATTAGTAGTATAGATTTATGAATGGGTTGATTAATAAATTATGTAATATTGACACCAATGTATGTTGAAGACAACAATAGTAGGAAATAATGGTGACTTGTGAAAAAGATATATTATTCTTAACATGGTCGTAGGTAAATAATTAATGGTCCATGTAGATTAGTGCGAGCTGCAAGATGGTCCATTGTAGGAACAACCATACTACAAAGATATGAAGATTGAAGATTAGTGGGTAAATGTTATCATAATTATTGTAATGGCTTTTAGCTAGGTATTTTGTATTTAAATGACATTCCTTGTAATATTTTAACACAATGGTTAAGGGAAGGAATCCCTCATGATCCATTGAGTGAGGGGTGAACACCCTCATGAGCGTTTAATAATAAATTATATGTTTGTTGGTTTTCACTTTACGGGGTTTCCAGGGTATATCGGTGTTCAGTGATGTGATTGATTATTGTGTCAGTTTGATGATGTATATTCCTTGCATGATGCGATGTTGATAATTTCAAGTATGTGATTAATTAATCTAACTAAGGGAATCATGAAATGAATGCATGATTACATCATACAGTTTATGTTAATATACTACAATAGTGGTTGTTAATGGTTATGCAACTTAATATTCCTCTACAAAATTACTCTATGAAATAATGAATATTATATCTAATGATTAATGAGGAATCTTGAATAGTGATTTGCATAGTTACCTGTGGGTAATTTGTATAAAATTTTTCTAACTCCCTGCATTCTCATGTGAGGTTATCGGGGTATGTTACACTCTACTTTGGTGTGGTGGGAGAGTTTCAAGTTGGGACGCTTGCTAACAAGCTTGGGGAGCATAATTTTCATTGGAAGTTGAAGGGGGAAAAGAAATTCAACTGCATATAGGACAATCAACTAGTAATTCTGAAGCTTGGTCATGGAAGTTAGTGTTGGCCTCCAATTGTGCTTACAAACACTGACATGTTGGTTTTGACCCCCATGAATTACTTTGCAAATCTTATTATTTTTCCTGGTTGTGTTAGCGTAGTCATTGTCTGTCCAATTCTTGTTTTGGTGTTTATTTTCATGTTGGGTCTTGGGTCTAGTCTGGTTTGGGGAAATAAATTCGTGACAAGTTTTATTCTAGGTAAGAAACCTCTCATGTTGAGTTTGTTGTCATGGGTCAATATTCTTGTGCCCTCTTGGTTTTATTTAAGCTAGTGCAATTATTGGATGTTTGTTACTTTGTGGGGTTTGGGTTTTGTTGCTTGTCAATTAGCTCAGGTTGTAGAAAGCACGTTAGAGAGTGGAGCCAGTCATGGGGTGTTTGCATACGAGGCTCCTCTGTGTGGAATAATTTGGTTTATGTCCTACTGTGACAACGTTGGTATCTTGTTAGTTCTGCCTTATGGTTGTGTTTAGTCTAGGTCCTTCCCTTGCCACTTCCTCGACTATGGTTGTTTTATTTTTTTTTATAAGTTTGATCCCCTCCTATCTGCCAAGCCACCTAAACAATGGATCAAGTGCAGAAGGAGTGGAGGTGGAAACAATCCACTAGGTCAACGAAGGGCTCAACTCTTCACTCAAGATTTAACCACAATATATTTTAATGCAATCCACCCGAAGAAAAGGAGATAAATTAAGAATATAGAAACTCAAGCAAGGGAAAAGAGACACTCCTATTCCAATTATGAGATTTTGGATGAGGTCTCTTGCTGGTTTTTGAATCCTAGTCATACCAGGGGATGGAAAAAACAATATCTCAATTCGGTTTCTCTTTACTAGTATATGAAGACTCTGTTTGGTTTAGTACTTAAAGAAAAACAAGTAGAAAGGTACAACACATTTTCTTCTATGGAATACATCAAGAGAATGTTATGAAACCAACACTTTACTATGGACAGGCTTGACTAAATATTGACTCATTTAGAAGGACACCTGCATTGTGATTCAGACACTGCTGCTCCTCTAGGATCAAGTCCCAAGGACCCTGCTTCCATATCTTCCTCTAATTATTAATGGTGTTTTTTTATGTTAGCTATGCATGGTATTATGCTATGCTTTGTAATAGTTCGCCAATACCTCTAACCTTTAGTATTTTGTGATCAGCTGGAGGTCAAGTTTTTTATATTTTATAATGTTTAATTAATAGAGAAGTATGATTTATCCAACATCTCTAGTTGTTAACATAGATATTCTTTGTGATATGGTTATAAAAACTATGTAATTTATGGGTATTTTTTGGTAATACAAAGCCTTTTAAATTTACAATAAAAAGTCCCAAGAAAAATTGTAAAGAAATATTTTAATATTTGAAGTTTTTTTGCAATATTATATACACTATTCTATATAATATTAACATAGATTCATCTTAATTCCTAATTTTTAATTGTAAATAGAGATACAATTTCCTTAAGTTTTACACTCAAAAAGAGAATTGCATCTTGAGAAATTTGATTTTTTTTTCTAAGTAAAACTAATTCTATTATATCATCAACCATAAGTTACATTGCGCATCCTCAGAAATGGACAGGTCCTTTTCGGAGGGAATAGTAAAAAAACTACTGTAAAAAAATAGACTGCCCCTAGAGGGGAAACCAGCCCTGATAATCCAAGGAAAATGAGCTGCCCTTAGTGGGAA
Source organism: Pinus albicaulis (assembly GCA_034641835.2). Taxonomy (NCBI): domain Eukaryota; kingdom Viridiplantae; phylum Streptophyta; class Pinopsida; order Pinales; family Pinaceae; genus Pinus; species Pinus albicaulis. The sequence goes on from CM076582.1 coordinate 716,604,402, forward strand.
ACCATCCTTAAAACTGTTCAAAATGAAGCAAAAATAACTAATAGAGGTAACATGAAAAACCACCATACTGCAAAAAAATTGAAGAGAGAACACTATGGAGAACCTTCATGCTTGTCGCTGGAGGGAGACGCCTCTTCGAGAATGTGACAGATGTAGCCATAGTCTAGAGAATAGAGCCTAGGCTCAGAGTCCTCATGCGGCGCGCGAGGAGATACTGGAAGCCCGAGGCGCTCCGCTGGAGTGTCCTGAATGGCTTCGTCCTGCAGAGTGGCTAGAATGTCCAGGGATGCGTTCAAGTTGAAGTCGTCATTCTGTAAGTAGGAGCCCGAATGACGCAATCCCAAAAGACGCTTATCTTCTATAGGCTTGATATCATTATCTTCAAAATTGGAGCTAGAGTCAAGCTACATGGGGAGAGCTTTAAGCTTTCGAGGGAGGAAGGCTGGCTCTGCGGGGATGGTGGACTTACGAGCTCGCTTTTTACAGCGGGAGGAGGAGGGAGGAGCGGAGGGGTTGGGGAGCGACAAGGGAGGCGAGGTAGTCACGAAGTCAGGGGGCGGCAAGTCCATCATGGCCCAGTCCACGGGGAGATTCAGGTCTTGGGGGAAGGTATTTCTTTATAATACGTTCTGGGAGAGAAATTTGATTTTGAGTTAAGATAGATCTATGCTATTTCTTTTTATATATATATATATATATATATATATATATATATATATATTATTTTAATTCTATTAGAACACCCATATTACATATAGCTATGCTCATGGCATTTTTCTTTGACATGTTTTACATTTTTTCAATTTAAATTTTAATGTAATATGTATCAAAATTTTATTTTTATATCATTTTATTGGAGAGAGTTAAAGTTTTATTATGAAAAAAAATTATATAGAAAAATTCTAGCGAAAAAAAAACGGTAAAGAAATTCTTAATGTTTTCAAGAATTTTTGGTAAGAATATATACATTAATATATATAATATCAACATAGGTTCATATTCATTTGCGTTTGCAAGTGTGGAGAGATTCCTCAAGTTTTACACTAAAAAAGAGATTTGCATATTTAACATATGTATATTATGCTACAGGTATTTTTAATTTGGACTATGGTTTCTATAATTTTAATTTAATTATCAATAATTATGATATGTATGGTAGGGATTTAACAACATTTATATTATTCATATTAGTTTACACAAATTAAAGGTGGATATTTATCTCCAAAGTAGTTAGACTATTTTTTCCCTATTAATTAAAGCAAAAATAAAGTTGCACTTTAGGTGGTTTTATTAAAACCAACCTAGATCCATCTTAACTCAGGATCTACCAAGCTTCAAGAGGGATCAAATCTCTTTTCACTCTAAAAGTGGTTTGTATCTCAAGAGATTTGATCCCACTTGCGGTTTGGTAAATCCAGAGTTAAGATGGATCTAGGCTAGTTTAAATAAGATATGTTCCACATGAATACTATGGGTCAATACGATGGGTTCTCATTAACATGGACCAAAACCATGGGTCATTTTTATTTTTATTCCTAGTTTGTTGTTTTATTTTATTTTGTGAGAGTTAAAATGTTTACATTACATTACAATACTATTTTTATTTTATTTTATTTATGTAATGTGACTTAGTCAAAAATTTAAACATTACATTACAACATCTCTACCATATTGGGTTGGAGAGAGCCTCTCAGCTCAAAAAAAATTATTTTAGCAATGTAAGATGTATAATGAATGTGTCTTTTGATGCTTAGTATGGAGTGATGTCTATTCAAGTTTATAAGCCTTTTAATCTATAGAGTCGTGTTAGTTTTTTATTTTATTAGAACTCTCAAAATAGATACATCTATGCTTATTTCATTTTTCTTTGACATGTTTTATAATTTATTTATTTTTTATAATTTAATTATTTTATTTCATATGCATAACATAAAGATTAGTGTAAGTATTCAGTTTTAATATGGTTACTAATTAAATTTAAACATGAAGTTCTGAAATATCATGGTTATAAATAATTATTATTTAATTTCAAAAAAAATATCCATAATTTTATTAATAAAAACATAAAAACAAAATTAGAGTATGAGAAATTCAATTCTACGCACTTATTATTACATTTTACTTTTCTTACTTATAAGAAATTGAATTGGAGCAACTTATTGTTTTTTATTATTACTTTTTATTTTTTTAATTCACTAGACATTAGGTTTGTTGTTGTTATTTTTTTATTCAAGAGTTCACTTCTTTATAATGGAACAAACATTATTTTTTAAATTTAATTTTGTATTTATTTTTTCATTCATTTAACCTCCACTACAACATCTTCTCTATACTTGGAAGTGAAACATTTTACATCCTAGTATGCCAAATATCTTGTTCCATAACATTATATTTAAAATACTAAAATGCTAATTATATTAACGAATTAGAAATTATTAATAATATTTTTTTCTCACCAAGAGGCACATTTTACAACCTAGTGTGATTCAACATGTGGTTAACCTCAAGTTGACACATATCCTTTTTAAAATAAAAATAAAATATTCTCTAAATGAAAAATGAAGTTCTCCATAATAAAAATACAAAATATTTTCTAAATAAAAAACAATGTATTCCCAATAAAAAACAAAACTGAAGATATATATTTGGTTAGTTTTAATTAAAACATTATAAAACATCACTAACCTCACTTTCACTATGCTAGCTCTATTGGTTGTTGATATTATAACCTAGCAAGAAAAAAATGCAGTAACATATTTTACTATCACCCTCTAAGCCATAAATTAATTAAAGAGATAAAGTAATTAAAAAAATTAATCTTATATTTTTACATCGGAGTATAAAGGTGTATAATGATTATATATTAAAATATATTTCAATATATTAATCAAATATCTTAATATCTATGTTAAATAATTGTACAAAGAAATGTTTTACAACTTAGTATGACCATTATGTTGTAAAACATTATTTAGTGTAATGCTATGTTTACTTAGATAATTAAAAATAAAATTTAAAAATTTAAATTTAAATTTAAAAATAATAATTAAAATTAAAATAACTCTAACAAAATCTTAAATCATTATATATAAAATTCTAACTAGAGAATTAAGTTGTTGATGAAACTTTTCTAGATTTTACCTATAGATATATCTTAACCTCTAGAAACATCATTAGGGTTAAAATAAAAATAATACAAAATTCTAAATTCTAAATTTTTACTAATTATGATTCTCTCCAGTCATTAAGTTTATATAATCAAATTATTATTATTATTTTAAAATAATTTATCTAAAAAAGTGGTTTTCTTTTCTTTTTTTTCTTTTTTTTTTTTAAATTTAAATACATTTTTTATTTAATATAAATGTGTTACCATTACAATTTTATATTATATAATCTATATAATATGAGTAATTTTTTTTTTAAATATTGTATTTAAAAAAATATAACTTAAACATTAAAAGTTTTAGATCTATCTTAACTCTAGATTTATCTTAGAGAGTTCAAATCTGAAATGCAAACATTTCCTCAAATTTTAGGGTTTTTGGCTATACTTTTCATCTTAAAGAGAATTTTTCATTCTCGACACCTCAAAGAGATTTGACACCTCAAAGGGACTTGATCCCTCTAGGGTCTTGATACATGAGTTAAGAATTGTGTTTTAAGAAGAAAGACATCTATAATTCACTCAATTCTCAATATAAACTTAATGTCTAGCAAAATATTACTAATAATAAAAAAATCAATATGAGTGATGAATAGATAAAAATGACACTGAAATGGAAAAGAAGGAGTTGCAGCTCATAGGTGAGTACTGCACCTGGAGACTGCACTCAAACAGAGAGAACACTGTGAGTTTACTCTACATTCATGAATGAGGAATTACATCATTAAGTACAACACTAGGAATTAGGAAGTTACAAACAAACTCCTAAATTGTAGGAACTAATCCTAAACTAAGGAGATACGTTACAACTTGTGTAACCATTTCTCCATTAATATAAAATAATATTAATTATTTTCAACTCCCCCCCTTAATGGAGAAAGGATTATCCCGAACTCCTAGCATCCTTCTAAACAATTCAAACTTTACACGCCCAAGAGGCTTAGTAAATATATCAGCCATATTGTCACAAGTTTTACAATATTCAACAAATATATCTTTTGATTGTAGTTTCTCTCGAACAAAATGGAACTGAGTATCGATGTGCTTGGTATTTTTATGAAAGACTGGATTGTATGCAAGCTTGATGGTACTCTGGTTATCAGTTTTGATGATAGTTGATTCTTTCTGTTCTTCTCCTGCATCGTTGAGAAGTCTTCTCAACCAGATAGCTTCACATGTGGCTGCACACAATGCTTGGTACTCAGCTTCACATGAAGATAAGGCTACAATACTTTGCTTTTTGCTGCTCCATGCTATGACCCTGGATCCAATGCTAAAAGCGTAACTTGTGATAGACCTTCGATCATCCAAGTTACCTGCCCAATCTGAATCTGAAAAACCTGCTAGAGTAACATCAGAAGTGTCAGTGTACAAAATACCATAATTACTAGTACCACTAAGATACCTCAACACACTTTTTGCTGCGATCCAGTGACTTTCGAGTGGTTTTGACATGAATTGGCTCAATGTACTAACAGAGTATGCCAAATCTGGTCTAGTTGTAGTGAGATATATCAAACTGCCAACTAGCTGTCTATACATAGTGGCATCCACCTCTTTAGTACCATCGTCACTGCTCAACTTTAAGTTCTGTTGCAATGGTGTTGCTTCTGATCTGCACTGCTCCATTCTGAACCTTTCCAGCAAGCTTCTGGCATACTTCCCTTGTGTAAGAAAAGTCTGTCCAGAATCTTTCCATACCTCCAATCCCAAGAAGTAATGTAGATTTCCGAGATCTTTCATCTCAAACACTTGTGACATCTGCTGTTTGATTTCTTTGATCAGATTGTTAGCATCCCCTGTTATGATCATATCATCTACATACAAAGAAATCAAAATAATTTGCCTCTATTTATTGAACTTGGTATACAGATTTGGATCATTCAAGCTCCTATGAAAGCCATGATGTACAAAAAATGAGTCAATCTTCTCATACCACGACCTGGGTGCTTGTTTTAAACCATAAAGTGCCTTTTTCAATTTACAAACAAGATGTTCCTGCCCCTTTTTCACAAAACCTTCAGGTTGAACTAAATAAATTTCTTCTTTCAAGTCACCATTCAGAAATGCAGACTTAACATCTAGCTGGTGTAGCTGCCATTTATGTTTTGTTGCTAAGGAAATTAGCATTCTAATGGTGTTTAATTTGGCTACAGGAGCAAAGGTGTCATCAAAATCTATTCCCTCTTGCTGTGAGTAACCCTTTGCTACCAGTCTAGCTTTAAGTTTTTCTATACTCCCATCTGCATTTATTTTAGGTTTGTACAGCCATTTGCATCCTATGGGGGTTTTAACTTCAGGAAATTCAACAAAATCCCAAGTATGGTTTCTGTTTATTGATTCTATTTCCTCATGCATTGCATCCCTCCATTCATCAGATTTACTTGCTTCCTCATAATTTGCAGGTTCTACAATGTTTAAAATATTTGACATTAATGCATAGTCTTTCAATTTAGATGGTAATTGAGTCTTCCTACTTGATCTCCTTGGTAGGGAACTTACCTCAAATCTGTCTATTTCAGCCTTCTCTGGGCTTGCATCATTGATTACATTACCTGTTACTTCTTCTTCTTGTTTCTGCTCCTGCACTTCATCATCCTCACTGTTTTCTTCCATTAGAAATGGAATGTGCCAATCACTGTTAGAGTCATCCTTTCCTTCTTCAACCTGTTCATGAAATATGACATCTCTGCTTGCAAAAAACTTATGAGTCACAGGATTAAATAACTTATATGCCTTGAACTCAGTGCCACATAAAGCACAAATTTGAGGCTCAACAAGCATGATGGTAATAAGGCACAAAACAATGAGGATACAGAGCCCAATAGTCATGAAGAAAGCAGGGACAGAAATGAATGAGGTAGCCCTCAAGGAGACATACAAAATGACAACCAAAAAACTTGT